>NC_069476.1:333747-352726 GCF_026875155.1 Cherax quadricarinatus | reverse complement strand
CCAATCTGTTATTCAATCTTCTACCTAATCTTTTGTTATCCTCATAACCTTACTCTTTCCTGTATTCACCTTTAATTTTCTTCTTTTGCACACCCTACCAAATTCATCCACCAATCTCTGCAACTTCTCTTCAGAATCTCCCAAGAGCACAGTGTCATCAGCAAAGAGCAGCTGTGACAACTCCCACTTTGTGTGTGATTCTTTATCTTTTAACTCCACGCCTCTTGCCAAGACCCTCGCATTTACTTCTCTTACAACCCCATCTATAAATAAATTAAACAACCACGGTGACATCACACATCCTTGTCTAAGGCCTACTTTTACTGGGAAAAAATTTCCCTCTTTCCTACATACTCTAACTTGAGCCTCACTATCCTTGTAAAAACTCTTCACTGCTTTCAGTAACCTACCTCCTACACCATACACTTGCCAATTATACTCCAATATAGACACTTTGTATTGTGCCAAAACAAAAGCATTCACATTGCTAAACTCACAAATTATGATGTAGTCACTTAGCCTTAATACCATAATCTGTAAGGATTTAATGTTAAGAATTAATCTAAGTCTGCTCGAAATGCCTAGCCAGGCTAGGTGTCCTAGCGGCCCCCTCTGTAATTAGTATTTTATAACATGTAAACCACACAATACCCAAAACCTGTAAACCCCACATTGTAACCCTTATAGAGAATTTGAATCTGAATTTGAAAATATACAGAGTACCACAGTCAAACATTTACCACTTTAGTGAAAAATTAGGAAACATGATTACTGATGCACACATGAATGAAGACTACCTACTACTTACAGGAGATTTCAACATAAACATACTACACGACTAGGACCCACAACCGAATTCACTAACACAATGAGTGACTGCCTGTTGCTACCAACAATAACTAAACCTACAAGAATTACCGAGACAAGCATCTCCTTAACAGACCACATCTGGACAAACACAATATCCCTTTTAAAATCAGGCATAATCACAGAAAACACTGAAGACTCAGACAAGTCACAGGGACGGGAAGTCATAGAGTCGTCAGGAAGTGGAATAGCCGAGAAAGTGAAGTAGTCGAGGCAGGAACCGTACATAGTTTTAAGAAGAGGTATGACAAAGCTCAGGAAGCTGAGAGGGAGAGGACCTAGTAGTGATCAGTGAAGAGGCAGGGCCAGGAGCTGAGTCTCGACCCCTGCAACCACAATTATGTGAGTACAAATAGGTGAGTAGGTGAGACCACTACCCAACCTTCCTCATAACTAATCTGGGCAAACTGCCACAAGACACCACTAAAGTAACCTTCAGACTACATAACGAGACAGCAGTAAACAACTTTATGGCAGCTATGAATAACATTGATTGGCAAAATGAGTGAAAAACATATGCAGATATGAATGAATGTATAAATAATTTTCTAAAAAAAAAAAACAAAGCCACTACAACAAACATTGCCCCAAACAACTAAACAGATCACAGCAAAGACACTGAATAATCCCTGGCTAACACTAAGCATCCTCAAATCCATTAACACATAGCACAAATATGAAAAACAGAATAGAATGGGTCAAATAACTAGAGAACAGTCTAAACATTACTCATCTGCACTTACCAGCCTGATAAGAAAATCTAAAAAATTGTATTATGAAAATAGATTACATAACATCAAAGGTGATATGAAAAAAACCTGGAAAACTCTATCTGAAATTCTTGGAAATAAAAAGTTATCCAAAAACAAAACAATCAAATTAACAAAATCAGATGAACCCCCACTCACACTTACAGAAACAGCAAACAGACTAAACGTTTTCTTCTCCACCATGGGTAAAAATCTAGAGAATAAAATACCAAGCGTAAACACCCATCCATCAGGCTACCTCATAGGTACCTACCCAAATACACTATTCCTAGCTCCAACAAACCCCATAGAAGTTACGCTCATCATAAGCACCCTTAAAAACAAGGCAGGAGATATAAACAGCTTGCCTGTTTTATTACAAAAAAACTTTTCAAGTAATATCACCAATTATTAGCAACGCTCTTTTAACAAATCCATTGAATCAGCTACCTTCCCCAACAATCCTCAAAATATGAGGTCACGAGTCCGATCCACAAAGGAGGTACCAAGCTGACAAGAATAACTATAGACCAATACTAACTTACCACTGCTCTCTAAATTCTTTGAAAAAATCAATCATAGATGTGATCAAGTTCCTACCCCTCGTCTCACACAACATAATTAAACCCTTGTCAGTTTGGATTCAGGAAAAATAAAAGCACGAATGAAGCCTATATGCACATGCTAAACTATTACACACCGCACATCAAAAAGAAGATGACCCGCTGGGCATTTTCATTGATTTATATAAGGCTTTCGATACAGTCAACCATGAAGTGCTGTACTACTCCCATTAATTCATATGGTATCAGGAGGCCACTACCCTCACCTACCTAAAATCATACCTTTAGTAACAGAACTCAATATGTGTATGCAAATGAGGCCAACTCTTCCACCCAACCAATCACAGCAGGAGTACCACAAGGAAGCTCCTTGGACCACTCACTCTCTCATCTACATCAATGAACAAACCGAATGCATCACAGCTACTCAAACCCATATTATATCGCAGATGACACTACATATGTCTTTTACCCCAATCCAAACACAGTCATACTAGCAAACACAGTCAATGCCGAATTGCAAGAAAATATTTCCCTGCCCTGGATGACGACTAAAAAGCTTTCCTTGAATACCGATGAAACCTATTTCATTACAGATTTGGAAACAAAGCTGCCAATAATCCCGATAATATAACGATAAATGGATCATCAGTCAGAAAGACTCACAGAAGGAAAATTCCCTAGGTATCCATCTTGACAGTAGCCTTAAGTTCCGACACACATACAAAGCAAATCACCAAGAAAAACTCTAGGACTTGTAAGGCATTCTGTCAAAGATAAGGGACTACATTCCACAATCAGCTCTCACTGCACAGTAAACCGATACACTCATATACCCTTATCTTACAAATGGAATTTGTGCATGGTGATCAACAACATCCAAACCTAACCCAGCAAAAAGGCAGCAGTAAGAATGAAAATGATTCCCACTCAGGCCAGCATACTCCACCAATTATTCAAAAGTCTGAACTGACTCACCATTGAAGAACATCCATATTTATTCATGTGCCTACTGCATTCACAGAAAAATACACACAAATATAAATCCTTCAATCAAAAATTCTCCTCACCAACTTAAACAGACACATTGACCACAAACAAGACACAGATCTCTTTTTGATATACCTCATGTCCATATACACTATGTAAAAGCTCTATGCACATAAAGGGCCCTAAAATAATGAATTCATTCCCAAGAAAATATTCAAGTAACCCAGACTGAAAATCAATTTAAAACTCTTCTCAAAAGCCGCACTTAATCACCATAGACCTAAATTCTAAAGTATTCAATACACCACGAAAACTCACCTATGTACTCCCACATCATAACTTCAAAATCCCTTTGAACTCTTATCCATTGTCAACAGGAATATAATGAACTATTGTTTTTCACAATAAGCATTTCAGACTTATGAATATATCCTTTGTCTTATACAAGTTTAAATTCACTTATAATTAATAACCTACGTCACTATGAAATAATTACTGGCCTACTGTACAACTATTGATAAAATCCTTGGTATTAAGTAGTCTATAAGCCAATAATTTAAGTTTGGCCCATATATGCACTAGGCATAATAGAGGGTCTCTTCTGCATTGCAACCCACTATTTAATATAATAATCTCAATGTAACGTTTCAAAGACATTAAATAAATAAAAATAAAAAAAAAAAAAATTTGACCATTTAATTAAGGTTTATTACGAATTGTTAAGTTATGTCAGAAAAGGAATTCATCTCTAAATGAGGAGCAGACTATAATGGTAGTGGGGTTTGTGTCAAACCATCTTTGTTATTGTTTTAATGTCACCTTTGCAACCATTTATATCATTTCAGGTATATTTTTAAAATGTATTACACAGTAGTGTATTGTATACTGGTATTAACAGAATAGAGGAAAATCAGCTACTAAAACATACATTTTAGTAGGACACTTGGTCCAGAGATCTCATTCATAAGTCTCACGTTAGTCGTTAAATGAGCAGATCGCTAAGTGAGGAGAGGTTGTACTCTATCCTTTTTTTTCAATACATAAAATTAAGAACATCAATGGAATATTAAACAAGTATTTTTCATTTTGTTTTTAGTTTTCCAATAATCAGTAATGTTGGGTTGGCTAGGTTTGGCTGGTATGGTCATACCAACATTACTAGAGTGGAGAGATAAAGGAGAAATGTAAGATAAACCCATAGAGAAGCAGCAGGGTGGCAGGCTGTCAGCTAATAAGAGAACACTGTATCCACATCCGGGGTCCCAGACTATTCAACATCATACCAGAAGATATCAGAAACACGGCTAGAACAAGTGAGAAGCCTTCAAGTAGGAAACTGGACATGGTAATCTTCATTCCACCAGATTCCAGATCAACCAGGCAGAGATGGATATGTGGGGCAGTGAGACCTCCGAGCAGCAGCAACAGACATGGTTGACCAAGACAAAACCAGATGAGCCACCACAACCCGCATATCGCATTTTGCCATTTTGAGAGCCCTATGTTTTTTGCCAATTCCAGTGGGGGGGGGGTTGGAAAAAACTTGTGTCAACAAAAAATGCATAAAACTATTTTGATAGAAACATCCCATTAAATATCTCTCTAATGAGTACGAAGAAACCCCACCCAAGAATTTACCGATTACAACTATCCAATAAAGTGGTCAGAATTTAGCAATTTTGTCAATTCCAACAATTTCAAAAGGAGATGCCACTTTGCTGAAAAGTTCTAAGGATAAACAAGAAAGACATTAATGGCACTAAAATAACAAGTTTCTCTGTTCATTAGTTACAATCCCCAGGCCCTCTTATATTTCTTTGGCTTTCCACATTGAGTTTTTTATTCTTTCAAAAGATGGAGAAGATTTACTGTTATGCAGACTAGCTGCATTAGTGTAGAAATTGGTATAAAGTAATACCAGCGCACTTGTAAAGAATATAGACCTCCCATTACGTGGTATGGACGCTTAGCATGATTTGTTTACTTTTGAACTTTGGTAAAAATCGAAAATTTCTGCTACTTTATCAGCTCAATTTCAAGGTACTTTATCCTCGTAATACCAGACAAAATCCATCGTCATATTCTGTAATGTACTTCATTCTATAAAATGGAACTATGGAAACTTAGAATACAACAATCAAATACCAATATGAGAAATACAGTGGAACCCCCGCTTAACGATCACCTCCAAATGCGCCCAATTATATTAAGTGTATTTTATGTAAGTGGCGTTGTACTGTTGTAATGTTATGGGGTGTCTGGAAATGGACAATCTACTTCAAAATATTCCATTATGGGAAAAAATTCGTTCAGTACGGCACCTGAACATACTGACTGGAATGAAAAAAGTTCGTTAACCTGGTCCACTGTATACAGAGGTCAAAGTCACTGTTTTATCAAAAACATGGTCAAAAAGTTTTTTTTTTCTCATTATGCACTTGACCTAGGCAGCTACGGTGAAAAGCTCTGTTCCACGAAGGAACAGCACTACTCTCGCTTTACCCAACCTGTTCCACATCCTCATATCACCGACATAGACAAGATTTCAGGCCACAGCACCCGTGTCTTCCTTTGCAGATGACACCCTAATCGCATGACAGTGCTTCCATTGCAGACACTGCAAGGCACCAGGCGGCACATTAACACATAATCATTCAGTGGGTCTCAGAAAACAATATAGTTCAACGATTAAAATTTCAATTACTCAGATATGGTAAACATAAAATTTAAATCTTCTTCAATTACAAAACAAATTCGGCCACAAAATAGAGTGAAACACCAACGTCAAGACCTGGGAGTTGATCATGTTCGGAGGGATGCACCTTCAAGGACCATAACATTGTATCAATCGCATCTGCTAGAACATGACAGGATGGATAATGAGAACCTTCAAACTAGGGAGGCCAAGCCCATGATGACACTCTTCAGGTCACTTGTTCTATCTAGGCTGGAATATTGCTGCACACTAACAGCACCTTTCAAGGCAGGTGAAATTGCCGACCTAGAAAATGTACAGAGAACTTTCACGGCGCGCATAACGGAGATAAAACACCTCAATTATTGGGAGCACTTGAGGTTCCTAAACCTGTATTCCCTGGAACGCAGGAGAGAGAGATACATGATTATATACACCTGGAAAATCCTAGAGGACTAGCACCCGAACTTGCACACGAAAATCACTCACTACGAAAGCAAAAGACTTGGCAGACGATGCACCATCCCCCCAATGAAAAGCAGGGGTGTCACTAGCACGTTAAGAGACCATACAATAAATGTCAGGGGCCCGAGACTGTTCATCTGCCTCCCAGCACAAATAAGGGGGATTACCAACAGACCCCTGGCAGTCTTCAAGCTGGCACTGGACAAGCACCTAAAGTCAGTTCCTGATCAGCCGGGCTGTGGCTCGTACGTTGGTTTGCGTGCAGCCAGCAGTAACAGCCTGGTTGATCAGGCTCTGATCCACCAGGAGGCCTGGTCACAGACCGGGCCGCGGGGACGTTGACCCCCGGAACTCTCTCCAGGTAAACTCCAGGTCTCCAGGTGTGCTGCAGGATTTTTTTATACTGTGTACACTGACCATATAGACACATTCTTTCATATGTAGGCCTACCAGCTTTCTCTCACTAGATTTGAGGGTGCTAGAATTTAGGCATATACTAGTACGTCAAAAACCCTGGGGCGTAAGCCATACTAGTACGACTGAAACCCTGAAAGGATTAATATGTTAGCAATATAATACCATATTGTTAATAAAGTAACTTAATATATTCAACTGAACTGAATTTCACTGTTACAGTTAAAAATGTATCAAATGTATCTATGTGACTATGTAAATTATTAGTTACTATAATATAAGTAACTGTTACTATAAGTTGAGTCTCTCTTTAATATTAATGTAAATAACTCAGTTTACCTTAGGGTAAGATTTTGTTCAGATTTTTAAATGTGGAGGGTTAGCCACCCAAGATAACCGAGGAAAGTCAGTGGCTCATCTAGAGACTGTCTGCCTTATTTCCATTGATGTCCTCAATCTTGTCCCCCAGGATGCCACCCACACCAGTCACTAACACCCAGGTACCTACTTGCTATGTGAACGGACAACTGGTGTAAGGAAACAACCTTAAGTTTCCACCTTGCAGGCCAGGGTCCCCTTATTAACCAATATACCTTATTTTTATTGTAACTGATTTTGACACAGTTGGACTTAGATGTTTTAAGATTTAAATAATAAGATATTACAAGGAGCACAATTAAGTCACTTTGATTTTTTTGTGTTACTCTGGGGGTTTAATGTACATGTTACTATGTATGATAATTTTTGTGTTACTCTGGGGGTTTAAATGTACAGTTACATGTATGATAATTTTGTTACTCTGGTGGTTAATGTACATGTTACTATGTATGTAATTTTTTGTGTTTTTCTGGTGGTTAATGTACATGTTACTATGTATGATAATTTTTGTGAAAACCTCTTCAGTACAGGAAAGACTGTGCTATAACTTAAATTGCCAGGCAAAACCATCTAAAGGGGACAAAAAGATACAAAACATCCAGGCCATGGGAAAACCTGGGTAGCCACAGCCACTCAAGAGGGAGAGGTTTTTTATGCCAGGAAAAAAAAAAACTGGCAGGAAATGGCAGAAATCGTACACCAAATCCAGTCATTCCTGGAGTGGAAACCCCAGTCGATGGCCTCCACTCCAAACCCAAAAGATACGATACTAATGCCGGAAAAAAAATCCCCCCCCAGTACCAACAATACCACCAGTCCGATAACATTCTTTTTGCAAATATACAGGGTCTAAAGCCCGCAACAAACAACAAAATACCTTTCATCCGTGGACTGCTTGCAGAGGCAAAGGCAATGTTTCGCGGCTTTCACTGAGACCCACATAAAGGATCACTTGGACAATGAAATATGGATCCAGGTTACAACCTATACAGATGTGACAGAGTGAACAGGCAAAAGGGGGGGTTGGCCTGTACATTGCAGAGTCACTTGTTTGCACAGAACTGCTTAAGCCTCAAATGACGTAGTGGAAGTTTTAGCAGTAAAGGGCGAGAACCAAAACCTAGTCATTGTGGGAGTCTACAAGCTCCGGATGCAACATCCCAGCAATTCCAGGAACAGCTGTTTAAAAATTGACCACTGTCTGGAAAATCTTCCAGCTCCTGCACCCAACATCTTGCTCCTGGGGATTTCAACTTAAGGCACCTAAAATGGAGGAAATAGCAAATAATATTGTTGGGAGTAATAACACCCGGGGGCAGCTCTGATGAAAACTCACACTCACACGAGCTTTTAAATCTCTGCACAAAAATTTAATTTAAACCAGCAAATAATAGAGCCTACTAGACTGGAGAATACACTAGACCTCAATTCACTAACAATGATGAACTGATAAAGAAATGTCACCATATCAAAAACAATATACTCAATACAAACTAATTGAGGTTCAGACATGTATGCGAGGAGCCCCAGACCGACAAAATGAGACTATCACGAGGAGCATTCACCAAATTCAACTTCAATAACAAAAACATAAAGTGGACCAAGTAAACCAAGTCCTAACCGATATAAGCTGGAAGATATACTAAGCAACACAGACCCAAACTTATGCCTAGAAAAGATTAACTCGGTGGCACTCGATGTATGCACAAGCTTATTTCCTCTAAGAAAAAGGAGGAGTAGATGTAAAATAGAAGAGACAGGCGCTCCCTTTACAGGCGACGGAAAAGAATAACAGAGCGGCTAAAAGAGGTCAATATATCAGAAATGCGCAGGGAGACACTGGTCAGAGAAATAGCAAGCATCGAACTTAAGCTAAAAGAATCCTTTAGGAGTCAGGAATCGCGGGAAGAACTAAAAGCTATAAATGAAATCGAAAGAAACCCAAAGTATTTCTTCTCCTATGCCAAATCAAAATCGAGAACAACGCCCAGTATTGGGCCCCTACTTAAACAAGATGGGTCCTACACAGATGACAGCAAGAAATGAGTAAGCTACTCAAGTCCCAATATGACTCAGTTTTTAGCAAGCCGCTAACCAGACTGAGAGTCGAAGATCAAAATGAATTTTTTATGAGAGAGCCACAAAATTTGATTAACACAAGCCTATCCGATGTTATCCTGACGCCAAATGACTTCGAACAGGCGATAAATGACATGCCCATGCACTCTGCCCCAGGGCCAGACTCATGGAACTCTGTGTTCATCAAGAACTGCAAGAAGCCCCTATCACGAGCCTTTTCCATCCTATGGAGAGGAGCATGGACACGGGGTCGTCCCTCAGTTACTAAAAACAACAGACATAGCCCCACTCCACAAAGGCGGCAGTAAAGCAACAGCAAAGAACTACAGACCAATAGCACTAACATCCCATATCATAAAAATCTTTGAAAGGGTCCTAAGAAGCAAGATCACCACCCATCTAGAAACCCATCAGTTACACAACCCAGGGCAACATGGGTTTAGAACAGGTCGCTCCTGTCTGTCTCAACTACTGGATCACTACGACAAGGTCCTAAATGCACTAGAAGACAAAAAGAATGCAGTGTAATATATACAGAACTTGCAAAAGCCTTCGACAAGTGTGACCATGGCGTAATAGCGCACAAAATGCGCGCTAAAGGAATAACAGGAAAAGTCGGTCGAATGGATCTATAATTTCCTCACTAACAGAACACAGAGAGTAGTCGTCAACAGAGTAAAGTCCGAGGCAGCTACGGTGAAAAGTTCTGTTCCACAAGGCACAGTACTAGCTCCCATCTTGTTCCTCATCCTCATATCCGACATAGACAAGGATGTCAGCCACAGCACCGTGTCTTCCTTTGCAGATGACACCCGAATCTGCATGACAGTGTCTTCCATTGCAGACACTGCAAGGCTCCAGGTGGACATAACCAAATCTTTCAGTGGGCTGCAGAAAACAATATGAAGTTCAACGATGAGAAATTTCAATTACTCAGATATGGTAAACATGAGGAAATTAAATCTTCATCAGAGTACAAAACAAATTTTGGCCACAAAATAGAGCGAAACACCAACGTCAAAGACCTGGGAGTGATTATGTCGGAGGATCTCACCTTCAAGGACCATAACATTGTATCAATCGCATCTGCTAGAAAAATGAACAGGATGGATAATGAGAACCTTCAAAACTAGGGAGGCCAAGCCCATGATACACTCTTCAGGTCACTATGTTCTATCTAGGCTTGAATATTGCTGCACTCTAACAGCACCTTTCAAGGCAGGTGAAATTGCCGACCTGGAAAATGTACAGAGAACTTTCACGGCACGCATAACGGAGATAAAACACCTCAATTACTGGGAGCGCTTGAGGTTTCTAAAACCTGTATCCCTGGAACGCAGGAGGGAGAGATACATGATTATATACACCTGGAAAATCCTAGAGGGACTAGTACCGAACTTGCACACGAAAATCACTCACTACGAAAGCAAAAGACTTATCAGACGATGCACCATCCCCCCAATGAAAAGCAGGGGTGTCACTAGCACGTTAAGAGACCATACAATAAGTGTCAGGGGCCCGAGACTGTTCAACTGCCTCCCAGCACACATAAGGGGGATTACCAACAGACCCCTGGCAGTCTTCAAGCTGGCACTGGACAAGCACCTAAAGTCAGTTCCTGATCAGCCGGGCTGTGGCTCGTACGTTGGTTTCCGTGCAGCCAGCAGCAACAGCCTGGTTGATCAGGCGCTGATCCACCAGGCGGCCTGGTCACAGACCGGGCCGCGGGGGCATTGACCCCCGAAACTCTCTCCAGGTAAACTCCAGGTAAACATGTTAATATGTATGATAATTTTTGTGTTACTCTGGTGGTTAATGTACATGTTACTATGTATGATAATTTGTTTAAGTGTATTTATGTGTACTTGTACCTAAATAAACTTACTAACTTAATGGGTTATTCTTGGTTATATAATGAACCTTTTATATGAAGTTCTCCAACCCAATATTGTTTATTATGTAACATAAACCTTAAAACTTACTAACTTAAAACCTGCTGTTTCCCTCACCACCTAACACCTGCTGCTGCTGCCTGGCCACCTAACACCTGCTGCTGCCGCCTCACTACCTAACACCTGCTACTGCTGCCTCATCACCTAACACCTTCTGGTGCTGCCTCACCACCTAACACTTGCTGCTGCTGCCTGACCACCTAACACCTGCTGCTGCTGCCTCACCACCTAACACCTGCTGCTGCTGCCTCACCACCTAACACCTGCTGCTACTGTCTCACCACCTAACACCTGCTGCTGCTGCCTCACCACCTAACACCTGCTGCTGCTACACCACCTAACACCAGCTGCTGCTGCTTCACCACCTAACACCTGCTGCCTCACCACCTAACACCTGCTGCTGCTGCCTCACCACCTAACACCTGCTGCTGCTGCCTCACCACCTAACACCTGCTGCTGCTGCCTCACCACCTAACACCTGCTGCTGCTGCCTCATCACCTAACACCTGCTGCTGCTGCCTCATCACCTAACACCTGCTGCTGCCTAAACACCTAAAACCTGCTTATACCTGACCACCTAACACCTGCTCCTGCCTGAGCACCTAACACCTGAGCAGATAGCAGTCAACACCTGAGCAGCTAATACCTGACAGTCAACACCTGAGCAACTAACACAGTCAACACCTGAGCAGCTAACACAGTTAACATCTAATCAGCTAACAGTCAACATCTTAGCAGCTAACAGTCAACACCTAAGCAGCTAACACAGTCAACAGCTGAGCAGGTAACACAGTCAACACCTGAGCAGCTAACACAGTCAACACCTGAGCAACTAACACAGTCAACACCTGAGCAGGTAAGACAGTTTTGTAGATGAATGGTTCAGAGAACCGACATGTTGATAAATTAGATGCATGTGCAACTCTTGGGTATCTTTATTGAGGAAACGTTTTGCCACACAGTGGCTTCATCAGTCCATACGTAGGAGAAACTTGAAGAACAGGAGGAGAATGAGGTAATCAGTCCCACAACCTTGAGTCGATGTGTTCAGTCCATCTATCTTGAATCTATTTGAGATTGATGGACTGAACACATCGACTCAAGGTTGAGGGACTGATTACCTCATTCTCCTCCTGTTCTTCAAGTTTCTCCTATGTATGGACTGATGAAGCCACTGTTTACCTGGAGTTTACCTGGAGAGAGTTCCGGGGGTCAACGCCCCCGCGGCCCGGTCTGTGACCAGGCCTCCTGGTGGATCAGAGCCTGATCAACCAGGCTGTTGCTGCTGGCTGCACGCAAACCAACGTACGAGCCACAGCCTGGCTGATCAGGAACTGACTTTAGGTGCTTGTCCAGTGCCAGCATGAAGACTGCCAGGGGTCTGTTGGTAATCCCCCTTATGTGTGCTGGGAGGCAGTTGAACAGTCTCGGGCCCCCAAACTTATTGTATGGTCTCTTAACTGCTAGTGACACCCTGCTTTTCATTGGGGGGGTGGTGCATCGTCTGCCAAGTCTTTTGCTTTCGTATGAGTGATTTTCGTGTGCAAGTTCGGTACTAGTCCCTCTAGGATTTTCCAGGTGTATAAATCATGTATCTCTCCCTCCCTGCATTCCAGGGAATACAGGTTTAGGAACCTCAAGCGCTCCCAGTAATTGAGGTGTTTTATCTCCTTATGCGCCCCGTGAAAGTTCTCTGTACATTTTCTAGGTCGGCAATTTCACCTGCCTTGAAAGATGCTGTTGTGTGCAGCAAAATTCCAGCCTAGATAAACAAGTGACCCGAAGAGTGTCATCATGGCTTGGCCTCCCAGTTTTGAAGGTTCTCATTATCCATCCTGTCATTTTTCTAGCAGATGCGATTGATACAATGTGTGGCAAAACGTTTCCTCAATAAAATACCCAAGAGTTGACATGTGTCTAATTTATCATCAGGTAAGAAAAGTCAACACCTGAGCAGCAAAAAAAGTCAACACCTGAGCAGCTAACATCCAAAACCTGAGCAGGTAAAACAGTCAACACCTGAGCCGGGAAAACAGTCAACACCTTAGCAGGTAAGACAGTCAAAACCCGAGCAGGTAAGACAGTCAACACCTGAGCAGGTAAGACAGTCAACACCTGAGCAGGGAACACATTTAACAAGACACAGATATGATCATGTCTGGCGCCTTAATACACTATATTTCATGGGTCAAACTCTCTCTATGTATCATCTACACATGAATGTTATAAATTTTAATAAAGGTAGGTGTTACTCACCGTGTTAGACACCACAGTGTTACTCACCTGTGTTAACACCATAGTTGTTACTCTATTATTTTTTTTATTATCACACTGGCCGATTCCCACCAAGGCAGGGTGGCCCGAAAAAGAAAAACTTTCACCATCATTCACTCCATCAGTGTCTTGCCAGAAGGGTGCTTTACACTACAGTTTTTAAACTGCAACATTAACACCCCTCCTTTAGAGTGCAGGCACTGTACTTCCCATCTCCAGGACTCAAATCCGGCCCGCCGGGTTTCCCCGAACCCCTTCATAAATGTTACTTTGCTCACACTCCAACAGCACGTCAAGTATTAAAAACCATTTGTCTCCATTCACTCCTATCAAACACGCTCAT
This sequence comes from Cherax quadricarinatus, assembly GCF_026875155.1. Lineage (NCBI taxonomy): Eukaryota > Metazoa > Arthropoda > Malacostraca > Decapoda > Parastacidae > Cherax > Cherax quadricarinatus. The sequence continues at coordinate 338,957 of NC_069476.1, read as the reverse complement.
GCATACCTGCTGGAAGTCCAAGCCCCTCGCACACAAAACCTCCTTTACCCCCCTCTCCAACCTTTCCTAGGCCGACCCCTACCCCGCCTTCCTTCCACTACAGACTGATACACTCTTGAAGTCATTCTGTTTCGCTCCATTCTCTCTACATGTCCGAACCACCTCAACAACCCTTCCTCAGCCCTCTGGACAACAGTTTTGGTAATCCCGCACCTCCTCCTAACTTCCAAACTAACGAATTCTCTGCATTATATTCACACCACACATTGCCCTCAGACATGACATCTCCACTGCCTCCAGCCTTCTCCTCACTGCAACATTCATCACCCATGCTTCACACCCATATAAGAGCGTTGGTAAAACTATACTCTCATACATTCCCCTCTTTGCCTCCAAGGACAAAGTTCTTTGTCTCCACAGACTCCTAAGTGCACCACTCACTCTTTTCCCTCATCAATTCTATGATTCACCTCATCTTTCATAGACCCATCCGCTGACACGTCCACTCCCAAATATCTGAATACATTCACCTCCTCCATACTCTCTCCCTTCAATCTGATATTCAATCTTTCATCACCTAATCTTTTTGTTATCCTCATAACCTTACTCTCTCCTGTATTCACCTTTAATTTTCTTCTTTTGCACACCCTACCAAATTCATCCACCAATCTCTGCAACTTCTCTTCAGAATCTCCCAAGAGCACAGTGTCATCAGCAAAGAGCAGCTGTGACAACTCCCACTTTGTGTGTGATTCTTTATCTTTTAACTCCACGCCTCTTGTCAAGACCCTCGCATTTACTTCTCTTACAACCCCATCTATAAATATATTAAACAACCACGGTGACATCACACATCCTTGTCTAAGGCCTACTTTTACTGGGAAATAATTTCCCTCTTTCCTACATACTCTAACTTGAGCCTCACTATCCTCGTAAAAACTCTTCACTGCTTTCAGTAACCTACCTCCTACACAATACACTTGCAACATCTGCCACATTGCCCCCCTATCCACCCTGTCATACGCCTTTTCCAAATCCATAAATGCCACAAAGACCTCTTTAGCCTTATCTAAATACTGTTCACTTATATGTTTCACTGTAAACACCTGATCCACAACACCACCTACCTTTCCTAAAGCCTCCTTGTTTCATCGCCTATCCTATTCTCTGTCTTACTCTAATTCTTTCATAATACTCTACAATACACTTTACCAGGTATACTCAGAGGATTATCCCCTATATTTTTGCACTCTTTTTTATCCCTTTGCCTTTATACAAGGAAATATGCATTGATCTCTGCCATTCCTAGGTACTTACCCTCTTCCATACATTTATTAAATATTGCACCAACACTCCAAAACTTATATCCCACTGCTTTTAACATTCTATCTTTATCCCATCAATCCCGGCTGCCTTACCCTTTCATTTTACCTACTGCCTCACGAACTTCCCACACTCACAACTTGCTCTTCCTCACTCCTACAAGATGTTATTTCCTCCTTGCCATATACCACGAAATCACAGCTTCCCTATCTTCATCTACATTTAACAATTTCCTCAAAATATTCCCTCCTTCTTCCCAATTCATCTATACTCACCATTTAATAACTCTCCTCTCCTATTTTTAAATGTAAAATCCATTTGTTCTCTAGGCTTTCTTAACTTGTAATCTCCCTCCAAAACTTTTTCTTTTTTTCACAAATTTGTTGATTACATTTCAACCCAACTCTCTCATTTGCTCTCTTTTTACATTGCTTCACACTCTCTTAACTCTCTCTTTTTCTCCTATCCTCTTCCCCCTCCTTGCATTCTTTACTTTGTAAAAACTTCTCATATGCTAACTTTTTCTCCTTACTACTCTCTTTACATCATCATTCCACCCAATCGCTCCTCTTCCCTCCGCACCCACTTTCCTGTAACACAACTAGTGAACACTCTAAAACTACATTGATTTAAACTTACCATACCTCTTCGACCACATTGCCTATGCTTCATTTAGCCCATTATCCTCAAATTGCTGTTTATTCTTACCCTAAACTGCCTCCTTTTTAGTTTATTAACTTACCTCATATCTTCCCTGATGCTTCTATTCTCTTGATCCCATCTACCTTTTACTCTCAGTGTAGCTTCCAAACTAGAAGTGATCTGATATATCTGTGGCCCCTCTATAAACAGTACATCCTGTGTTACTCACCTGTGTTAAACACCACAGGTGTTACTCACCTGTGATTAGGAACCACAGATGTTATTCCTGTGTTAGACACAACAGTTGTTTACTAACCTGTGTTAGACACCACAGTTGTTATCACCTGTGTTAGACACCACAGTTGTTACTACCTGTGTAAGACACCACGTTGTTACTCACCTGTGTAGACACCACAGGTGTTACTCACCTTGTTAGACACACAGTTGTTCTCACCTGTGTTAGACACACAGTTGTTACTCACCTTGTTAGAACACAGTTGTTACTCACCTGTGTGACACCACAGTTGTTACTCACTGTGTAAGACACCACAGTTGTTTACTCAACCTGTGTTTAGACACCACAGTTGTTACTCACCTGTCTTAGCACTCACGTGTTACTCACCTGGTTAGACACCCACAGTTGTTACTCACCTGTGTTAGACACCACAGTTGTTACTCACCTGTGTTAGACACCACAGTTGTTACTCACCTGTGTTAGCACCACAGTGTTACTCACCTGTGTTAGACACCACAGTTGTTACTCACCTGTGTTAGACACCACAGTTGTTACTCACCTGTGTTAGACACCACAGTGTTACTCACCTGTGTTAGACACCACAGTGTTACTCACCTGTGTTAGACACCACAGGTGTTACTCACCTGTGTTAGACACCACGGGTTGTTACTCACCTGTGTTAGACACCACAGGTGTTACTCACCTGTGTTAGACACCACAGTGTTACTACTTAGACACACTGTAGGTTAGACACCACAGGTGTTACTCACCTGTGTTAGACACCACAGGTGTTACTCACCTGTGTTAGACACCACAGGTGTTACTCACCTGTGTTTAGACACCACAAACACTGTTTATTGTTCACTTTTATCACACTCACCCACCAAAAACACAAGTTGTTGTTGTTGTTGTTGTTTATAGGGCCACTGACAGTGTACGTCGTATTGAACCCTGACTTCCGCCGCTCCCAAAACCAACCTTCACCAAAGTGGAAGGATGTTACACAAACAACCCGCACATATAAGACAGGAGCTTACGATGACGTTTCTGTCCGACTTAGACCATTTACAAAGTCACACATGACAAAAGGAGAGAAGGAGGGAGTATATATAGACCAGTAGACAGGGACGGGAACAAGAGAGGAAGTGGAGGTAGTAGTAGTAGTGGAGTCAGTCAAATACCCAAGGCAGAAGAAACCCCAAAGGAGAAAGAGGAAAGAGGAAGAGGAAGAGGAAGATAGGAAAAAAGAATCAGGTTAAGTCAAAGTTGTTCTGAAGTTTGCAAGATTTTACGATGTAATGGGAAAGGAAGGCATCTACAGAGACAAAGCCATGACTAAGATTCATACAAGGAAAGTTGTGTATAAGGGAGGATTCAACAAGGCAGTGACTGTGAAAGTTAGAAGTAGGGTAGATAGTTTTAGCAGAAGATCAGTCAATAGGATGACTGTGATCTCTGACATGACAGAAAAGAACAATATTGGTGTCGGCAAACCTAACACTACTTTTGTGCTCCCTGAGTCAGTCAGAAAGAGATCGGCCAGTTTCTCCAAAGTACTGAAGAGGACAGGAGGAACAAGAAATAGAATAGACACCAGGAGCACCTATAGAGGTGTCTACTTTATTTCTTGTTCCTCCTGTCCTCTTCAGTATTTTGTAGAAACTGTTTGATCTCTTTTTGGCAGACTTAAGAAGCACAAAAGTAGTGTTAGGTTTGTCGACACAAACAATGCTCTTTTCTCTCATATCAGAGATCACAGTCATCCTATTGACTGGTCTTCTGCTAAAAACTGTTTACCCTAAGTATAACTTTCAGTCGCCATTTGGTCGAATCCTCCCTTATACACACATTTCCTCCCTCTTCCCCTTCCTTTCCTCTTTCTCCTTTGGGTTTTCTTCTGCCTTGGGTATTTGACTGACTACACTACTACTACTACCTCCACTTCCTCTCTTGTTCCCGTCCCTGTCTGCTGGCCTATATATACTCCCTCCTTCTCTCCTTTTGTTAGTGTGACTTTATAAATGATCCAAGTCGGACTGAAACGTCGTCGTAAGCTCCTGTGTGTGAGTCATTTGTGTATTGTTCCAATAATGGTATTGTGCCTTTTTTTTTTTTATTTATGGAAGGATGTTGACAAATAGCTGCGTATTATATGTTCCTAATGCTCCCTGAAGCCAGCAAGAATGTGCAGGAACTGGCTAAGATCTGATGGTCTGGAGGGTCAAAACTCTCTAATTTCCTCACTAACAGAACACAGAGAGTAGTAGTCAACAGAGTCAAGTCTGTGGCAGCTACGGTGAAAAGCTCTGTTCCACAAGGCACAGTACTCGCTCCCATCTTGTTTCTCATCCTCATATCTGACATAGACAAGGTCGTCAGCCATAGCACCGTGCCTTCCTTTGCAGATGACACACGAATCTGCATGACAGTGTCTTCCATTGCAGACACTGCAAGGCTCCAGGCGGACATCAACCAAATCTTTCAGTGGGCTGCAGAAAACAATATGAAGTTCAACGATGAGAAATTTTAATTACTCCAGTATGGTAAACATGAGGAAATTAAATCTTCATCAGAGTACAAAACAAATTCTGGCCACAAAATAGAGCGAAACACAAACGTCAAAGACCTGAGAGTGATCATGTCGGAGGATCTCACCTTCAAGGACCATAACATTGTGTCAGTCGCATCTGCTAGAGAAATGACAGGATGGATAATGAGAACCTTCAAAACTAGGGATGCCAAGCCCATGATGACACTCTTCAGGTCACTTTTTCTATCTAGGCTGGAATATTGCTTCACACTAACAGCACCTTTCAAGGCAGGTGAAATTGCTGACCTAGAAAATGTACAGAGAACCTTCACGGCACACATAACGGAGATAAAACACCTCAATTACTGGGAGCGCTTGAGGTTCCTAAACCTGTATTCCCTGGAACGCAGGCGGGAGAGATACATGATTATATACACCTGGAAAATCCTAGAGGGACTAGTACCGAACTTGCACACGAAA
>NC_069476.1:296769-333247 GCF_026875155.1 Cherax quadricarinatus | reverse complement strand
AACACCCCAAACCCCCAAAAATAAAAATTCCTTTATACCTCCCCAAAAACCAAAATTTCCCCCCCCCAAACAAACAAACAAAAAAAGTACCAAAACGTGGATCCCCCAAGAACGATACTACATGCCGCAAACTGCCATTTCAATATACATTCACTTATATATCCATACCTCACCAAATTCTATCTTGCTTGGGATCAATGGAGCAACACACCTAAAGCCAAAAAACCCCAAACCCAAAAAGCCACAGTAAATTTTTTTTTTTTTTTTTTTTTTATTATCACACCGGCCGATTCCACCAAGGCAGGTGGCCGAAAAAGAAAAACTTTCACCTCATTCACTCCATCTTTGCCAAAGGGTTTCTTTACACTACAGTTTTTAAACTGCAACATTAACACCCCTCCCTTCAGAGTGCAGGCACTGTACTTCCCATCTCCAGGACTCAAGTCCGGCCTGCCGGTTTCCCTGAATCCCTTCATAATGTTACTTTGCTCACACTCCAACAGCACGTCAAGTATTAAAAACCATTTGTCTCCATTAAATCCTATCAAACACGCTCACGCATGCCTGCGGGAAGTCCAAGCCCCTCGCACACAAAACCTCCTTTACCCCCTCCCTCCAACCCTTCCTAGGCCGACCCCTACCCCGCCTTCCTTCCACTACAGACTGATACACTCTTGAAGTCATTCTTTTTCGCTCCATTCTCTCTACATGTCCGAACCACCTCAACAACCCTTCCTCAGCCCCCCTGGACAACAGTTTTGGTAATCCCGCACCTCCTCCTAACTTCCAAACTACAAATTCTCTGCATTAAAATTCACACCACACATTGCCCTCGACAGACATCTCCACTGCCTCCAGCCTTCTCCTCGCTGCAACATTCATCAACCCACCTTCACACCCAATAAGAGCGTTGGGGAAAACTATACTCCTACATTCCCCTCTTTGCCTCCAAGGGGCAAAGTTCTTTGTTTTCCACAGACTCCTAAGTGCACCACTCACTCTTTTTCCCTCATCAATTCTATGATTCACCTCATCTTTCATAGACCCATCTGCTGACACGTCCACTCCCAAATATCTGAATACGTTCACCTCCTCCATACTCTCTCCCTCCAATCTGATATTCAATCTTTCATCACCTAATCTTTTTGTTATCCTCATAACAGTAAGAATAATCACTAAAATCCTATCCCTAGTAACACACCCCCCACTCTTCATAGCTCTAAACTTACTCCCTGTTCAGAACATCCACACTTGCTACTGTGCAGTCTATATCTACAAGACCTTAAATTCCAATATTAACCTTGACCTAAAATGCTTTCTTGATAGTTGTGACAGGTTCCACAGGCATAACACCAGACACAAACATCTCTATGACATTCCCCGTGTTTGACTAAACCTTCACAAAAATTCAATGTATTTCAAAGGACCTAAAATCTGTAACACCCTACCTGAAAACTCTAGAACTGCAGACACTTTCATCACTTTCAAAACTACAGTTAGGAAACACCTTATCTCCCTGATCCACCCCAAAAAACTAACTAAAATGATAACCACCTGGTGGTTCACAATTACACTCACTCACCCACTGACTATAAACCCAGAAATACTAATCTTAGTCTTAAAATAATAAACCCTAACTAGTCATAAGTTTGCCTATGATACTCCAATATAGACACTTTGTATTGTGCCAAAACAAAAGCATTCACATTGCTAAACCACAAAATTTTGATGTAGCCACTTAGCCTTAATACCATAAAACTGTAAGGGTTTAATGTTAAGAATTAATCTAAGTCTGCTCGAAATGCCTAGCCAGGCTAGGTGTCCTAGTGACCCCCTCTGTAAGTAGCATTTTATAACATGTAAACCACACAATACCCAAAACCTGTAAACCCCACATTGTAACCCTTAGAGAGAATAAACTTGAATTTGAATTTGAATTTGAAAAATTATACAGAGCACCACAGTCAAACATTTACCCCTTTAGTGAAAAATTCAGGAACCAGATTACTGATTGCACACATGAATAAAGACGCACCTACTACTTACAAGAGATGTCCACATAAAACATACCTACACGCCAGGACCCACAAGTAACCGAATTCAACTAACACAATGAGTAACTACCTGTTTGCTACCAACAATAACTAAACCTACAAGAAGCCACAAGACAAGCAATCTCCTTAAAGACCACATCTGGACAAACACAATATCCCTTTTTAAAATCAGGCATCATCACATAAACACTGCAGACTCAGACAGTCCCGGACTAGGAAGTCATAGAGTCGTCAGGAGTGGAAATAAGCCTAGCAGTGAAGTAGTGGGAGCAGGAACCCATACATAGTTTTAAAGAGAGGATGACAAAGCTCAGGAAGCAGAGAGGGAGAGGACCTAGTAGCGATAAGTGAAGAGTCAGGGCCAGGAGATGAGTTCAACCCCTGCAACCACATTTAGGTGAGTAGAATTAGTGAATAGTGAGACCACGTATCAAACTTCCTCATAACTATTTGACACAACTGCCACAAGTCACCACGAAAGTAACCTCAGACAACATAACGAGACACAGTAAACACTTTAGGCAGGTAATGAAATATCATCGATTGGCAAAATGAGCTCGTAACATAACAGAATATGAATGAATGTATAAATAATTTTCTAAAAAAAACAAAGCACTCTATTAACAAACATTGCCCCAAAAAAGCTAAACAGACCACAAACAAAGAGACTGAATAAGCCCTGGCTAACACCAAGCAGCCTCAATCCATTACACAGCACAAATATGAAAAAACAGTATAGAAATGGTTCAGATAACTAGAGAACAGTCTAAACATTACCGTCTGCACTTACCAGCCTAATAAGAATATCTAAAAAATTGCATTATGAAAATAGATTACATAACATCAAGTGATATGAAAAAATCTGGAAAACTCTATCTAAATTTTTGGCACTAAAAAGTTATATCCGAAAACAAACAATTAAATACAAAATCAGATGAAACCCCCACTCACACTTACAGAAACAGCAGACTCAACGTTTTCTTCTCCACGCATAGGTTAAAATCACGAACAAATACCAAGCATAAACACCTGTCATCAACTACCATCATCGGTACCTACCCAAAAACACTATTCCTAGCTTCAAACAACCCCATAGAAGTTACGCTCATCATAAGCACCCTTAAAAACAAGCAGAGACATAAACAACCTGCCTGCTTTATGTACAAAAAGCTTCTCAGTAATATCACCAATTATGCAATGCTCTTTAAACAAACCACTGAATCAGCTACCTTCCCCAACAATCCAAAATAGTGAGGGTCACTCCGATCCACTTGTCTAATTACCATAACCTGTTTTAATACCACATTTACTATCTTAGAGTACTCTTAAATACCTTGTACTGCCAAATAACCTCTAGTATAACTACCCACTGCAATAATTGAATCCTAATCACTGTTCTTAAAATTTAATACTTTAAATAAACATTACTTTTTTCACCTTTTTTTTTTTGCTAATTAATCTTTTTTTGTAACCATTATTACTTACTAAAATTTTATTAAACACCATATTTAACTACCAGTCAGTTTTACCTTTTGTACATTAATCATTATTTTATACTTTTCATAACATTTTTCGTTTCCAAATTTTCAAGTTTGTATATTTCACTCCAACCTTTATATTATGCCTTCGTACTCTGTGTACCTGTGTAACCCTGGTACCTGTCTACCATCGTACTATTCATATTATAACCCAAGTCATTGCCATTGTTATTTTTTTAACTCATTTGGTATTTTAATTTGTGAATTTTATTTTGTCAATTTAAATCTATTTATAACTCTTGATCTTGTTAACACCTATATCAACCATAGGCAATTGCAAGTACATTTTTAAATTTGTATTTTTATATTAAAAGTTTAATACCTAGTTGTACTTTAGCTCATTCCTAGCTCAATACATAGACAAAACAAAATTCAATATATAGACCATTAGTGCAATTACAAGAGTGAGTCTGGTGGCCACATAATTTGTTTTTTATGTAGTTTGAGTTTATATACCTAGCCTGTACTTAAGCTCATTTCTAGCACAACACTAGACAATATCAATTCATTCTTGTTTATTAATTGACATACTCTTATTATGACCAAAGTGCTTTAGCGGTATACTTGTCTAAACCTCCACCACTAGAGAAATCAGTATTAGAACTCACCACATAATACAGGATGTAAACAACCACTATTATAAACCTAAAAGATGAATGATATTTGACCCTGATCTAAACCCCCATAATCTAACAAAACAATCAAATCTTATTGGAAAGTAACGCCTTTAATTACACAGCATCACAAGCCAGCACTATCCCTGGAACACTGGCTCGAAGCCTATCAGTTCTTATCTACAACTTCAGGGGTCCTTAGCAAACACTATGAATGACCTCCTGGCACCCTTGAGTCCTAAAGACACCCTCTCCCTGCATTATTCCTTACTGAGACCTGGCCTTAACCCTTTCAGGGTCCGTCCCATAGATCTACGGCTTTACGTTCAGGGTCCAACCGTAGATCTACGTCATGACTCACTCACTCTGATAAACTGTGAGTGGTAAATTTGGGCCCTAGAATGGAGAATACATCTATGTGGTATGTGTGCACCACATAAACAAATTCCTGCAAGCACACACTGTGTATAATGAGAGAAAAAAACTGAGACCATGATTTTCGATTAAAACAGCGATTTTGCAGTGCTTTTTCGTATGTTTTTTTATAGATGTCTTTTGTGGATTTATTGGACTCATTTGATAGAATGGAAGACATATTATACAGAAATAAGATAATTTTGATTGGTGTTCGCACTGGAAATTGCTGAAATTGAGCTCAAAGTGGCGGAAATGTTAAATTTTTGCCCTGATTTCAAGAGTAAACAAACGACCTCACACGTCTAATACACGCCAGTTGGTTGGGTCTAAATACCATTCAACAAATGTGGTGATGATATTTAATACAATTATTACCATATTGCATATACAGTAAATCCTTCTATTTTTTGGTGTGAATAAAAATTCATTATGTGAATAAAAAATCACAATGGAATTATTTGTAAGCCTCAAAACATAACTAATGAATAGATGAAATGTTAGTTTAGTGCCAGAATACCTACATTGTTTTATTCTGGACCCTATTTTGCAATTGGAATATTTTTGAACTTGTGTTTAATTGGCCAAATTAACCATTTCTGTCACTTTAATTTTGTATTGAACAGTTTGACTTGGCGATTTCTTGTGCTCAATCGATAGAATAGAATAACTAGTAAATAGCTGAGAATTTGGTCGACTGGAAATATTGTAATTGGCCTAAAATGAGTCAAAGTCGGCAAATCCGCACCCGATTTGTAAATATCGCTGACACATCAAAATTCCTGAGAGCATAATTTCGTCAATTTTCCTCAAATTTTTCGTACTTTTTTGTTTTTTATTACATTCAAAAAAAGATTCTCCTAATCTCTACCATTTCATAAGAAAAAGATAAAAATTTTTTTTTTTTAAATTCTTGGACAATGGGGCAACCACTTCAGATTTTGGCCTTGGACCCTGAAAGGGTTAAGCAGTCACAAATGATATCTAACCACTACCAGGATACACAGCAATCCACCAAACTGCAGACCATACCAAGTTGGGGTGGTACCTGCCATCTATTATCTAACCAACATCTTGATTCGCAAACTAATTTGCCTTAGTGATGAATATGGTGAAATACATTTTTTGCTAAGATTTTACGTAAAAACCTCAAGACGCCTATTAACAATCGGTGCCGATATACCGGATACCAAGACAAACATCCCAAAACTTCAGTGAGAATCTAAACTCATTAATAACTAACAGACAAATGAACAACACCACCTTCCTCTCTAGCTGGAGACCTTCAATATCAACCTTGGCTACCAATGATCAACTGTAACTGATTTCCATCCACAATATAACAACACACTTCTCATACCAACAATTACAAACCAACCAGGCTGACTGAGACAAGTGCAACCTAATAACCACTAACATATGGACGCAATATACTAGCCCCCCTTAAATCAGGATTATCACAGACAGCACTACAGACCACTTCCCAACCTTCCCTCCTTAACATACCTTAGTAAGCACCACTTGAATGCAACAAAAGTGTCATTTAGACCCATGATGAGGCATCAAATAAGGAATTTCACTGCAACCTAGAGACTGTTGACTGGCCTACGATTCTCCCAATGCCAAATGGTTAAAAAAAAAAAAATTTTGAATGGGAAGTGGACAGACATTTTTCTAACAAAATACCTAATTACAACAAACATTGTCCTATAAAAACCGAAAACAGATCACAATAAATGGCTTTGGTTTGCCCAGGCTAACCAGCAGCATTCTGAAATTCCACTGATAAGAAATAACATATGAAAAGCACTAATAGACAGAGATATCTTAAACATATTCACAGTTCTCACCAAATTTAATAAGGAAAGCCAAACAACTGTAACTACTCCCAGCAGATTCACTGCAAAAGAGGAGATATAAAAAAGAGCCTGGAAAACACTTTCCCAGATTCTGGGGACCGCACAAACTAAAAAAAATCAAGAATATGTTCTAACTAAACTTCATGAACACCATCTGGCATCCCACTGATAAGCTAACAAGATAAACGACTCTTATCTCAAACATAGGATCTAATCTTGCCTATAAAATCCCACATACCAATGCCCTTGCTGGGGACTACCTAGATGGGAATTTACCCAAATTCCTTCTATCCTTGGACAGACTGAGCCACGGAAGTCCACTTAAATATAACTCAGGGAATCTGTCTCACATCCCACCATTATTGTACAAGGTGAGTGGCCCAGGTCCTTTCATGCTTTACATTTACTTTTTTAACAAGTCACTAGAAACTAGCACTTTCCCGACACTACTCCAAGACAGACAAGGGTTACACCAATACATAAAGGTGGTAACCCTACGACGAACAACAATGCCACCCAATATCAACTTACAATGCTATCCAAAATCTTTGAGAAACACTGACAGGAAGACTAATTAATTTATAATGCCACAAAACATACACAAAACCCTGCCAATTTGGAATTCGAAAATAAAAGCACTATTGATCAATTAAAAAAATGCAGACCTCCTTACACAGCACTGGCAAATAAGGAATATCCGCTAGGAATTTTTATTGATCTAAAAAAGCGATTGACACAGTAGACCACGGCATCCTACTTCACAACTTGACCACTATGGTAAAAGCCATGCGCTTGCATATTTTAAATCCTAACCATTCAATAGTAACAGTATGTCCACCATTAAAGACAGCTCATCAATACAGCCACTTGATACGGGAGTTCCGCAGTGAAGTGTCCTATGGGCCCCTGTTCTTCCTCATTTTACATCAATGAATCTTCCTAACATATCCCAACCCCTGAAACCCATTCTCTTTGCTGACGACATGACTTATGACATCTCCCACCCTAATCTTGGCACCCTCAACACCATTGTTAAAGAGGAGCTGCCAAAATAACGACTTGGATGGACAGCAATAAACTTACGCTTACACTGGCAAAACCTACTAATATAGTTTGGGTAGCAGAGCAGTTGTTGCACTAACTTAACATTAAGATTGACAACACCGAATTGCCATACATAATGAGGGCACATCCTTGGCCTATACCACGACAACAACCTAGAATTTCAGCACACCATAATCCAACCCATAACAAAAAAAGTACCAAAACGGTGGGGATCCTCCCCCAGAATACGATACTATACATGCCGCAAACTGCCATTTCACACATACCATTCACTTATATATCCATACCTCACCTATTCTATCTGTGCTTGGATTCAACAGGAGCAACACACCTAAAGCCAATAATAACCCAACAAAAAGCCACCAGTAAGAAGATTAATCACTAAAATCCCACCCTATAACACACACCCACTCTTCAAACTCTAAACTTACTCCCTGTTCAGAAACATCCACACTTGCTCTGTGGCTGTCAAATTACAAGACCTTAAATTCAATATTAACCTTGACCTAAAATGCTTTCTTGATAGTTGTGACAGGTTCCACAGGCATAACACCAGAAACAAAACATCTCTAGACATTCCCCGTGTTCGACTATACCTTTCACAAAAATTCAATGTAATTTCAAAGGACCTAAAATACTGTAACACCCTACCGAAAACTCTAGATCTCAGACACTTTCATCACTTTCAAACTACAGTTAGGAAACACTTATCATCCCCGATCCACCCCAACAACTAACTAACATGAAACCACCTGGTGATCACAATTACACTCACTCACGCCACTGACTATAAACCCAAAAATACTAATCTTAGGTTTAAATATTAAACCCGTAACATCATAAGTTTGCCTATGATACTCCAATAAAGACACTTTTGTATTGTCCAAAACAAAAGCATTCAACATTGCTAAACTCACAAATAATGATGTAGCCACTTAGCCTTAATACCATAATCTGTAAGGATTTAATGTTAAGAATTAATCTAAGTCTGCTCGAAATGCCTAGCCAGGCTAGGTGTCCTAGTGACCCCCTCTGTAAGTAGCATTTTATAACATGTAAACCACACAATACCCAAAACCTGTAAACCCCACATTGTAACCCTTAGAGGAGAATAAACTTGAATTTGAATTTGAATTTGAAAATATACAGAGCACCACAGTCAAACATTTACCACTTTAGTGAAAAATTAGGAACCATGATTACTGATGCAGAAACAGAAATACAAATAGCTAGAGCTTCATTTAAGGTTATTAATATAATATTCAAGAGGTTGCTAATAGACTTGCAGTAAATCAACCATTCAAATCATTATGAAGCTGTGTGTAGTCTGTGGTCAGTCAAACAAACGGGCTACCACATGGATAAATTGTCATTTTTGTGGAAATTGGTGTCATGCTCCTTGTGCAGATATCCCAGAACTAGCTACAAGCAGTATTAAAACAGAGAAGTGTTTTTGGGTATGCCCAAATGAGGAAAATCTGTGGACTCAAATCACAAGGGTATTAAAAGAGGTTAACATCAAAGCTGCTTTCATAGAAAACCTGGAACTTTCTACAACAGAAGGAACATAAAAAGTCCGGGCTGAATGGTCTGCCCTTGATACTGCCAATGTAGTCACAAACTGTAGGCTGGAGGTGATGTCCTGGTAGTCAGTAAATGTAGGGCTGATAGTGCTGTCCTGGGAGACAGTAATGGTGAAGCTGATGTGCTTCATGGGAGACAGTAATGTGCAGGCTGGAGGTGCTGTCCTGGGAGACAGTAAGGTGAAGCTGGAGATACTGTCCTGGAGTCAGTAATGGGGAAGCTGGAGGTCTGTCCTGGAGACAGAAAATGGTGAAGCTGGAGATACTGGTCCTGGTAAGACAGTAATGGTGGAAGCTGGAGATTTTGTCCAGGTATCGGGAATTATATATACGCAGGAGGAATACATATAAATGTACCTCATAGAGGACAAGGAGCCATAGTAGGGACACAAGTGTAGTCAAAGATAAGAAAAACCAATATTGCAAACCAGAAATACCGCAGGAAATGCAAACAAGAGGACTCACAAAAGCAATAGTGAGGATACTTTACCAAAACAACTGGTGGGCCTGCCATTGTGGTGCTAGGGAGGATTAGGAATAAGACAGGAGAAACATGCACCAACAGGAATACAGTCACAGAAACCCAAGGCTAACGGAAACCAAGCCTGTGCAACATACAAATGCACTTGTATCTGCTGGCATGGGAAATCTGGGAAAACAGAATGGGACATGCAACTATGACCACCCTAGAAATGTCATGCCCATATGACAACAGAAAATGCAAACGCCCTTCCTGTAAGCTTTTTCACCCTGAAATGTGTACCCTTCAGACAGGAAAGACGGTGCTATAACTTAAATTGCCAGCATAACCATCTAAAGGGACAAAAAGATACAAAACATCCAGGCCATGGGAAAACCTGGGTAGCCACAGCCACTCAAGAGGGAGAGGTTTTTTTAGTGCCAGGAAGGAAAAAAAACTGGCAGAAATGGCAGAAATCGTACACCAAATCCAGTCATTCCTGGAGTGGAACCACAGTCGATGGCCTCCACTCCAAACCAACAGATACAGATACTAATGCCGGAAAAAAAATCCCCCCCCCAGTACCAACAATACCACCAGTCCGATAACATTTTTCTTTGCAAATATACAGGGTCTAAAGCCAGCAATAAACAACAAAATACCTTTCATCGTGGGATGCTTGCAGGGGCAAAGGCAATGTTCGCGGCTTTCACTGAGACCCACATAAAGGATCACTTGGACAACGAAATATGGATCCCAGGTTACAACCTATACAGATGTGACAGAGTGAACAGGGAAAAGGGGGGGGTTGGCCTGTACATTGCAGAGTCACTTGTTTGCACAGAACTGCTTAATGCCTCAAATGACGTAGTGGAAGTTTTGCAGTAAAGGTCGGAACCAAAACCTAGTCATTGTGGTAGTCTACAAGCCTCCGGATGCAACATCCCAGCAATTCCAGGAACAGCTGTTAAAATTGACCACTGTCTGGAAAATCTTCCAGCTCCTGCACCCAACATCTTGCTCCTGGGGGATTTCAACTTTTAAGGCACCTAAAAATGGAGGAATATAGCAAATAATATTGTTGCAGTAATAACACCAGGAGGCAGCTCTGATGAAAACTCACACTCACACGAGCTTTTAAATCTCTGCACAAAATTCAATTTAAACCAGCAAATAATAGAGCCTACTACTGGAGAATACACTAGACCCCATCTTCACTAACAATGATGATCTGATAAAAAATGTCACCATATCAAAAACAATATACTCAGATCACAACATAAATTTAGGTTCAGACATGTATGCGTGGAGCCTCAGAAACCCACAAAATGAGACTATCACGAGGGAGCATTCACCAAATTCAACTTCAATAACAAAAACATAAAGTGGGACCAAGTAAACCAAGTCCTAACCGATATAAGCTGGGAAGTATACTAAGCAACACAGACCCAAACTTATGCCTAGAACAGATTAACTCGGTGGCACTCGATGTATGCACAAGGCTTATTCCTCTAAGAAAAAGGAGGAGTAGATGTAAAATAGAAAGAGACAGGCGCTCCCTTTACAGGCGACGGAAAAGAATAACAGAGCGGCTAAAAGAGGTCAATATATCAGAAATGCGCAGGGAGACACTGGTCAGAGAAATAGCAAGCATCGAACTTAAGCTAAAAGAATCCTTTAGGAGTCAGGAATCGCGGGAAGAACTAAAAGCCATAAATGAAATCGAAAAGAAACCCAAAGTATTTCTTCTCCTATGCCAAATCAAAATCGAGAACAACGTCCAGTATTGGGCCCTACTTAAACAAGATGGGTCCTACACAGATGACAGCAAGGAAATGAGTGAGCTACTCAAGTCCCAATATGACTCAGTTTTTAGCAAGCCGCTAACCAGACTGAGAGTCGAAGATCAAAATGAATTTTTTATGAGAGAGCCACAAAATTTGATTAACACAAGCCTATCCGATGTTATCCTGACGCCAAATGACTTCGAACAGGCGATAAATGACATGCCCATGCACTCTGCCCCAGGGCCAGACCATGGAACTCTGTGTTCATCAAGAACTGCAAGAAGCCCTATCACGAGCCTTTTCCATCCTATGGAGAGGGAGCATGGACACGGGGGTCGTCCCTCAGTTACTAAAAACAACAGACATAGCCCCACTCCACAAAGGGGGCAGTAAAGCAACAGCAAAGAACTACAGACCAATAGCACTAACATCCCATATCATAAAAATCTTTGAAAGGGTCCTAAGAAGCAAGATCACCACCCATCTAGAAACCCATCAGTTACACAACCCAGGGCAACATGGGTTTAGAACAGGTCGCTCCTGTCTGTCTCAACTACTGGATCACTACGACAGGTCCTAAATGCACTAGAAGACAAAAAGAATGCAGATGTAATATATACAGACTTTGCAAAAGCCTTCGACAAGTGTGACCATGGCGTAATAGCGCACAAAATGCGCGCTAAAGGAATAACAGGAAAAGTTGGTCGATGGATCTATAATTTCCTCACTAACAGAACACAGAGAGTAGTCGTCAACAGAGTAAAGTCCGAGGCAGCTACGGTGAAAAGCTCTGTTCCACAAGGCACAGTACTAGCTCCCATCTTGTTCCTCATCCTCATATCCGACATAGACAAGGATGTCAGCCACAGCACCGTGTCTTCCTTTGCAGATGACACCCGAATCTGCATGACAGTGTCTTCCATTGCAGACACTGCAAGGCTCCAGGCGGACATCAACCAAATCTTTCAGTGGGCTGCAGAAAACAATATGAAGTTCAACGATGAGAAATTTCAATTACTCAGATATGGTAAACATGAGGAAATTAAATCTTCATCAGAGTACAAAACAAATTCTGGCACAAAATAGAGCGAAACACCAACGTCAGAAAGACCTGGGAGTTGATCAGTTGGTGGATCTCACCTTCAAGGATACCATAAACTGTATCAATCGCATCTGCTATAAAAATGACGGATTGGATAAGGAGAACCTTCAAAACTAGGAGGCCAAGCCCATGATGACACTCTTTAGGTCACTTGTTTATCTAGGCTAGATATTGCTGCCACACTAACAGCACCTTTCAAGGCAGGTGAAATTGCTGACTAGAAATGTTCAGAGAACCTTCACGGTCGCGCATAACTGAGAGATAAAACACCTCAATTACTGGGAGCGATTGAGGTTCCTAAACCTTGTATTCCCTGGGACGCGGTGGGAGAGATACATGATTATATTACACATCCACGGAAAAGGAAAATCCTAGAGGGACTAGTACCGAAACTTGCACTCGAAACATCACTCACTACGAAAGCAAAGGACTTGGCAGGACGATTGCAACATCCCCCCAATGAAAAGCAGGGGTGTCACTAGATCGTTAAGAGACCATAAATAAGTTGTCAGGGGCCCAAGACTGTTCAACTGCTTCCCAGCACCATAAGGGGAGGAATTACCAAACAGACCTGGCAGTATTCAAGCTGGCAAGGCACAAAGCATCATAAGTCGGTTCCTGGGACAGCGGGCTGTGGCTGTACGTTGGTTTGTGTTCTGCCAGCAGTAAACAGTGGATGATCAGGCTCTGATCCACCAGGGAGGCCTGATCACAGAGCGGCCCGCAGGTGCGTTGACCCCCGGAACTCTCTCAGGTAAACTTCCAGGTAAACACAACATTTTTAAAACCTTGTCAGTTTGTATTCAGGGAATAATAAATGCAAGAATGATGCTAATCATAAAACATGTTCGAAACTAATATAAACTGCACTGAAAAGAAAAGAGTCCCAGATGGGCATTTTCATGACGTACTTAAAGCTTTCGATACAGTCGACCATGAACTGCTGTACTCAAATTTACTGCACTGTGGGTATCAGATGAGCCACTCCTCAACTACCTAATATCATTACCTTGTACAGAACTCAATATGTGTATGCCAAATGATGCAAGCTCTTCCACCCCCCTACCAATCACATTGGGGTCCTCATATAGGAAGCATCCTTGGACCACTCCTCTTCCTCATCTACATCAATGATTACCAAATGCATCACAAAGCAACTCAGACCATATATTTGCAGATGAACACTAATATGTCTCTTTTTCTCACCCAACTCATGTCATACTAGCAAACACAGTCAATGCCAAATTGCGAAAATATCTGCTGGATGACGATATTAAGCTTACCTTGAATACCGATAAAACCTATTTCAGTCAGTTTGGAAACAAAGGCAAATAATACGGTAACATAAAGATGAATGGATCATCAGTCAAAAGACTCACAGGAAGGGAAAATTCCTAGGTATCCACTTGACAGTAGCTTAAGTTCGTACACACATAAAACAACTCACCAATGAAAAATATCTAAGAATATAGCATCATACTATCCAAAGATAAGGTACTACATTCCAACTCAGCTCCTCTGGCACTGACCATACACTCATTTTACCCTTATCTTACATATTGGAATTTTGTGCATGGGGATCAACAACATCCAATCACCTAAAACCCCTCTTAAGCCCAAAGCATAAGGAAGCAGTAAGTATGTGATACTGAATTCCATCCAGCCAGCATACTCCACCAATTTTCAAAAGTCTGGAATTGCTCACCATTAAGAACATCCCATACTTATTATGTGCCTACTGCATTCAGGTACCAGAAAAATACACAAATATAAACCCCTCCACTCAATCTTCTCCTCACCAACTTAAACAGGACAACATGACCCAACACAAGACCCAGATCTCTTTTTGTATACCTCATGTCCAATCACACTATGTAAAAGCTCTATACACAATAAAAGGGCCCTAAATATGAAATTCATTCCAGATATATTCAGAGTAACCCAGTCTGAAAAAAAATTTCAGTTTAAGACTCTTCTCAAAACCACTTAATCACCTGAGACTAAAATGCTAAATATTCAATACACACATACTCACATATGTAACTCCCACATCATATACTTCAACAATACTTGAACCTCTTATCCGTTGTTGGACAGGAATATAACTGAATCATTGTTTTAACATAAGCATTTAGGGACTATATGAATATATGCTTGTTTATACAAATTTAATTCATTATAATTAATAACTACTGTTCAACTATGAAATAATACTGTCCTATTGTACAACTATGATTAAAATCCTTAGGTATTAAGTAGTCTGTAAGCAATAATGTTAAGTTGGCCCATAATGCCTAGGATAAGAGAGGGCTCTCTTTGCACCTGCAACCCCACTATGTTAATATAAATTCCATGTTACTGTGTGCAAGAAATAAAATAAAAAAATAAATCTTTGACCATTTATTATGCTTTGAATTATGAAATGTTAGATAGTCAGAAAACGAATTCGTTCTCTAAATGAGGAGCAGACTTAATGGTAGTGGGGTTTGTGTCAACCATCTTTGATATTGTTTTAATGTCACCTTTGCACCATTTTTAAACTTTTCTGGTATATTTTTATTGTTAACAGCTAGCGTATTGTTTACGGTATTAAACAGAATATTGGAAATCAGCTCTAACATACATTTAGGTAGGGGACATGGTCAGAGAGTCCATCACAAGTCACGTTGTCGGTAAATGAGCACATCGCTATGTGAGGAAGAGGGGGCTTTGTATACTCTATCTTGTTCAATACATACAACTTATGAACTTTTATGGAAAATTATACTAAGTATTTTCATTTTGTTTCGTATTTCCAATTATAAGTAATGTTGGGCTAGGTTTGGTTGGTATGGGCTTAACAACATACTAGAGTGAGAGATATGCGAAAAGTGTAAGATAAGCCCAGAGAGAAGCAGGGTGCAGCGGTCACTATAGGGAACAACTGTATAAACATCTGGGGTCCCAGACTATTCAAACATCATACCAGAAGATATCAGATACATGGCCTAGAATAAGTGTTAGAAGCTTTAAAGAGGAAAACTGGACATGTATCTTCTCCAGATGCCAGATCAACCAGGCTGTGATGGGATTATGTGGGGCCGTGAGTCTCCAGCACCCAACAGCATGGTTGAACAGGCAAACACCAGATGGAGCCACCACACACGCATCGGTGATTTTGCCCATTTGAGCCCATTTTTGCAATTCAGTGTACTAGTCGACAAAAATAATAAACTATTTCGCTAGAAACTCATTATTTCTATTCGAATGAGTACAAGAAACCACCAATTAACGATTCCAACTATCCAAATAAAGTGGTCAAGAATTTAGCATTTTTGCCAATTCATACAATTCAAAGTAGCAGTTTCTGTAGGGTCTAGAATAAACAAGGAAAGACATTTATGGCACTAAATAGCAAGTCTCTGTTCATTAGCCACATCCCAGGCCCACTTATATTTCTTTGGCTTTCCACATTGATTTTTATTCTTACAAAAATTTAGAAGATTTACTCTTATGCAGACTACTGCATTTGTGGTAGGAATGTATAAATAATATCAGCACACTTGTGAAAGGAATATAGACTCACCAGTTGACGTTGTTGTATTGACGCTTAGCATGATTTGTTTAATTTGAACTTGGGTAAAAATCGAACACTATTTCTGCCTACTTTCAGCTCAATTTCAAGGTACTTTTCATCATAAACCAGTCAAATTCATCTTATTTTCTGTAATGTATTCAATCTATAAAATGAGACCAGGAAAACTAGAATACAACAATAAATACCATATGAATATACAGTGCAAAATGTCGCTGTTTTATCCAAAAACATGGTTCAAAGTTTTTTTTTCTTCATTACGACTGTTTGCTGCATGGATCCTTTTTATACTGTGCACACTGACCACATAGACACATTCTTCTTTTGTAGGCCTACCAGTCTTTCTATCACTTAGATTTGAAGGTGCTTGCTACATTTCAGGCATATACGAGACGTCAAAACCCTGGGGAGTAAGTAAGGCTAATAGTACGGCTGAAACCCTGAAAAGGATTATATTGTAGCAAATATAATACCATATAGTTAATAAAGTAACCTAATATATCAACTGATGAATTTCACTGTACAGTTAATATTGTATCAAATGTATCTATGTGATATGTAAATTATTAGTTACTATATATTATAAGTAATGTTAATATAAGTTGAGTCTCTCTTTAAGATTAATGTAAATAACTCGTTTTACCTTAGGTAAGATTTTGTTTCAGATTTTTAGATGAGGAGGGTTAGCCACCAAGATTACCAAGAAAGTAGTGGCTCATCTAGGGACTGTCTGTTTATTTCCATTGTTAGTTCCTCAATCTTGTCCAGGGATGCCACCCACATCAGTCAACTAACACCCAGGTGCGGTACCTACTTGTAGGTGAACGGGTCAACTGGTGTAAGGAAACAAACATTAAGTTTTCCACCTTGCCAGCCCGGGGTCTACCTTATTACAATATACCTTAGTTTATTGGTGGGACTGATTTTGACACAGTTGGCTTACCTGATGTTTTAAGATTTAAATAATAGAGTGACAAGGAGCACAATTAAGACACTTGATTTTTTTGTGTTACTCGTGTGGTTAATGTACTGTTAATCTGTATGATAATTTTGTGTTTACTCTGGTGGTTAATGTACATTGTTAAAATGTATGATAATTTTTGTGTTACTCTGGTGGTTCATGTGCATGTTAATATGTAATATGTAATTTTTGTGTTAACTCTGGTGGTATTGTACATGTTACTATGTATGATTATTTTTGTGGTACTCTGGTGTTAATGTACATGTTACTATGTATGAAATTTGGTTTAAGTGTTATTATGTGTACTTGTACCTAAAATAAACTTACTACTTATTGGGTTATTTCTTGGTTAAATAATGAACCTTGTATATGAATGTTCTGCATAACAACTATTGTTTATTATGAACATAAACCTAAACTTAACTAACTTAAACTGCTGCTTGCATCACCACCTAACACTGCTGCTGCTCACTCACCACCTAAACACTGCTGCTGCTGCCTGACCACCTAACACTTGCTGCTGCAGCCTGGGCCACCTAACACCTGCTGCTGCTGCCTCACAACTAATACCTGCTGCTGCTGCCTCACCACCTAACACCTGCTGCTGCTTGCCTCACCACCTAAACAACCTGCTGCTTGCTGCCTCACCACTAACACCTGCTGCTGCTGCCTTCACCACCTAACACTGCTGCTGTGCTACCTCACCACCTAACACCTGCTGATGTGCCTCAACACCTAACACCTGTGCTGCTACCTAACCACCTAACCTGCTGCTGGCCTACACACCTAACACCTGCTGACTGCTTCCTCCACTAACACCTGCTGCTGGCTGCCTCACACCATAACACCTGCTGCTGTTCACACCTAACACCATGCTGCTGTCTCACACCTAACACTGGCTGCTGCTGCCTCAACACCTAACACTTGCTTGATGCTGCCTCACCACCCTAAACACCTGCTGCTGTTTCACCACATAACACCTGTTGCTGCCTAAAACACTTAAAACCTGCTTATACCTGACCACCTAGCACCTGCTCCTGCCTGAGCACCTAAACACCTGAGCAGAGAAAACAGTCAACACTGAGCAGACTAACACCTGAACTTGTCAACACCTAAGCAACACACAGTCACACTCTTGAGCAGCTAACACAATTAACACCTGATCAGCTAACACAGTCAAAACACCTGATACAGTTAACAGTCTACACCTGAGCAGGCTACACAGTCAACACTGAGCAGCTAACACAATTAAACACCTGATCAGATAACACATGTCAACACGGATCAGCTAACAGTCAACACATGGAGAAGCTAAACACTGTCAACACCTTGAGCAGCTAAAAACACAGTCAACACCTGAGCAGGTAAGACAGTCAACACTGAGCAGTAAGACAGTCAACACCTGAGCAGGTAAGACAGTCAAACTCTGAGCAGGTAGGACAGTCAACACCTAGCAGGTAGACAGTCAACACTGAGCAGGTAGACAGTCAACACCTGAGCAGGTAACACAGTCCACAAGACACAGATATGTTCATGTTATCGGCCGCCTTAATACACTATATTTCATGGGTCACTCTCTCTATGTATATCTAGAACATGAATGTTATTTTGTAATAAAGGGGAAGGTGTTCTCAACTGTGTTAGACACCACAGTTGTTTCGCACCGGTAGTTAGAAAACCACAGTTGTTTACTCACCTGTGTTAGCCACCACAGGTGTTACTCACCTGTGTATAGACACACAGGTGTTATTCTCACCTGTGTTAGACACCACAGTTTTGTTACTCACCTGTGTTAGACACCACAGGTGTTACTCACCTTGTTAGACACCACAGGTGTTACCTCACCTGTTGTTAGACACCACGTTGTTACTCACCTGTGTTAGACACACAGGTGTTACTTCACCTGTGTTAGACAACCACAAACATGATATTGTTCACTTTATCACACTCACCACCAACCTACACAAGTTGTTGTTGTTGTTGTGTTTATAGGGCCACTGACAGTTGTACGTCGTAATTGAACCCCTGACTTCCGCCGCTCCCAAAAACAACCTTCACCAAAGTGGAAGGATGTTACACAAAACAACCGCACATATAAGACAGGAGTTACGATGGACGTTTTGTCCGACTTAGACCATTTACAAAGGCACAATGACAAAAAAGGAGAGAGGAGGGAGTATAATAGACCAGCAGGACAGGACGGAACAAGAGACGAAGTGGAGGTAGCAGTAGTAGTGGAGTCAGTCAAATACCCAAGGCAGAAGAAAACCCAAAGGAGAAAGAGGAAAGAGGAAGAGGAAGAGGAAGATAGGAAAAAAGAATCAGGTTAAGTCAAAGTTGTTCTGAAGTTTGCAAGATTTTACGATGTAATGGGAAAGGAAGGCTTCTACAGAGACAAAGCCATGACTAATATTCATACAAGGAAAGTTGTGTATAAGGGAGGTGACTGTGAAAGTTAGAAGTAGGGTAGATAGTTTTAGCAGAAGATCAGTCAACAGGATGACTGTGATCTCTGACATGACAGAAATGAAACATTTAATTGGTTGTTGGCAAACCTAACACTACTTTTGTGCTCCTGAGCAGGTCGAAAGAGATCGGCCAGTTTCTCCAAAGTATGAGTGGGACTGGAGGAACAAGGAAATGAATAGACACCAGGAGCACCTATTTGTGGTTGTCTAATTTTTCGTGTCCCATGTCCTCTTCAGGTATTTTGTAGAAACTGTTTGATCTCTTTTTGGCGACTTAGAAGCACAAAAGTAGTGTTAGGTTTGTCGACACAAAACAAGGCTCTTTTCTCTCATATCAGAGATCACAGTCATCTATTGACTGGTCTTCTGCTAAAATGTTTACCCTAAGTATAACTTTCAGTTCGCCATTTGTCGAATCTACCTTATAACAACTTTCCCTCCCTCTTCCCCCTTCCTTTCCTCTTTCTCCTTGGGTTTTTTTCTTCTGCTTGGGTATTTGACTGACTACATACTACTACTACCCTACCACTTTCCTCTCTGGTTCCCGTCCCTGTTGCTTGGCCTTATATACTCCCTCTTCTCCTCTCTTTTTGTTAGTGTGACTTTAGCTAAATGATCCAAGTCGGACTGAAACGTCGTCGTAAGCTCCTGTGTGTGAGTCTTTGTGTATTGTTCCAATAATGGGATTGTGCCTTTTTTTTTTATTTATGGAAGGATGTTGACAAATAGCTGCGTATTATATGTTCCTAATGCTCCTGAAGCCAGCAAGGTATGTGCAGGAACTGGCTAAGATTCTGATGGTTGGAGGGTCAAAACTCTCTTATTTCATCAATAACAGAACACAGAGAGTTGTAGTCAACATAGTCAAGTTGTGGCAGCTACGGTGAAAAAGCTCTTGTTCCACAAGGACAGTACTCGCTCCCATCTTGTTTCTCATCCTCATATTGACATAGACAAGGTCGTCTAGCCATAGCACGTGCCGTTCCTTTGCAGATGACACACGAAGCTGCATGACCAGTGTCTTCCATGCTGACACTGCAAGATCCAGTCGGTCCATCACAAATCTTTAAGTGGCAGGCTGTAGAAAACAATTGAAGTTCAAACGATGAGAAATTTTAAATTACTCCAGTTTACTGGTAATAATGAGGGAAATTAAATCTTCATCAGAGTACAAAACAAATTCTGGCAACAAAATAGAGCGAAAACCAACGTCAAAGACCTGGAGAGTTGATCATGTCGGAGGTTCACCCTCAAGGACACAATAAACATGTGTCAGTCGCTTTCTGTTAGAGATAATGACAGGATGGATATGAGAACCTGCAAAATCTAGGTATGCCAAGCCCATGATGACACTCATCTTTCAGGTCACTTTTTTCTATCTAGGCTGGAATATTGCTTTCACATTAACAGCACCTTTCAAGGCAGAGAATTGCTGACCTAGAAAATGTACAGAGACCTTCACGGCTCGCATAACGGACGTTGTCTAAAACACATCTAATTAAAGCGGAGAGCGCTTGAGTTTCATAAACTGTATTTTTTTTTTTTTCCCCGGGGGGGTTTTGAGGGCGGGAGCGATACTATGATTATATACACCTGGAAAAATCCTAGAGGGACTAGTACCGAACTTTCACAACGAAAAATCCACTCACTACGAAAGCAAAAGCTTGGCAGACGATGCACCATCCCCCCAATGAAAAGCAGGGGTGTCACTAGCACGTTAAGAGACCATACAGTAAGTGTCAGGGGCCCGAGACTGTTCAACTGCCTCCCAGCATACATAAGGGGGATTACCAACAGACCCCTGGCAGTCTTCAAGCTGGCACTGGACAAGCACCTAAAGTCGGTTCCTGACCAGCCGGGCTGTGGCTCGTACGTTGGTTTGCGTGCAGCCAGCAGCAACAGCCTGGTTGATCAGGCTCTGATCCACCAGGAGGCCTGGTCACAGACCGGGCCGCGGGGGCGTTGACCCCCGGAACTCTCTCCAGGTAAACTCCAGGTAAACTCCAGGACAACTTTTTCGAGTGAGAATTGTTGGATCTTAGAGCGACGTGTCCTTTCAGTGGCTACATTCTCACTACTACTGCTATGCACCTCTCCTAGTTAGTTAATATCTTTATTATGCACCCCATACCCATCCTGTGGGTAGTAGTCACCCCATACTAATCCTGTGGGTGTAGTCACTCCATACCCATCCTGTGGGCGGTGGTCAAAACATACCCATCCTGTGACCGGTAGTCACCACATACCCATCCTGTGGGCGTTGGTCAAAACATACCAATCCTGTGGGCGGTAGTCAAAAGATTACAGAGGTACATAATGGGTCCAGGGACTGGGCCACAGTCAAAAGATTACACAGGTACATAATGGGTTCAGGGACTAAGCCAAAAAGGTATGATAGCTGAACTAGTTACAATGGTAATAATCTCCAGGTCCTCTCCTTCCGACAGTATATAAGTCTCCTCACGTTCGCTTGATCTTCAGATAGTTCCAGACTATTGAACAGAACTTTTCTCCAGGATGAGGGACTGACAACCTCAAATCTTCGACTACAAGGGTGATGGACTTATTACACCGTCTTCACATCTCTACTGCTCCTGTCTACTTTTGTACTCGACTGAAGAAGCCTACTGTGCAGGCGATACATTTCGGAATAAAGTTGCTTAACTGTTGCCTATGTGTCTTACCTACCAACCTGTTTAATATTTTAATATTATATGTAGTGTGTAAGACAATCAGAAACCTTATGGCAACATTTGTTTACATCAGCGGAATTCCAGAGTCTTGAGAGTCGAGAGAATATTTTTCAATATTGAGCTAATATCGACTCTACGGCTTATTTATCTATCGCAATTGATATATTATGACATAATAAACACTATAAATAGCATAGAATCATGTTATATACTCTAGAACGAATAAAATAGGCCATAATATGGCGAGTGCCCACCAATCATATCACACATAAAATCATTTCCCCGCCTTCCTATAACGTCTTCTTTGAATTTGAGTAAGAGAAAGCGGAGTTTTGGAGAGGCTAACTGCACAAGTTTAAACAATACCACGGGCGGGGATAGAACCCGCGATCAGAGAGTCTCAAAACTCCAGAGTCTCGAAACTCCAGAGTTTTGAGACTCTCTGAAAGAACAAGCGACATGAAGAGTGTCATCATGGGATTGGCATCCCTAGTTTTGAAGATTCTCATTATCCATCCTGTCATTTTTCTAGCAGATGCTATTGATACAATGTTATGGTCCTTGAAGGTGAGATCCTTCGACATGATCACTCCCAGGTCTTTGACGTTGGCATATCGCTCTATTTTGTGGCCAGAATTTGTTTTGTACTCTGATGAAGATTTAATTTCCTCATGTTTACCATATCGGAGTAATTAAAATTTCTCATCGTTGAACTTCATATTGTTTTCTGCAGCCCACTGAAAGATTTGGTTGATGTCCGCCTGGAGCCTTGCAGTGTCTGCAATGGAAGACACTGTCATGCAGATTCGGGTGTCATCTGCAAAGGAAGACACGGTGCTGTGGCTGACATCCTTGTCTATGTCGATATGAGGATGAGGGAAAAGATGGGAGCGAGTACTGTGCCTTGTGGAACAGAGCTTTTCAAACCCTAGCTGCTCGGACTTTACTCTGTTGACTACTACTCTCTGTGTTCTGTTAGTGAGGAAATTATAGATCCATCGACCGACTTTTCCTGTTATTCCTTTAGCACGCATTTTGTGCGCTATTACGCCATGGTCACACTTGTCGAAGGCTTTTGCAAAGTCTGTATATATTACATCTGCATTGTTTTTGTCTTCTAGTGCATTTAGGACCTAGTCGTAGTGATCCAATAGTTGAGACAGACAGGAGCGACCTGTTCTAAACCCAAGTTGCCCTGGGTTGTGTAACTGATGGGTTTCTAGATGGGTGGTGATCTTGCTTCTTAGGACTCTTTCAAAGATTTTTATGATATGGGATGTTAGTGCTATTGCTCTGTAGTTCTTTGCTGTTGCTTTACTGCCCCCTTTGTGGAGTGGGGCTATGTCTGTTGTTTTTAGTAACTGTGGGACGACCCCCGTGTCCATGCTCCCTCTCCATAGGATGGAAAAGGCTCGTGATAGGGGCTTCTTGCAGTTCTTGATGAACACAGAGTTCCATGAGTCTGGCCCTGGGGCAGAGTGCATGGGCATGTCATTTATCGCCTGTTCGAAGTCATTTGGCGTCAGGATAACATCGGATAGGCTTGTGTTAATCAAATTTTGTGGCTCTCTCATAAAAAATTCATTTTGATCTTTGACTCTCAGTCTGGTTAGTGGCTTGCTAAAAACTGAGTCATACTGGGACTTGAGTAGCTCACTCATTTCCATGCTGTCATCTGTGTAGGACCCATCTTGTTTAAGTAGGGGCCCAATACTGGACGTTGTTCTCGATTTTGATTTGGCATAGGAGAAGAAATACTTTGGGTTTCTTTCGATTTCATTTATGGCTTTTAGTTCTTCCCGCGATTCCTGACTCCTAAAGGATTCTTTTAGCTTAAGTTCGATGCTTGCTATTTCTCTGACCAGTGTCTCCCTACGCATTTCAGATATATTGACCTCTTTTAGCCGCTCTGTTATTCTTTTCCGTCGCCTGTAAAGGGAGCGCCTGTCTCTTTCTATTTTACATCTACTCCTCCTTTTTCTTAGAGGAATAAGCCTTGTGCAAACATCGAGTGCCACCGAATTAATCTGTTCTAGGCATAAGTTGGGGTCTGTGTTGCTTAGTATATCTTCCCAGCTTATATCGGTTAGGAATTGGTTTACTTGGTCCCACTTTATGTTCTTATTATTGAAGTTGAATTTGGTGAATGCTCCCTCGTGACTAGTCTCATTATGTCGGTCTGGGGCTCCACGCATACATGTCTGAACCTCAATTATGTTGTGAACTGAGTATATTGTTTTTGATATGGTGACATTTCTTATCAGATCATCATTGTTAGTGAAGATGAGGTCTAGTGTATTCTCCCCCCTAGTGGGCTTTTAAAATTTGCTGGTTTAAATTAAAATTTTTGTGAAAGGGGATTTAAAAGCTTGTGTGAGTGTGATTTTTCATCAGAGTTTCCCCCTTTGGTTTTAAATTACTGCAACAATTTTAATTTGTATTTTCCCCCATTTTAGGGGGCCTTAATTTTGAAACCCCCAGGAGAAAAGATTTTGGTCCCGGGAGCTGGAAGATTTTCCAACAGTGGTCAATTTTTAACAGCTGTTCCTGGAATTGTGGGATTTGCATCCGGGGGCTTTTTAGACTCCCACAATGATTGGGTTTTTTTGGTTCCCCGACCTTTACTCCCAAAATTTTCCCTAATCATTTAAAGGCATTAAGCTTTTTGGGGCAAAAAAAGTGCTCTGCAATTACGGGCCCAACCCCCCCCCTTTTTCCCGGGTTCACTCTGTCACATCTGTATAGGTTGAAACCGGGGATCCATTTTTCCCCGTTGCCCAAAGGGTGACCATTATGGGGGTCTCATTTGAAAGCCGCGAACATTCCCTTTGCCTCTCAAGCAGCCCCCAGGATAAAAAGGTTTTTTGGGTTGTTGTTTGCGGGTTTTAGCCCCTGTATATTTGAAAAGGGAAGAATTTAGGGGACTGGTGGTATTGTTGGTACGGGGGGGGGGTTTTTTTTTCCCGGTTAGTATCTTTATCTTTTGGTTTTGGGAGTGGGGGGGCCCACGACGTGGTTCCACTCCAGGAATGAGGTTTTGGGTTTGAAACGTTTCTCCCTTTTTCCTGCCTTTTTTTTTCCCTTCCCCGGGCCCACTAAAAAACCTCTCCCCCGATTTGGGGCTTTTGGCTCCCCATTTTCCCATGGCCTGGATTTTTTGTATTTTTTGCCCCCTTTTAGATTTTTGGGCCTGGGCCAAGTTTTTCCGTACTGAAAAAAGGTAACACATTTTCGGGGTGAAAAAGCTTACAAGGAAGGGGTTTGCTTTTTCCCTTTTTGTCATATGGGCAGGGCATTTTCTAGGGGGTCATGGGTTGGGCCGTCCCATCGTTTTTCCAGTTTTCCCCATGCCGGCAAAATACCAAGTGCATGTATGTGCACAGGTTTGGGTTTCCGTTTTGCCTTGGGTTTCGTGACGTATTCCCTTTTGGGTGCATGTTTTCCCTTTTCTTCCCCTTTTTTCCCTTTCCCTAGAAACAAAAATTGGAGTCCCACCAGTTTTTTTTTGGGTAATATATCCTCCATTGCAAGTGGGCCTTTTTGTTTGCTTTTCCGGGCGGAATTTCTAGTTTGAAATTTTGGGTTTTATTTATCTTTGCTACACTTTTTCCCTTACTAGGGGTCCTGTCCCCTAGGGGAGGTCATTTATATGTTTTCCCTTTCCCGGGCGTAATTTCCCCCGACTACCTGGACAAAATCCCCACTTCCCCTTTTTCCGGGCCCCCGGGACAGCATCTCCGTTTTCACCATTACGCCCTTCCCAGGACAGCACCTCCAGCTTAAACCATTACTGTCCCCAAAGGGACAGCACCCCCCAGTTTCACCTTTACTGCTCCCCGACAGACCTCCAGCTTCACCATTTTGTCTCCCGGGGACAGCACTATCAGCCCACTTTACTGACAAACCGGGACTTCATCCCACCCTTTAAACCAGTTTCTGACTAAAATGGCCAGTATAAAGGGGCCCTTCCCATTAGCCCAGACTTTTTATGTCCCCCATCTTTTTTGTAAAAAGGGCTTTCCAGGTTGTTATAAAAAGCATTTTGGGATGTTGTCCTTTTTTAAATCCCTTGGTTTTTAGCCCCACAATTTATCTCATTTGGGGCTTTCCCCAAAAAAACATTTCCCTTTTTTAAACACTGTTTTGTACTAGTTCTTGGATATCTGCACAAGGGGGTGACCCCTTTTCCACACAAATTGAAAATTTTAAATCCATGTTGGAAGCCCTTTTGTTTGACTGACCCAAAAGGGCCAAAAACAAGCTTCTTTAAAATGATTTGAAGGGTTGTTTTAACTCCCAATTCTACTAGCCCCCTCTTGAAAAACTATTAAAAACCCCTTAAATGAAGCTCGGGGGCATTTGAAATTTCTTTTTCAAAACTGTTTTTGTAAAATTGGACAGCTTCCCTTTGCACGTTCCTGATATATTTTGAATGTTTGTGTTTATAAGGGCCCCTAAAACCCCCACCGTTTAAAATTCTGTTTTAATTGCCCAAAAACAAAACCCGTTTGAAACCAGTCAAGGGTTCGGACCAGTCATAGGGAGCATTCGCTTACCTTTAATGTAATAGTGCCTTTTCTCTTGTTATGTTAAGGCAAAAGGTGGCTAACAACCAAATCACGCACCTTCCCTCATTTGGGAAATTTTAACCGGCCTTTTTTTTATGTAGGTGTCAAATTACCCCAATTATAAAAGAAAAAATTTGCGAGAGTTTAAATATAAAGAAAAAACCAAAATTTTGGGTCTGAAAAACGATGTTTTCCTTTCAATGGTTTCGAAATGGAAACGGGAAGTTTTGTTATGTACAAAACAGAGTCGCTAAAAACCCAATCAAATGCGAGAAAAAATAATTTTGGGGTCACATATTTTTCCCTTTTAAATTTCACATTCCTGGTGACGAGAATCCGCTGCTTCTTGTTCGACCCTTGATTTATAAAAAAATTTGTGAGTGCTTATCTTTTTTTTAAAAGGGGCCAAAATTTGGCTGGTGGACAAAATTACGGGCCCGGTGAAAAAGGCACATATTGCTCCGGGTCAAAAATTAAATGGTGAGCACCGCCGGGGCAGTAGTCCCTCCCTTTGCCATTGACAATATAGGTATTTTTCCTTACCAAAGCTGATTAGCATGACAAGGGTTTTGTTAAAAATTTTTAAAAATAAGAGAATATCTATATAATTTTCCCCCCTCCCCTTAAAAAACTGGCCCCAGAGGGACAAGAAAAAACCTTCAGGGATGAGATTAAATTTTAAAGAAAGGGGAAAAAAAATGAAAAACTCAAAAATAGAAAAGGTGGGGCTTTTATTTAGAGGGGGGATTTAATTAGGTTTCAGAGGGAGGTTAAAAAAAGCTAAATTGGGGAATATTCTAAACCCCTATCTTTCTGCCCCAAAAATCATCACCTGACAACCTTGATTGTCTTTTAAAGCCAATAATAACCCTGATGCACGGGGGGGTACAGGAACCTTAAACTGTATTCGGGGAAAACCCTTTGGATTCCACAAGGACGGGAAAATGTAAAAAGGGTTTTCAAGTTTTGGGGAAAGCGCCGGGGGGATGCCAGAACCCCCCATGTCCCCAGGTCCTCCACCATTGCCCAAGGGGAAAGCTGCAGTTGGTAAAAACCCTTTGATGTGACCGGGAGGGGACTATAGTTTGGGGGAAACATTTTTTAAAAGGTACTTCCCGGGTGGGGTTTTTCCCCGAATGTGTTTTGAAAGCTTTTACTTGTAAAAGTACTGGGCTGTTTCATCAAGGGAAATGGCTCAGGACTTTTCTGCAGAAAAAGTTCCAAAACAAACTGTTCCGGAAAAATTTTCAGTGGGGGATCCTGTTCAAGATTTATTTTCTCGGGTAAAGCAACCAATTTTGTAGCGGGTGCTCAACACTTGAGGGAATTAAATAAGAGTGATGATGTACAGTCTTTGTTGACCCAGCAAGGGTGTATCTGGAAGTTTATTACTCCCAGAGCCCCTTGGCAGGGAGGACTGTACGAAAGAATGATAGGTACAGTGAAAAGATGTCTTCATAAGGTGCTACACAGGAAGAGAATTAATTTGGAGGAATTCCGTGCAGTGTTGGTGGAGGCAGAGAATCGGGTAAACAATCGCCCTCTGTCATACATGAGCGACACTCCTGACACGGAGATCCTGACTCCCTCTCACCTAATATGTGGACGAAGGTTAGAAGCTGCACCTATCTATAGAGATAATCCCAAGGGAAGTGATGAGGATTACAATAATGTGACCGTGTTGAGTGATAAGTTCAAGATGTTAAATAAGGTATTTACTCATTGGTCCGATGTGTGGCGTAAAGAATATCTTCTTACACTACGTGAACACTTTTATGGTGCGCCAGAGGCAGTAAACCGACAGAACATTCAACCAGGTGACATTGTGTTAATTGATACTGAACAACATCGACCATTGTGGCCTCTGGGCAAGGTAGTTACATTATACCCAGATGCACAAGGTGTTGTCAGAAACGTCAAAGTGTTGTGTCGTGGTCAGGAAAGTTTGCGTACCATTAATAAATTAATTCCCTTAGAATTAAATGGTGTTCAATCCAGTGCAGATGGAAATCTAAGGGAAAGTGACACGAGTGATATTGAAGACACTGACCGAGTAATGCAAGAAGAAATTGTAGTAAGACCCACTAGGAAAACAGCAGCGCAATCCACAGAGGGCTGGAATCGTCTCCTGGAGGAAGACACAATTTAAGTCGTCTAACAACGACTTCCGCCCGGCCACAGTGTGGAAAATATTTTAATTTTCCAAAACTATAGTGCCTAATAGGTGTTTAATGTGTCGATATGGGTCAAAAATGTATTTGAAAATAGGATAGAACCAGGAGTTCCCTTTGCGCATGCACGGATGTGCAGGGGTAGAGGTCGACTCGGGGCATGGAAGAGGTGGGAGTGTTTTGAATGTAGTGATGAGGCTGGGAAAGCATGGAACCAGGAAATTGGCGTTCACGGCGGCCTAAGGATTAACATAGGCCTCGTTTCATAATAGGAAGTGTCGTAACTGTTCCTGGTGGAGAGTGAGGGAACGTGATTTACAGGACCACCGTAATAGAGTGGCAAAATGAGTGAATAAGGGTAGGACCGGGTGACTGGCGCATCGCCATGGACTGTGTCCCGGGGAAAATTACCCTTGGTTTAATCATCACTCATCAGTCTCAGATCTTAATGGAGTGATCTCTAATGTGTATAATAATTATGAAACATTAAATCGTCTTGTGAATTGTAATGTAGTTAATGATAATAACGCTAAGTTAAGAGAATGCGTGAAGTGAAATAAGTCGCCTTGCTCCGAGTGAACACGCTAGACCACGTTGTTCCCGTCACGAGGAAAGTGAAGTTCATTGAGCCACGACTTCTAAACCGGGACAAACCAACGGATACCTCGTCCTGCTGGAATAAGAACCGTGTCGGTGTAGCAGGACATCGAAATGAGATGGTGAATGGAGGAAATAAGGAGTATCAATCACCCACAGTTAAGTAACCCTTCTAGTTATAGCAGACTGATACTGGCCAGTTAGGTATGTTGTAATTGGATAGGTTATGGGTGATCCAGCTACATCAAGTGACCCCCAGAGAATATCTGGTAAGTGGTGGGATTATATACAAATGTTTTTCTTTGATGGATATATCCATGTGTAACCTATGCCCCCCCCACCCCTTCATTCAGTTACACTAATATAATCTATACAGTCCACAATTAATTAGTAGCGCCGTACTTGTGGGTGCTATCCAATCTATACTGGTCTCGGATAGATATGGATAAGATTGTGAGGTCGAAGGTCCACCTCCAGTGACCAGGGGTGGTGAAGTTTTCTCACATATCTACACGGGGTGACTACGGTAAACAATATAGGGTTGTCTCCCAATGAGATTACTTGTATGTATATAATGTTGAGGTACATATAGGTAATCACCCCTATAAAATTTTCCACATCTGCCCGCTGGTCCTTCCTGAACCAGATGCAATCAGTGAAAAAATTAATTGAATTAATTACTTAATAATTAAGTGACTGATTGAAGGAAGTGGGTTAGGTCCCACAAGTTTAATCGATGTGTTGGATGATAATTAGCCAATTAATTGCTAGCACATGTGTGGCTAGGATTTATACAAGAGTAAAGTGCAAGAATTACTCTTATAAGGCGCCTACTTAAGTTGTATAATCAGTGATTAATAATTCTCTAACCATGACTGGATCTGATGGAGTTAATGTGGCTGACAAGTCCGTGAATTTTAGAGTAATGAAAGCATCATTACAGGCTATTAAAAGCCATGTGACGAAGGCATTTGATTTAATGAATCAAAGAACCGTGAACCCTAATGAATTAAAGTTATATTTAGATGCTTTAGAGAGTAGATTTGATTGGTACAAATTGTGGTTTAAAGACTGTGAAAGAGATCTGCTGGAGAATTGTGCAGATGGAATGGAAATGAATGTTTTAATTAATCAACATTACGAATTGGAAGAAAAACTGTCTTGTAAAAGTAAGGCTTTGAATAAATTGAAGGGTGTAAGCCAGGCAGTTGATCAACCTATTAATGCAAAGGGTGGGTTTGTCAAAACCTCCAGAGTTCGGTCTGGAGGAATCAGACTAGGTCGGCAGGAATTAATTGTTCAATTGCAGACCAGTCAGCCAAACAGTTCTAAGGATATAACACATAATGACTCTGAAGTATCTGTCAAGTCTCAAAAGGGAAAAATACTCCCAATGGTAATAATCATAATTAAGAGTTAAATAGGCACATATCAAGTGACAGGAATCAGTAATAGTGGTTCTTCACATCAAGGTAAGAGAAATAAGTACCTCAGTAAGGGTAACCCAGTTAATAAGAGGTCAGGCAAGGAAAGGAGAGACTGTCTCTTCTGCAAAGGTACTCATTTCACTAAAAATTGTAATGCCTATAATTCATGGGATATTAAAGTGGAAAGAATGAAAGAATTTGACAGATTTATCAGATGTCTAGACAATCATAATGCAAAGGATTGTCATACCAAATTGAACAGTTGCTATCAATGCAACAAGGGAAGGCACCATACAGTTATGTGCAGGGTTGTAAGTGATTCTTATAATAATGGTGACAATAATGATAATGTTAATAACCCTGACACTACAGTGACTGATGTAAAGGTTGCAGCTAATGGCAATAATGATGGCCTAGCTGAGGTAGCCTTGCCGGTGTTGGATGTAATAATTCAGGAGATAAGGGCATAAATCCAAAAGCATGCGGCGTCACTCTCCTCAACACTGGTAGGGCCATGTAATATATGGCAGACTACCCCTAGTAATAATGACTGAGAAGTAGTGAATACAGTCACGTGTCTTACTCATAAAAGGTCAACCCAGTACAGTATTCTTCTATCAGAATGATGTTGAACCAGTCTAATTTGTGGGAGCTGGACAGCATAGGGATTAATATAAATGTGGAAAGTCCAAATGATTCCTTTACTCAGGAACAATACCTGAAGGATGTTAAATGTGAATCTGGACATTACTGGGTGCGACTTCCGTGGAAGCTGAACCGTCCAGAATTATCTACTAATTATAGGATGCGTATGGACAGTTAAAGGGCCCAGCTCTGCGAACTGAGCAAGACACCAAAATTGTTGACTGCTTATAATGATATAATTAATAAACAGTTAAATAATAAATTGTTCTTACTTCAGGCGACGATAAATGCACACCTTAAGTGCACAGGTGGTCCACTGAGCCAAGTAATTGGGTAAATAATCTTATGTGGACAATTTCCGGGTGTGACGTCAACTGAAGAGGAACTAATGAGGATATGTGAAGGGGTTAATGAAATAATGCAAGATGCAAGGATGCCCCTGAGGGAATGGAACAGTAATTAGTCCATTTTAAGGGATCAATAAATATGGATAGCCCTAGAGTTGAAGTGCCTATATGCAGTAATGTGCTGGGGCTGACTTGGGACACTGAGAGAGACTTGTTATTGTTAAAGTCTCATAATTCCAGTATGCCCAACAAATTAACCCAGAGAGCATAGGCTTAGGTCACACCACATAAGAGGAAATGTTATACCCGAGATGGAGGCTTGAGTGTGCTTTGGATGGAGCCACCTAGAGTTAACAGTGGAAAGAATTAATGTGGATTATTAATACCAATGTTGGAGATCCCAAGCCAGTGGCCAGTGAAGATGGGAAATTGTACTCCACATTATGTAAGTCGTTAGCAACGACTCCGACCGGCCACAGTGTGGAAAATATTTTAATTTCCAAACTATAGTGCCTATAGGGGTTTAATTGTCAATATGGGTCAAAAATGTATTTGAAAATAGGATAGACCAGGAGTTCCCTTTGCGCATGGCTGTGGCGGGTAGAGGTCGACCCCGGGCATGGGAGAGGCGGGAGTGTTTTTGAATGTAGTGAGGAGGCCTGTGAATTCTGGAACCAGAAATGCCGTTCACAAGCGGCCTAAGGATAATATAGGCCTCAATACATAATAGAAGTGGTCGTAACTGTTCCGGTGGAGATTGAGGTACGGATTTTTACGGGAACCACATAAGAGAGTGCAAAATGAGTGAATTAAGGGTAAGGACTGGTGACTGTGCGTTGCCATGGACTGTGTCCCGGGGAAAATACCCTTGTTTAATCATCCTCATCGGTCCCAGATCTTAATGGAAGTGATCTCTAATGTGTATATATAATTATGATACATTAAATCGTCTGAACTTAATGTAGTTAATGATAATAACCTAAGTTAAGAGAATGCGTGAAGTGAAATAAAAGTCACCAATCCTCCGAGTGAACACGCTAGACAACGTTTTCCAGTCACGAGGAAAGTGAAGTTCATAGAGTCACGACTTTCTAACCGGGACAAACCAACGGATACCTCGTCCTGCAGGAATAAGAATGGTTCGCCCGTGTAGCAGGACATCGAAATGATATGGTGAATGGAGGAAATAAGGAGTATCAATCACCCACAGTAAAGTAACCCTTCTAGTTTATAGCAGACTGATACAGGAGCCAGTTAGGTATGTTGTAATTGGATAGGTTGATGGGGGATTCCACTACATCAAGTGACCCCCAGAGAATATCAGGTAAATGGTGTTTATATAACAAATGTTTTTCTTTGATGATATATCCATGTGTAACTTACCCCCCACCCCCATCATTCAGTTACACTAAAATAATCCTATCACAGTCAAAATTAATTAGTAGTGTTGCCGTAACTTTTTGTGAATGCTTCCAATCTATACTGGACTCGGATAGATATGGATAAGATGTTGAGGTCGAAGGCCCACCTCCAGAGACCATGGGTGGGGAAGTTTGCTCAACATACTAACACGGGTGACTACGGTAAACAATATAGGGATTGTCTCAAATGAGATTACTTGTATTATATAATGATTGACAGGTGCATGAAGGTAATCACCCCTATAAAATTTTCCACATAAAATGGTGTTGAATCCATGCAGATGGAAATCTAAAGGGAAAGTGACATGAGTGATATGAAGACACTGACCGAGTAATGCCAAGAAGAAATTGTAGTAAGACCCACTATGAAAACAGCAGCGCAATCCAGAGAGGGCATGGAATCGTCTCCTGGAGGAAGACGCAATTTAAGGTCGTCTAACAACGACTTTCCGCCCAGGGGGGGGGGGCCGAGTGTGGGGAAATTCAAATTTAAAATTTCCAAGCTATAGTACCTAATAAGTGTTTAATTGTTTTGATATTTTGGATCAAAATGTATTTGGGCGTATTTTAAGGGAAGCAACTGGGTTCCTGCTGCGCCTCACAGATTGAGCGGGGTATAGTCGAGCTGGGGTCGAGGAGGCGTCAGTGTTTTGAATTAATGAGGAAGCTTGGTGAAACATGGGAACAGAAAATTGGCGTTTCCATGGCGGCCTAAGGATTAATATAGGAAACTAAAAATTTCAAACAAACATTGGCATCATGATACTTAAGGCAACACCAACCCAACAACACAGGATCACATGATTTCATCGTCTACCCGTCCTCATCCATAGGTAGAGTTGTTTTGATAGGGACCTCCTCGAATTGGCAGTAGGCCTT
This sequence comes from Cherax quadricarinatus, assembly GCF_026875155.1. Taxonomy (NCBI): domain Eukaryota; kingdom Metazoa; phylum Arthropoda; class Malacostraca; order Decapoda; family Parastacidae; genus Cherax; species Cherax quadricarinatus. Next base: position 299,020 of record NC_069476.1, on the reverse strand, counting down.
CTACAGTTGTTCCTCCATCTATGCTCTTATGACATTTCCTCATGGTCCACGTGCGTCACAACTCACTCTCCGCCTATATATATAATGGTCATTCTACCTCCGTGTGTTAGAAGTGATCAAGGGTCCCAGGACCAAACGTTTTCTAATAAATATGTCATATAGTGTTTGCTACTACGTGTCTTTCTAACCAACTTGTCGGTATTTACATTTACAAGGTTTTATACCAAGTAAGTACGTAAGTAAGTAAGGTAAGTTTATATCAGGTGTAAACAAATACAGTTTACATAAGTCAGTTCCTGATCACCGTCTGAGCTCGTACTTTGGTTTGCGTGTCAGAGCCAGCAGCACAGCCTGGTATTTGATCAGGCGCTGATCCACCAGTAGTGCCTGGTCACAGATACCGGCCCGCGGGCGTTGACCCCGGGGAAACTCACATCCAGGTAAACTCCAGGTAATAGCAGCACATGTGTAGAAATTTTTAGATAGATTTTAGATTTTGCCACCGAAGTGGCTAGTTTAATATGTGCATCCCCATAATCCAATCCTGTTGACGGATAAGCGCGAGAGCATATGAATTATACACAAAAGGCCTCGGAACTAGGGCCCCAAGGGTTAAACAGAATACTTATGGATTTATATCTACAGTATCTATAGTTCACATTATCTGTTACAAAGCAAATTTAGGAAATTTGCTTAGTAATATTCTGGTATCTTATTTTCATTATTACGATAACTTGACCATATCACATAGGTTCTATACTGTCTGTCTCGATTCCTCCTAAGTGGACAATTAAGCACATATTGTTTCAAGAGAGTGACCATATGCCTGTCACATAATTTACATTTAGTTTGATCAATCCACCTCTGTGTTGTCTCCCAAACTGGCAGAATGTACATGTAACCAAGCCTAAGCCTGGCCACTGACAACATCAGTCATCTGTTCACATTGCAAGTTGCTCCATAACATACTTATCAACGTTCATTATATCATAGTGGGTTATAGATCTACTCAATGCTTCTAACTTGCTGCCTATAACAAACATTTTTCTCATTATTTACTTCTCTTCCTATTAATAATATTCTAAAGCTAGAACCAGTTTATACCAAAGTTATATTCTCCATTCTCCTTCTCGATACTCTTCTTGGCTAACATATCAACTTTATCATGAAGGAGTAATCCAATGTGTGATGGGATCCATAGCAATTGTTTCATTACTTCCTTTGTCCTAATTTTTGAGTATCTATACCTGGCTTTCCCAATGAGCATGTTGTTGGAGTCATTATATGAGCCAAGAGCCTTCAATGATGACAGGGAATCAGTAATGATGATAGAGTCAAGCTCAGTCTCATAGGTTAGCTTTAACGCCATTAGGATTGCAAACAATTCAGTTTGCAGTGTAGACGCCCAGTTGTTAATTCTTATGCCTAACTCAACAAATTTATTATCGTTCTTAACTAGGGAGGTGGCAACAAGAGCAGATGCAGCCCTGCCAGAAGACTCCTGTTTAGATCCATCAGTGTATATAACTTGTGATAACTTGTTACTACCAGCTAGGTGAGAAATTTCTTCTTGAGCAGTTGCTCTAACCTGGAGAGTTTACCTGGAGAGAGTTTCGGGGGTCAACGCCCCCGCGGCCCGGTCTGTGACCAGGCCTCCTGGTGGATCAGCGCCTGATCAACCAGGCTGTTGCTGCTGGCTGCACGCAAACCAACGTACGAGCCACAGCCCGGCTGATCAGGAACTGACTTTAGGTGCTTGTCCAGTGCCAGCTTCAAGACTGCCAGGGGTCTGTTGGTAATCCCCCTTATGTGTGCTGGGAGACAGTTGAACAGTCTCGGGCCCCTGACACTTATTGTATGGTCTCTTAACCCCTGCTTTTCATTGGGGGGATGGTGCATCGTCTGCCAAGTCTTTTGCTTTCGTAGTGAGTGATTTTCGTGTGCAAGTTCGGTACTAGTCCCTCTAGGATTTTCCAGGTGTATATAATCATGTATCTCTCCCTCCTGCGTTCCAGGGAATACAGGTTTAGGAACCTAAAGCGCTCCCAATAATTGAGGTGTTTTATCTCCATTATGTTATTACTGCTCTTACTGCTGAACAGCGGTTTAGTGCCAAAGAAGGTAGCGTAGGTAGCAATGATACGGCCGTGGACTAGATTGGCTTTAATCGGGTAGGAGTGAGTACACAACGGGCAGTGTGACCGCAAGCCAGTCCGTGGAGGGGGAGTACTTGTGTACCAAAGGGGGCCGG
>NC_069476.1:272603-296269 GCF_026875155.1 Cherax quadricarinatus | reverse complement strand
GGGGCGTTGACCCCCGGAACTCTCTCCAGGTAAACTCCAGGTAAACTCCAGGTAATACACACCTTTCCTCCCTTTCCCCTTCCTTTCCTCTTTCTCCTTTGGGTTTTCTTCTGCCTTGGGTATTTGACTGACTACACTACTACTACTACCTCCACTTCCTCTCTTGCTCCCGTCCCTGTCTGCTGGCCTATATATACTCCCTCCTTCTCTCCTTTTGTTAGTGTGACTTTATAAATGATCCAAGTCGGACTGAAACGTCGTCGTAAGCTCCTGTGTGTGAGTCATTTGTGTATTGTTCCAATAATGGTATTGTGCCTTTTTTTTTTATTTATGGAAGGATGTTGACAAATAGCTACATATTATATGTTCCTAATGCTCCCTGAAGCCAGCAAGAATGTGCAGGAACTGGCTAAGATCTGATGGTCTGGAGGGTCAAAACTCTCTAATTTCCTCACTAACAGAACACAGAGAGTAGTAGTCAACAGAGTCAAGTCTGAACATTAAAATGGTATAAAATACCGACAGGTTGTTAGGTAAGACACAAATGCAACAGTTAGGTATCTTTATTATGAAACGTTTCGCCTACACAGCAGGCTTCTTCAGTCAAGTACAGAAAAGTTGATAGAAGCAGAAGATACTTGAAGACGATGTAATCAGTCCATCACCCTTAAAGTTTTGAGGTGGTCAGTCCCTCAGTCTGGAGAAGAGCATTGTTCAATAGTATGAAACAATATGGAGATGAAGTGACAGAATGGAGCTTTTTATAGCGCCAAGAGGTGAGACGTAGGCCACTAGGAGAGGTAAGAACTCAGATGTTGAAAGGTCAGGTCCCTCTCAAATCCAGCCGCTCTCACTAGTGGAAGTTGTCGAAGTTGATTGCAGGTCTGTACCAAGATACCCTTGTGTACTTGACTGAAGAAGCCTGCTGTGTAAGCGAAACTTTTCATAATAAAGATACCTAACTGTTGCTTTTGTGTCTTACCTAACAACCTGTCGGTATTTTATACCATTTTAATGTTCAATCTGTCAGACACTGCAACACAAGGGTATCTTGGTACAGACCTGCAATCAACTTCGACAACTTCCACTAGTGAGAGCGGCTGGATTTGAGAGGGACCTGACCTTTCAACATCTGAGTTCTTACCTCTCCTAGTGGCCTACGTCTCACCTCTTGGCGCTATAAAAAGCTCCATTCTGTCACTTCATCTCCATATTGTTTCATACTATTGAAGAAGCTCTTCTCCAGACTGAGGGACTGACCACCTCAAAATTTTAAAGGGGTGAGGGAAACTGATTACATCGTTTTTCAAGTATCTTCTGCTTCTATCAACTTTTCTGTACTTGACTGAAGAAGCCTGCTGTGTAGGCGAAACGTTTCATAATAAAGATACCTAACTGTTGCATTTGTGTCTTACCTAACAACCTGTCGGTATTTTATACCATTTTAATGTTCAATCTGTCAGACACTCAACACAAGGGTACTTGGTACAGACCTGCAATCAACTTCGACAACTTCCACTAGTGAGAGCGGCTGGATTTGAGAGGGACCTGACCTTTCAACATCTGAGTTCTTACCTCTCCTAGTGGCCTACGTCTCACCTCTTGGCGCTATAAAAAGCTCCATTCTGTCACTTCATCTCCATATTGTTTCATACTATTGAACAATGCTCTTCTCCAGACTGAGGGACTGACCACCTCAAAACTTTAAGGGTGATGGACTGATTACATCGTCTTCAAGTATCTTCTGCTTCTATCAACTTTTCTGTACTTGACTGAAGAAGCCTGCTGTGTAGGCGAAACGTTTCATAATAAAGATACCTAACTGTTGCATTTGTGTCTTACCTAACAACAGAGTCAAGTCTGTGGAAGCTACGGTGAAAAGCTCCCATCTTGTTTCTCATCCTCATATCTGACATAGACAAGGTCGTCAGCCACAGCACCGTGCCTTCCTTTGCAGATGACACACGAATCTGCATGACAGTGTCTTCCATTGCAGACACTGCAAGGCTCCAGGCGGACATCATCCAAATCTTTCAGTGGGCTGCAGAAAACAATATGAAGTTCAACGATGAGAAATTTTAATTACTCCAGTATGGTAAACATGAGGAAATTAAATCTTCATCAGAGTACAAAACAAATTCTGGCCACAAAATAGAGCGAAACACAAACGTCAAAGCCCCTGAGAGTGATCATGTCGGAGGATCTCACCTTCAAGGACCATAACATTGGTCAGTCGCATCTGCTAGAGAAATGACAGGATGGATAATGAAACCCTTTCAAAATAGGGATGCCAAGCCCATGATGACACTCTTCAGGTCACTTTTTTCTATCTAGGCTGGAATATTGCTTCACACTAACGCACCTTTCAAGGCAGGTGAAATTGCTGACCTAGAAAATGTGCAGAGAACCTTCACGGTGCGCATACGGAGATAAAACACCTCAATTACTGGGAGCGCTTGAGGTTCCTAAACCTGTATTCCCTGGAACGCAGGGGGAGAGATAAAATGATTATATACACCTGGGAAAATCCTAGAGGGACTGTACCGAATTGCACACGAAAATCACTCATACGAAAGCAAAAGTCTTGGCAGACGATGCCCATCCCCCAAGAAAAGCGGGGTGTCACTAGCACGTTAAGAGACCATACAGTAAGTGTCAGGGGCCCGAGACTGTTCAACTGCCTCCCAGCATACATAAGGGGGATTACCAACAGACCCCTGGCAGTCTTCAAGCTGGCACTGGACAAGCACCTAAAGTCGGTTCCTGACCAGCCGGGCTGTGGCTCGTACGTTGGTTTGCGTGCAGCCAGCAGCAACAGCCTGGTTGATTAGGCTCTGATCCACCAGGAGGCCTGGTCACAGACCGGGCCGCGGGGGCGTTGCCCCCGGGAACTCTCTCCAGGTAAACTCCAGGTAAACTCCAGGACAACTTTTTCGAGTGAGAATTGTTGGATCTTAGAGCGACGTGTCCTTTCAGTGGCTACATTCTCACTACTACTGCTATGCACCTCTCCTAGTTAGTTAATATCTTTATTATGCACCCCAAACCCATCCTGTGGGTAGTAGTCACCCCATACTAATCCTGTGGGCGGTAGTCACTCCATACCCATCCTGTGGGCGGTGGTCAAAACATACCCATCCTGTGACCGGTAGTCACCACATACCCATCCTGTGGGCGGTGGTCAAAACATACCCATCCTGTGACCGGTAGTCACCACATACCCATCCTGTGGGCGGTAGTCAAAAGATTACAGAGGTACATAATGGGTCCAGGGACTGGGCCACAGTCAAAAGATTACACAGGTACATAATGGGTCCAGGACTAGGCCAAAAAAGGTTGATAGCCCGAACTAGTTACAATGGTAAATCTCCAGGCCTCTCCTTCCGACAGTATGTAAGTCCCTCACGTTCGCTTGATCTTCAATAGTTTTCCCGACTATTGAACAGAACTTTTCTCCAGGATGAGGACTGACAACCTCAAATCTTCGACTACAAGGGTGATGGACTTATTACATCGTCTTCACATCTCTATTGCTCCTGTCTACTTTTGTACTCGACTGAAGAAGCCTACTGTGCAGGCGATACATTTCGGAATAAAGTTGCTTAACTGTTGCCTATGTGTCTTACCTACCAACTGTTTAATATTTTAAAAATTATATGTAGTGTGTAAAGACAATCAGAAACCTTTGGCAAAAATTTGTTTACATCAGGGAATTCCAGAGTCTTGAGAGTCGAGAGAATATTTTTCAATATTGTGCTAATATCGACTTACGGCTTAATTTTTTCTATCACCAATTGATATATATGACATAAAAACACTATAAATAGCATAGAATCATGTTATATACTCTAGAACGAATAAAATAGGCCATAATATGGCGAGTGTCCACCAATCATATCACACATAAAATTATTTCCCTGCCTTCCTATAACGTCTTCTTTGAATTTGAGTAAGAGAAAGCGAAGTTTTGGAGAGGCTAACTGCACAAGTTTAAACAATACCACGGGCGGGGATAGAACCCGCGATCAGAGAGTCTCAAAACTCCAGAGTTTTGAGACTCTCTGAAAGAACAAGCGACATGAAGAGTGTCATCATGGGATTGGCATCCCTAGTTTTGAAGGTTCTCATTATCCATCCTGTCATTTTTCTAGCAGATGCGATTGATACAATGTTATGGTCCTTGAAAGTGAGATCCTCCGACATGATCACTCCCAGGTCTTTGACGTTGGCGTTTTGCTCTATTTTCTGGCCAGAATTTGTTTTGTACTCTGATGAAGATTTAATTTCCTCATGTTTACCATATCTGAGTAATTGAAATTTCTCATCGTTGAACTTCATATTGTTTTCTGCAGCCCATTGAAAGATTTGGTTGATGTCCGCCTGGAGCCTTGCAGTGTCTGCAATGGAAGACACTGTCATGCAGATTCGGGTGTCATCTGCAAAGGAAGACACGGTGCTGTGGCTGACATCCTTGTCTATGTCGGATATGAGGATGAGGAACAAGATGGGAGCGAGTACTGTGCCTTGTGGAACATAGCTTTTCACCGTAGCTGCCTCGGACTTTACTCTGTTGACGACTACTCTCTGTGTTCTGTTAGTGAGGAAATTATAGATCCATCGACCGACTTTTCCTGTTATTCCTTTAGCACGCATTTTGTGCGCTATTACGCCATGGTCACACTTGTCGAATGCTTTTGCAAAGTCTGTAAATATTACATCTGCATTCTTTTTGTCTTCTAGTGCATTTCGGAACTTGTCGTAGTGATCCAATAGTTGAGACAGACAGGAGCGACCTGTTCTAAACCCATGTTGCCCTGGGTTGTGTAACTGATGGGTTTCTAGATGGGTGGTGATCTTGCTTCTTAGGACCCTTTCAAAGATTTTTATGATATGGGATGTTAGTGCTATTGGTCTGTAGTTCTTTGCTGTTGCTTTACTGCCCCCTTTGTGGAGTGGGGCTATGTCTGTTATTTTTAGCAACTGTGGGACGACCCCCGTGTCCATGCTCCCTCTCCATAGGATGGAAAAGGCTCGTGATAGGGGCTTCTTGCAGTTCTTGATGAACACAGAGTTCCATGAGTCTGGCCCTGGGGCAGAGTGCATGGGCATGTCATTTATCGCCTATTCGAAGTCATTTGGCGTCAGGATAACATCGGATAGGTTTGTGTTAATCAAATTTTGTGGCTCTCTCATAAAAAATTCATTTTGATCTTCGACTCTCAGTCTGGTTAGCGGCTTGCTAAAAACTGAGTCATATTGGGACTTGAGTAGCTCACTCATTTCCTTGCTGTCATCTGTGTAGGACCCATCTTGTTTAAGTAGGGGCCCAATAATGGACGTTGTTCTCGATTTTGATTTGGCATAGGAGAAGAAATACTTTGGGTTTCTTTCGATTTCATTCATGGCTTTTAGTTCTTCCCGCGATTCCTGACTCCTAAAGGATTCTTTTAGCTTAAGTTCGATGCTTGCTATTTCTCTGACCAGTGTCTCCCTACGCATTTCAGATATATTGACCTCTTTTAGCCGCTCTGTTATTCTTTTCCGTCGCCTGTAAAGGGAGCGCCTGTCTCTTTCTGTTTTACATCTACTCCTCCTTTTTCTTAGAGGAATAAGCCTTGTGCATACATCGAGTGCCACCGAGTTAATCTGTTCTAGGCATACGTTGGGGTCTGTGTTGCTTAGTATATCTTCCCAGCTTATATCAGTTAGGACTTGGTTTACTTGGTCCCACTTTATGTTTTTGTTATTGAAGTTGAATTTGGTGAATGCTCCCTCGTGACTAGTCTCATTATGTCGGTCTGGGGCTCCATGCATACATGTCTGAACCTCAATTATGTTGTGATCTGAGTATATTGTTTTTGATATGGTGACATTTCTTATCAGATCATCATTGTTAGTGAAGATGAGGTCTAGTGTATTCTCCAGTCTAGTAGGCTCTATTATTTGCTGGTTTAAATTGAATTTTGTGCAGAGATTTAAAAGCTCGTGTGAGTGTGAGTTTTCATTAGAGCTGCCTCCTTGTGTTATTACTGCAACAATATTATTTGCTATATTCCTCCATTTTAGATGCCTTAAGTTGAAATCCCCCAGGAGCAAGATGTTGGGTGCAGGAGCTGGAAGATTTTCCAGACAGTGGTCAATTTTTAACAGCTGTTCCTGGAATTGCTGGGATGTTGCATCCGGAGGCTTGTAGACTACCACAATGACTAGGTTTTGGTTCTCGACCTTTACTGCTAAAACTTCCACTACATCATCTGAGGCATTAAGCAGTTCTGTGCAAACAAGTGACTCTGCAATGTACAGGTCAACCCCCCCCCCTTTTGCCTGTTCACTCTGTCACATCTGTATAGGTTGTATCCTGGGATCAATATTTTGTTGTCCAAGTGATCCTTTATGTGGGTCTCAGTGAAAGCCGTGAAACATTGCCTTTCCCTCTGCAAGCAGTCCACGGATGAAGGATATTTTGTTGTTTGTTGCTGGCTTTAGACCCTGTATATTTGCAAAGAGGAATGTTATCGGACTGGTGGTATTGTTGGTACTGGGGGGGATTTTTTTTCCGGCATTAGTATCTGTATCTGTTGGTTTGGAGTGGAGGACATCGACTGTGGTTCCACTCCAGGAATGACTGGATTTGGTGTACGATTTCTTCCATTTCCTGCCAGTTTTTTTTTCCTTCCTGGCACTAAAAAACCTCTCCCTCTTGATGGCTGTGGCCCCCAGGTTTTCCATGGCCTGGATGTTTTGTATCTTTTTGTCCCCCTTTAGATGGTATCCCTGGGCAATTTAAGTTATACATCTTTCCTGTACAAAGGGGGACACAGTTCGGGGTGAAAATTTAGGGAATCAATAAATTGCCAAGAAATTTCTAGCCTCTTAAAGGGCACAGATTGATTAATAATCTCAAAACGGTTTTAAAAGGGGTTTCCCTGTCTTACGAATTTTACTAACTTTTTTCAAAAAGGTGTTTAAGGGGAAAATCTGGTAAAAATATGATATTGTGTATATGACTTCAGTAAGATTTTTCGGTAAGTTCCACACCGAGGTATTGAGGAACCTTAAGGCACAGGGGAATGGGTAGAGGTAGGGGCGGGCTGACAAATAGACAGCAGAGAGTTTTGCATAAATGGGAGAAATCAGAATGGGGGCACTCATAAGTCTTTTCCTTAGGGGTCAGGTTGGGCCAGTAGGTTTAACAATTTTACAAAAACGACATAGTGAGGGAAAAAGCAAACAAAAGAAATTTTTTGCTGAGCCCCAAAAAAATAGACCGCCCAATTCATTCTAAGGGGACACTAGAGCACTCCGGGAGATTTAAAATAGACTGATCAAGGTCGAAAATGGCAGATGCAGTTTAATTTTGACAATGCAAAAATTCAAAATGTTGGACAGGTAAAAAACCTGCCCATATAAACTAAATAAGTAATTTTTTATACTACTGTTTTCCCAAAAAGGATTTAGAAGTTCGGTTACAGAAAATTTAAACCAAGACAACAGTGCATTAGTGTTCGCAATAAAAAAACAAATTCTTGGCTTCAATCTGAAGTATAAATAAAAGAAGTCCCAGGTTGTTCTTCAACCATATATTCCTTGGTTGGGCCTTTTTAGACTATGCTGCCAGTTCTGGTCCCCCGTATTACAGAATGGTAAAATGCTCTGGAAAATGACAGAGGAGGATGACAAAATGACCCCATGTATCAAAAAATATCCCATGGGACAGGCTGGGGGGCCCTGAATCTGCACTCTCCGAAAGGCGAGAACTGGGGGGGAATATTTTCGAATGTATAAAGGGAAAAACGGGGAATAAATAGGGAGATGTAAAATAGCATGTGAAAATTTCCAGCCAAGACAGGTTGCAGAAAATGGTTTCGGGTGGGAAAAATTCAGGTTCAGGAAGGATATAGGAAAGCACGGGTTTGGTAATAGAGTTGGGGATGATAAACAAACTCCCGGTACAGTTATTGAGGCAAAAAAAAACCTTCGTAGTTTTAAAAAAAGGGTTTAGATAAATACATAGGGGGTGTTGGGGGGTTGAGTTGGACCTGACTACCTTGTTTTTTGGGTCGGGTGCCGTCTGCTTCCTTGAGTGGAGGTGATCATACTGGGTGGATCAGGGGCTTATCCGGGGGAGGGGAGGGGACCTGCCCGCATTGGTCAGTAGGCCTGCTGAGTGTTCCTTCTTTCTTATGTTTTTATTTTTTTTAGTCCTAAAAAAATATTTCATCAATATTCATTCCCAGTCTTTGCTTGCCATAGTTAAACTTCGTTGTTTCCCACAAATAACAAAAAAAAAAAAAACTTCTTCAAGCATCACTATACTTTTTAAAATTTTGTCAAAAAAGAAACTAGAATCAGTGCGAGAGCAGACAAAGTAAGGACAGAGAACCTATTCCTTGTCTACATAACTAGGTTCAAACTGTAATAACCATGTAAAACAACTGGATGTTAATACAAGAAGAAGGGGGGGGAAAGGGGACTTAAAAAGTTGAGTAACGGGCCAAATGCATTGCCACACAACTAGCAGAACTTCCTGAAGAAGATGCAAACAAGAAACTTTTAAAACTTTCTGTTTAATCAGTTAGCTGCACAATCTCTGAGAAGCTTTAGACAACACTCAAAGATGAGATGATTGTCCAACTTTCCATCATTACTAAAAGCTCACACCCTGAAACCCATGGGAAACACTTTGGATGAGGACATCTTGCTGCTCTGCTGTAGCTATTGTTGCCAGGGTGGGTTTCCATACTGGGCGTAGATTTCATTGCGCCTGATAAACAGGTACATTGATCGTCAGGGGGACCCTTACTTAGATTTGCCAGACGTCTTTTTGTTGCAGTAGTTTTTGGGTTGCAGGGGCCCCTTAGGAGATATGCTCGGAACAATACTCACCCAAGGTCTTCACTGGTGAAGTTTACAGTTTTTGTCCCCTGAGCCTTTGGTCCATCTGCAGGGGGCTTTGGTTTTCCAAAGCTTCTCCCTTTTTGAATTTGTTGGGGAAAAAACTCCATCGCCCTTGCAGACCAAAAACCGAACCTGTCCCCCAAACTTGTGTTTTCCTAGTCCATGTCGCTTGTATACTTTCCCAAAATTTTTGGTGACTGTGAACGGGGGGTTTCCTCTGTCCTACCATTCTGCCCCCATTTCATTCACATATACAAGAAACTGCGTTGGCTAAGAAAATTTTGGGAAAACCCCCCGTCACAGCACCCCCTCCGACACCCCTCATCACATGCCCCACTCCGAACCCATCATCACTGCACCCATTTTGACACCCCCCTCATCACAGCACCCACCCGACACCCATATCACTGCACCCTTCCCACACCCACTCACACATGCACCACTCCGACACCCCCCAAAATCACATGCACCCATTCCGACACCCACCATCACAGCACCCACTCCGACACCCACGTCACATGCACCCACTCCGAACTTTTTCAAAAAAAATACTCATTTTTTTTCTTCCTTTGGCATGCCTTGATTCACTGTAATACTTTCCCTGTTATTTTGCTTGTTCCCATCTTCTGTGCAGGTCTTGTACTAGTGCGTTTAAAAACTACTGGCATTTTAAGAAAAGCAATTTTTCTCACCTTGTCTGTTCTCTTCCATTATACAGAATCTATAGGATTTGATACAGGATTTTCTATCTCTAAGCTGGCTTTTTTATGTGTAAACATAAAATTTTTAGGCGCCTACTACTCTTCTGATAACTTCCATAACTTGCATACTAGCATGGGAGTGACGAGGGGGATAGTTTTAAAAAACTATCTATCTCATTTTTTAAAAATTTAGACACATTTTCTGTTCCCCCCCCCCCCCCCCGGCAGTTGCCCAGTGTCCCTTTAAATTATTGAAGAAGACGTTGAGGTCACACAGTACTTCTGCTCCCCTGAAGCTCACAATAGATATTACTGGGCCCACCGCATTCAAAGTAAACAGCCCACAGAAGCTTCTTCACTTCCCCCTTTTTATGTTGGCTTAGTGTTCGTAGTACCTATACTGCCCCCGGTTTTTGCTGGTAAGTAACATTCTAAACCAATTAGACACCCCATAAATCCTTGCTAAACTCCTCACAAATTTCCGGGCATGTTGTCAAACTCTCCTTTTCCCATTTTAGCCTGATTATCTGGTTCCTTTCCCATGGTCTTCCCTTTAATTGACTAAATTAAAAATTTGGGGCCGGGTTTAGCTTTAACGTAATTGGGGGTTCTCAAACGTCGTTGGCCCCTTTTCCTACTCATGCATAATCATTCTTCTCTTGGGTTAATTCCCTTTTTTTCCTGGGTCTGGCCTTTTTTTCCCCCCCCCCACACCCCCCCTTCCCCCCCCCCCCCCCCCCCCCCCCCCCCCCCCCCCCCCCCTTTCCCCCCCCCCCCCCCCCCCCCCCCCCCCCCCCCCCCCCCCCCCCCCCCCCCCCCCCCCCCCCCCCCCCCCTTCTTATTTTCCTATTTTCTTAAGAAAAGCCTTGGGCATCATCGGTGCCCGGGTTTAATTTTCTGGCTAAGGGGGTTTGTTTTAAAATTTCCCAGCTTTTCTTTGGGCTTTGGACTTTCCACTTTTTTGTTTTTTTATTGATTGAATTGGTGAATTTTCTAATTTCTTATGTGGTCTGGGGTCCCGCTCTTCTGAAACCTAATTAGGTTGTATTGAGTTTTGTTTTTGTTGGGGGTTTTCTTATCAGATCCATTGTTATGAAGGTGGGTAAGAATTTAGTTGTAGGGCTTATTTAAGCGGTTTAAGAAATTTGTGAGAGATTTTTAAAAGTGGTGTGGTTGTGAGTTTTTTCATTTTAAACTCCCTTAGGTGTATTCTCAACAAAATATTTTTTTGCTATATTCCTCCATTTTAGGTGCCCTTAAGTTGAAATCCCCCCAGGAGCAAGATGTTTTTTTTGGGTACAGGAGCTGGAAGATTTTCCAGACAGTTGGGCAATTTTTAACAAGCTTTTCTAGAAAAAATTTTTCGGGGGTTTTGCAATTTTGGAGGCTTGTAAAAACTACCAAAGACTAGGTTTTTTGGGTTTTCTATCTTTACTGCTAAAACTTCCACTCTCATTTGAGGGATTTAAGCAGTTCTGTGCAAACAAGTGACTCGCAATGTCAGGCCAACCCCCCCCCTTTTTTTTTGCCTTTCACATCTGTATAGTTGTAACCTGGGATTTATATTTCGTTATCCAAGTGATCCTCTATGTGGGTCTCAGTGAAAGCCGCAAACATTACCTTTCCCTTTTGGGCAAGCAGCCCACGGATAAAAACTATTTTGTTGTTTGTTGCTGGCTTTAAAACCCTGTATATTTGCAAAGAAGAATGTCATCGGACTGGTGGTTTTTTGTTGGTACTGGGGGGGATTTTTTTCCGGCATTAGTATCTGTATCTGTTTGTTTGGAGTGGAGGCCATCGACTGTGGTTCCACCCCAGGAATGATGGTTTTGGTGTACAATTTCTGCCATTTCCCTGCCAATTTTTTTTCCTTCCTGGCACTAAAAAACCTCTCCTCTTGAGTGGCTGTGGCTACCCTGGTTTTCCCATGGCCTGGATGTTTTGTATCTTTTTGTCCCCTTTAGATGTTGTGCCTGGCAATTTAAGTTATAGCACAATTTTCCTGTACTGAAGAGGTACACATTTCAGGGTGAAAAAGCTTACAGGAATGGAGTTTGCATTTTCCTGTTGTCATTTGGCATGGCATTTTCTAGGGTGGTCATAGTTGCACGTCCCATCTGTTTTTCCGATTTCCCATGCCTGCAGATCCCAAAGTTCATAGTATGTGCACAGCTTGGTTTCCGTTTGCCTTTGGGGTTTCTGTGACTGTATTCCCTGTTGGTGCATGTTTACCTATCTTATTCCTTCCTCCCTAGCACCACAATGGAGCTCCCACCAGTTGCTTTTGTAACATATCCTCACTATTGCTAATGGAGTTCTCTTTTTTGCTATTTCTTTTTGTATTTCTAGTTTGCAATATTGGTTTTATCTTATCTTTGACTACACTTGTTTCCCACTACGGCTCCTGTTCCCTATGAGGTCATTTTATATGTATTCCTTCCTGCGTATAATTCCAGAAAACCCGGACAAAATCTCCAGCTTCACCATTACTGTCTCCCAGGACAGCACCTCCAGCTTTACCATTACTGTCTCCCAGGACAGCACCTCCAGCTTCACCATTACTGTCTCCCGGACAGCACCTCCAGCATCACCTTTTACTTTTCCCCCCAGGACAGCACTATCAGCCCGACATTTACTGACAACCAGGACATCACCTCCACCCTTTAAACATTTTTCGGCTACTTTGGCCAGTTTAAAGGGGCTCCCAAATTCAGCCCAACTTTTTTTTTCCCCCATCTGTTGTAAAAAAAGTTTCCCAGGTTGTCAGGGAAAGAAAGCTTTGGTGTTATCCTTTTTTTAACCCCCTTTGTGTTTTTTTAGCCCACAGTTTTTATCCCCGTTTGGGAAACCCCAAAAACACTTCCCTGTTTTAATACTGCTTGTACAAGTTCTTGGAAAACTGCCAAGGGGTGTGACCCCAAATTTTTCCAAAAAAATACTTTTAAATCCATGGGGAAAGGGCCCGTTTTTTGTTTGATTCCCAAAACTACACAGAGCTTCATTTAAATTTGAATGGTTGATTTATGAAATTCTACTAGAACCCTTGAAAACGATTAATAACCTCCTTAAAATAAGCTTTAGCAAGGGAATTTCTTTTTCCCAACGTACTTGTATATCGGGACGGGCAAACCGGGGTTACTTTTCCTGTTTTATTTTTATTGTTTGTGTTTGATAAGGGCGCCTACAACCCCATCCGTTTAAAAGTCGCTTTATTGCCCCAACAAATCAGTTTGAAACCGGTAAAGGGGTTCTGACCACTCGGGGGTTTTTGGAAACCAGTTGAGATTTCGGACCAGTCGAGGGTTCGGAGCCATTGATCTGATCAGTGGATCACTTATTAAAAACATACGGGTCGGTGTTTTGGGGGGCTAACACATAAAGGGTTTCCCCGGAAAAAATTACTCCCCGAGAAATTTATGTTTTTTGGGTTGAAAACAAAAGTTAACTTCGTTTGAAAAACCCGGTGACTGCGGGCAGCTCCTCATGATGAATTTCGAAGCCTCAACCCTTGTTTATAAATCGCTGTATCTGCTTTTCTGGGTTTTTTTTTTTGGGCTTTACCCAAAAAATTTGCATATTTTCACTATAGTTGACTGGAAAAATTTTTTGGGGAAAGGGGACCCCTTTTTCGTAGTAATAAATTGCCCGGTGGCCGGGTGGCAAAAGGGTCCCGTTTTCAAAACCGGGGGGGCCCGGGTTCGTTTCCCGGGGCGGGTGGAAACATTTCGACACTTTTCCCTTTAAAACCTGTTGTCCTGTTCACCTAGCAGAAAAATAGGTACCTGGGTGTTAGTCGAATGGTGTGGGGCGCACCGGGGGAACAAGTTTAAAAGGAAACCCCAAGGGAAAAAAGGGTTAGCCCGCCTCGATGACGCACTGACTTTCTTTTTTTTATCCGGGGTGGCAAACCCCCGGGGGGTTAAAAATCCGAACGAAATTTTATTCTCTCTCTTTTTTCTCGCTTCTCGTTGTTTATATTGCAAACGGGTTTTGGAAAAACCCTAAGGTTAATAAAAATTAAATGATAGGTCGGGAATTTCAAAAAAAAGAAAAACAAAAGTAAGCACTCCACTGTCCAAAGGGCCCAGCATGTCTATGATAGTTTGACTACCCATGGGGTTTTTCACTGCCCTTATCATCTTCATTTTGATTGTACACCCCACTATCAGAATCATAAATTTTTTGTAATTATTAGGAAAATGAGAACCTTCAAAACTGGGGAGGCCAAGCCCATGATACACTCTTCAGGTCACTTTTTCTATCTAGGCTGGAATATTGCGAAACACTAACACACCTTTCAAGGCAGGTGAAATTGCCGCCCTAGAAAATGTACAGAAAAATTTTTAAAGGGCGTGCAAAACAAGATAAAACACCTCAATTACTGGGACACTTGGGTTCCAAAACCGTTTTTCCCCCCGGGAAAAACGCAGGGGGGAGGTTTCATGATTATATACACCTGGAAAATCCTAGGGGGGGACAAGTCCCGAACTTGCACCCCGAAAATCACTCACTACGAAAGAAAAAATACTTGGCGGGACGTTTTGAAACCTTCCCCCAAATAAAAAGCGGGGGTTAAACTAGCACGTTAAGGGGACCATAAAATTTAATGGGGGGGCCCCGGAAAACTGTTCAACGCCCCCCAGCACACATAAGGGGGTTTACCAACAAAACCCCGGGCAGTCTTCAAGTGGCCCCGGGGAAAAGCCCCAAAATCGTTCCTGATCACCCGGGCTGTGGGGTACTTTGGGGTTTTGCGGGGGCGCCCGGGCAGAAACCCAGCCTGGTTGACGGCGCTGACCCCCAAAAGGGGGCCCTGGCCCAAAAAAACCGGGGCCCGGGGGCGGTTGCCCCCCGGAACTCTTTTCCGGGTAAATCCAGGAAATTAACACTACTGAAATTTCACGTTTATCACCCCACACTCTTTTTCCCATAATGGCTGAAAATCTGGGGGTTTGGGTGTCCCCATTTGAAAACCTCTGTAATTTTTTTCCTCGTGGTGTCAATTTTTTTTTTCAAACACCACTTTTTGCTTCTCCAGTACTGTTATGCGAGTTGCATTTGTTACCACCCCAGCAAGGGGCTAGCTTCATCGGAGGTATGAAGTCCCGGGGCAGGTGAGGGCCCGGTTGGGTGATGACGCTGACTCAGGGCCCAAAAAGGGGGGTGTCAACACCGCAGCTTCTATGTTGATAGCCCGACGGGATCGTTTCTCTGTTGATGTAATCCCAAGGGGGAAATCGGGTCAACTATATTGCTGAAATCAGGCATGGGTCAGTATTCAGATATGAAGTATCTTTGGCCTACTGCCCCATCATGGGGGGTGGGTGGGTGAGGCAGGGGCCCCGCGGCTTTGGGGAGTGAGCAGCTTTTACTCTGCAGTCAGCAAAGAGCGCGTTGGGCTCCTGGAGTTTACAATTGATAAAATTCCCAAAGCAATGGTTGGTGTTTCTTGATCATATCATAGCAATGGTGAGAAAGGGTGGGCCCGGGGACAACTGCACACCAGTGTGACTTTAAAAGGCCATTTCCAAACAAAAAGGGCCCCATCGTTTAAATTGTAGCTCTACGGTGAGGTGGTTTTAAAAAAAGCTAATTTTTTAAATCCTGTTTAAACACTGCACGAGAGTAGATATATGTCGTGGAGGCCCTTGGCCAATTTCCCCTCTGCCAATATCAGAAAAATTTGGAAGTCGACGAGGGTTTTCAACTTGATCTGACAACGGAATTTTTGGACCCGAACTTGTTGACCTTGTGGGTAAAAAAAGCACTTTAGGGGGAAACTTTGGTGGGCCGGCCCTTTGGGGTTGGGTGTTACCAAAATTTTTTTTTTTTTTTTTTTTTTTTTTTTTTTTTAAATCATATGACAACAGGAAAAAAACAAACTCCTTTCCCCGTAAGCTTTTTTACCCTGAAATGTTACCTCTTTAGAAAAGGGGAAAAACTGTGTTTAAAAATTAAATTGCCAGGCAAACCATTAAAGGGAAAAAAGATACAAAACACCAGGCCCCTGGGAAAACCTGGGTAGCCACAGCCACTCCCAAAGGGGGGAGGTTTTTAGTGCCAGGGAAAGGGAAAAAAAACGGGGGAAATGGGGAGAAAATTTTACCCAAATTTTCCCTTTATTTTCCCGGGGTGGAACCACAGTGATGGCCTCCACTCCAAAAACCCAAAAAGATACCGATTTCTAATGCCGGGGAAAAAAAAACCCCCCCAGTACCAACAACACCACCATCCGATGACATTCTTCCCTTTTCCAAAAATACAGGGTCCCAAAGCCAGCAAAAAAAACAAAAAAAAAAACCTTTTCCATCCCTGGGGTGCTTGCAAAAGGCAAAAGGGAATGTTTTGCGGGTTTCAAAGGGGAAACCCCATAAAGGATCACTTTTGACAAAGAAATATGGATCCCCGGTTACAACCTTTTTACAGATGTGACAGAGTGAAACAGGCAAAAGTGGGGGGGTTTGGGCCCTTTTCTTGCAGAGTCCCCTTGTTTGCCCCAGAACTCTTAATGCCTCAAAGATGTTTGTGGGAAATTTTTAAACAGAAAGGTTTGAGAAACCCAAAACCCAGCATTGTGGGATCCCACAAGCCTCAGGATGCAAAAAATCCCAGCAATTCCCGGAAAAAGCTGTTTAAAAAATTTTACCACTGTCGGAAAAACCTTTCCCCCTCCTTCAAACCCCAAAATCTTTCCCTGGGGGGGGTTTTTACTTTAAAAAACCCAAAATGGAGGAATATAGCAAATTTAAAAATTTTTTGCAGTAATAGCACCAGGAGGCGCTCTGATGAAAAATCCACTCACACGAGGGTTTTAAAAACTCTCCCAAAATTTAATTTAAACCAGCAAATTTAAAAGAGCCCACTAGAATGGAGAATACACTAGACCTCATCTTTATAAGAATGTTTATCGGGTAGGGAAAAACCATCAAAAATCAAAAACAAATTCAGGGTCACAAAATAATTTTAGGTTCGACATGGGATGCGCAGAGCCCCGAAACCCACAAAAAGGATTAGTCCCGAGGGGGCATTCACCAAATTTAACTTCAATAACAAAAACATAAAGTGGGACCAAGTAAACCAAGTCCTAACCGATATAAGCTGGGAAGATATACTAAGCAACACAGACCCCAACTTATGCCTAGAACAGATTAACTCGGTGGCACTCGATGTATGCACAAGATTTATTCCTCTAAGAAAAAGGAGGAGTAGATATAAAATAGAAAGAGACAGGCACTCTCTTAACAGGCGACGGAAAAGAATAACAGAGCGGCTAAAAGAGGTCAATCTATCTGAAATGCGTAGGGAGACACTGGTCAGAGAAATAGCAAACATCGAACCTAAGCTAAAGGAATCTTTTAGGAGTCAGGAATCGCGGGAAGAACTAAAAACCATAAATGAAATCGAAAGAAACCCAAAGTATTTCTTCTCCTACGCCAAATCAAAGTC
Organism: Cherax quadricarinatus; assembly: GCF_026875155.1. NCBI lineage: Eukaryota > Metazoa > Arthropoda > Malacostraca > Decapoda > Parastacidae > Cherax > Cherax quadricarinatus. Next base: position 279,224 of record NC_069476.1, on the reverse strand, counting down.
GAGAACAACGTCCAGTATTGGGCCCTTACTTAAACAAGATGGGTCCTACACAGATGACAGCAAGGAAATGAGTGAGCTACTCAAGTCCCAATATGACTCAGTTTTTAGCAAGCCACTAACCAGACTGAGAGTCGAAGATCAAAATGAATTTTTGTGAAAGAGCCACAGAATTTGGTTAACACAAGCCTATCTGATATTATCCTGAAGCCAAATGACTTCGAACAGGCGATAAATGACATGCCCATGCACTCTGCCCCAGGGCCAGACTCATGGAACTCCGTGTTCATCAAGAACTGCAAGAAGCCTATCACGAGCCTTTACCATCCTATGGAGAGGGAGCATTGACACGGGGGTCGTCCCACAGTTATTAAAAACAAAAGACATAACCCCACTCCACAAAGGGGGCAGTAAAGCAACAGCAAAGAACTACAGACCGATAGCACTAACATCCCATATCATAAAAATCTTTGAAAGAGTCCTAAGAAACAAGATCACCACCCATCTAGAAACCCATCAGTTACACAACCCAGGGCAACATGGGTTTAGAACAGGTCGCTCCTGTCTGTCTCAAGTATTGGATCACTACGACAAGGTCCTAGATGCACTAGAAGACAAAAAGAATGCAGATGTAATATATACAGACTTTGCAAAAGCCTTCGACAAGTGTGACCATGGCGTAATAGCGCACAAAATGCGTGCTAAAGGAATAACAGGAAAAGTCGGTCGATGGATCTATAATTTCCTCACTAACAGAACACAGAGAGTAGTAGTCAACAGAGTAAAGTCCTAGGCAGGCACGGTGAAAAGCTCTGTTCCACAAGGCACAGTACTCGCTCCCATCCCATTAGATTAAATTCAGTTGTACCATAGCTCATTCTACCTCAAGGCATAGTCAATACCAAATTCACTATATTAGACCACAGTGCAATTACTAGTGAGAGAATAGTGCTATTTTTAATTTGTACTTTTATATTATTAGATTAAACCTATTGTACTTTAGCTCACTCTAGCTCAAAAACAGAGACTCCACAAAAGTCATTATTAGACCTTAGTGCAATTACAAGTGAGAGTCTTGTTCTATTTTTTAATTTGTATTTTATATTACTAGTTTATACCTAGTTGTACTTTAGTTCATTCCAGCACAACACACAGACAACATCAACTTCATTATGTGTAGTAGTGACTATACCCTACATGACCAAAATACTCTAGCTATATACTTGTCCAAACTTCCAACCACTACAGATATCAGTAGTAGAACTCAACACACAACACAGGATATAAATAAACCATAATTTTAAAACCCAGAAGATGATTGATCACGTTGACCCTGATCTAAACCTCCATAATCTGACACCCAATCAAAACCTATTGGAAAGTAACTGCCTTTATTACACAGCATCACAAGCCACCACTATCCTAAACAATGCTAAAAGTCTATCAGTACTAAACTACAACATCAGGTCCTTAAGCAAACACTATGATGACCTCCTAGCACTCCTTGAATCACTAAAGACACCCTTCTCCTGCATTATTCTTACTGAGACCTGGCTTAAGCAGGACACAATAGATATCTACCCTCTACCAGGTTACACAGCAATTCACAACTGCAGAACAAACCAAGTTGGGGGTGGTATTGCAATCTATTACTCTAACCAATTATCTTGTCTTAGCACCACTTGCTTTAGTGATGAATATGGGGAATACATTTTTGCTAATTTTACTGTAAAAAAACTTAAGACGCCTATAACAATTGGTGCCATTTACCGGATACCTCACACAAACATCCCAAATTTCAGTGAGAAATTAAAGTCACTAATAACAAACAGACAAATGAATAAGCACCACCTTCTCTTAGCTGGAGACTTCAACATCAACCTTGGCTTACTAGATGATCAGCCTGTAACTGATTTCATCAACAATATGAACAACACGCTTCTCATACCAACAATAACTAAACCAACCAGGCTCACTGAGACAAGTGCAACCATAATAGACCACATATGGACCAATATACTAGCCCCCTTAAATCAGGGATAATCACAGATAGCACTACAGACCACTACCCTACCTTCCTCCTGACAAACATTAGTAAACCACCACTTGAATACAACAAAGTCTCATTTAGACTCCATGACGAGGCCTCAGTAAGGAAGTTCACAGCTGACCTAGAGACTGTTGATTGGCCTACAGAATTCTCCAAGGCCAATGGTATTGATGACTGGACAGACATCTTTCTTAACAAATTACTTAGACTATACAACAAACATTGTCCTATAAAAACAAAACAGATCACAAACAAACGGCTTGGTTGCCCATGGCTAACCAGCACCATTCTGAAATCCATTGACAAGAAACACCAATATGAAAAAGCAATATAGACAGGGCTTAATACACAAAGATATTCTTAAACACTAATTCATCAGCTCTCACCAAAGTAATAAAAAAAGCCAAACAACTATACTACTCCAGTAGATTCACAGACACAAGAGGAGATATAAAAAAGACCTGGAAAACACTCTCTCAGATTCTAGGGACCCACAAACTGAGAAAAACCAAGAATATTGTCCTAACTAAACCTAATGAAACACCACTACATCCCACTGACACAGCTAACAAGATAAACGACTTCTTCTCAAACATAGGATCTAATCTCGCCAGTAAAATCCCACATACCAATGCCCATGCCGGGGACTACCTAGATGGAAATTCCCTAATTCCTTCTATCTTGCACCAACTGAGCCCACGGAAGTCATTGAGATCATAAAGTCACTTAAAAATAACTCGGGGAATCTGTCTCATGTCCCACCATTACTGTACAAGCGAGCGGCCCATGTCCTTTCGCATGCTATTTCATTACTTTTTAACAAGTCAATAGAGACTAGCACCTTCCCGAAACTACTCAAGATGGCAAGGGTTACACCAATACATAAAGGTGGTGACCCTACAGACTTAAACAACTATAGGCCAATATCTAACTTACCATTGCTATCCAAAATCTTTGAGAAACTTGTGCACAGGAGACTGTATTCATTTATAACGGCTCAAAACATGCTCAACCCCTGCCAGTTTGGATTCAGGAAAAATAAAAGCACTAATGATGCAATCATAAAAATGCTAGATCTGCTTTACACAGCACTGGAAAATAAGGAATATCCACTAGGAATTTTATTGACCTAAGAAAGCTTTTGACACAGTAAACCACAAAATCCTACTCCACAAACTTGACCACTACGGTATAAGAGGCCATGCGTTTGCTTATTTCAAATCATACATTACTAATAGGTATCAGTACGTCACCATTAAAGACACATCATCAGCAACACGGCCACTTGATACTGGAGTTCCGCAGGGAAGTGTCCTTGGTCCCCTGCTCTTCCTCATATACATCAATGACCTACCAAACGTATCCCAACACCTAAAACCCATTCTTTTTGCTGATGACACGACTTATGTCATCTCTCACCCTAATCTTGCCACCCTTAACACCATTGTGAATGAGGAGCTGATTAAAATATCGACTTGGATGACAGCCAACAAACTTACGCTTAACACTGACAAAACTTACTATATTAATGTTTGGTAGCAGAGCAGGAGATGCACAAATTAACATTAAGATTGACAACACTCTAATTACCAGAAATAATGGGGGAAAATTCTTAGGCTTATACCTTGACAATAACCTGAATTTCAGCACCCATATCCAGCATATAGCCAAAAAAGTATCCAAAACGGTTGGGATCCTCTCCAAGATACGATACTACGTGCCGCAAAATGCCCTTCTCACACTATACCACTCACTTATTTATCCATACCTCACCTATGCTATTTGTGCTTGGGGATCAACTGCAACAACACACCTAAAGCCAATAATAACCCAACAAAAAGCTGCAGTAAGAATAATCACTAAATCCCATCCCTGGCAGCACACCCCCCCACTCTTCAAGATCTAAACTTACTCCCAGTTCAGTACATCCACACTTACTACTGTGCAATCTATATCTACAGGGCCTTAAACTCTAATATCAACCTGACCTTAACGCCTTTCTTGATAGTTGTTGACAGAACCCACAGGCATAACACCAGAAACAAACATCTCTACGACATTCCCCGTGTCCGACTAAACCTTTACAAAAATTCAATGTATGTCAAAGGCCCTAAAATCTGGAATACCCTACCTGAGAACTCTAGAACTGCAGACACATTCATCACCTTCAAAACTACCATTAGAAAACATCTTATCTCCCTGATACACCCGTCAACTAACTTCACAAATACCACCTGGTGGTTCACACTTACACTCGCACACTCATTTGACCATAAACAGAAATATTAATCTCAGTCTTAATATAATGAATCCTGTGATACTCCAATACTGAAACTATATACTGTGCCAAAACAAAAGCATTCACACTGCTAAACTCACAAAATAGTATTTAGTCACTTAGCCATAATACCAACTTACCTTATAATTTGTAATATTTTACATTTAAGAATAAAACTAAGTATGCCCGAAATGCCTAGCCATGCTAAGCGTTCTAGTGGTACACTCTGTAATCTCAATTTTACTACATGTTAAACCAAACAATAACCAAATTTCTGTAAACTCAACATTGTAATCCTTATAGAGAATAAACTTTGAATTGAATTGAATTGAATTGAATCTTGTTCCTCATCCTCATATCCGACATAGACAAGGATGTCAGCCACAGCACCGTGTCTTCCTTTGCAGATGACACCCGAATCTGCATGACAGTGTCTTCCATTGCAGACACTGCAAGGCTCCAGGTGGACATCAACCAAATCTTTTAATGGGCTGCAGAAAACTATATGAAGTTCAACGATGAGAAATTTCAATTACTCAGATATGGTAAACACGAGGAAATTAAATCTTCATCAGAGTACAAAACAAATTCTGGCCACAAAATAGAGTGAAACACCAACGTCAAAAACCTGGGAGTGATCATGTCGGAGGATCTCACCTTCAAGGACAATAACATTGTATCGATCGCATCTGCTAGAAAAATGACAGGATGGATAATGAGAACCTTCAAAACGAGGGATGCCAAGCCCATGATGACACTCTTCAGGTCACTTGTTCTATCTAGGCTGGAATATTGCTGCACACTAACAGCACCTTTCAAGGCAGGTGAAATTGCTGACCTAGAAAATGTACAGAGAACCTTCACGGCATGCATAACGGAGATAAAACACCTCAATTACTGGGAGCGCTTGAGGTTCCTGAACCTGTATTCCCTGGAATGCAGGCGGGAGAGATACATGATTATATACACCTGGAAAATCCTAGAGGGACTAGTACCGAACTTTCACACGAAAATCACTCACTACGAAAGCAAAAGACTTGGCAGACGATGCAACATCCCCCAATGAAAAGCAGGGGTGTCACTAGCACGTTAAGGGACCATACAATAAGTGTCAGGGGCCCGAGACTGTTCAACTGCCTCCCAGCATACATAAGGGGGATTACCAACAGACCCCTGGCAGTCTTCAAGCTGGCACTGGACAATCACCTAAAGTCGGTTCCTGATCATCCGGGCTGTGGCTCGTACGTTAGTTTACGTGCAGCCAGCAGTAACAGCCTGGTTGATCAGGCTCTGATCCACCAGGAGGCCTGGTCACAGACCGGGCCGCGGGGGCGTTGACCCCTGGAACTCTCTTCTGGTAAACTCCAGTAAGAAGGTTTTTCTATGAATGTCGGGTCGTTAGTAACAAGAACGTAATTATCCTCGTCATGACGAAAGCGAATCCGAAGGTTTTCCTCTGGGTTGTCTAATGAAGCTTTGTAAAACCATCTAAACTTGACCTCAAACTCAGTGTTAGCAGGGAAATCAAGCCTAACCGTTCTGTGATGGTTGTTTTTGCTCTCGTTTTTTCTTGCAGCAAGCCTCCTTTGAAATCCTCTTTCTTTTTTCAAAGCTCCCTTACTTCTGAAACGTACGAATTCGCCTTCACCATCATTTACTTCGTTCACATCCATAGGTCACTTCTAGTTCAGCTGCTTGAGGTGGAAGATTTAGTCTGTTACTTTTGGGTCAGCTAAACCGCCTTTATTCCATAAGAGAGAAGTGACAAGGAAGGGATATTCACCTCGCTAGACACAGGCAATATGGGTGTAGTGGCCTGCGGGTCGCAGTGCGATTTTCAAGGTCATTCACTGGGCCCACAGTCGTCTCGAGAGTTACCAACACTGTACTACTTGTTAATTACTCCAAACCCGCAGCACTTAACACATCTAGCACACGTGCCTTGGAATGACAGACAAATTTTCACTACATAAGAACTAGTTCTCACAACACCGAAGGTACTGCCGGAACACTGTAGAACGTTCACAAAGGCATTCTGGGATTCAGAACAGATGTAGCTGCAGTGTAACTTGGCCTTCACTTGCTGGCTTGGGGCACTGTTTAGCCTGGATCAGCTAAACTCGCCCTTATCCCATATGTAGATAATGGCGATGAGTTAAGGGATACCGGTGAATAGGAAAGTCGAGGAAGAGACAATCACCTCACTAGACACACGCAGTAGGGTGTAAGTGGCATACGTCCCCCACAGTGCCCTTTTCAAAAGGGCCCCCTAGGCCAACATTCCCCCTCATTTCCA
>NC_069476.1:256714-272103 GCF_026875155.1 Cherax quadricarinatus | reverse complement strand
AGCAGCAAAATAAAACTGCACCACCTCTTGGGGCCCTTAACATCAACAACAGTTTGGTGTGTGTCATGGGCGCCAACACATGGTGTGTGATTCTCTCCTCCTCTATCTATATATATATTAGTGATGCAGATTACATAGTGAGTTTAAATATGTGGCCTGTAGTTATAACTTTTCTCTTGACATATGCAAGACATCACCATCCCTGTAGAAGCCATTATTAGATGTACTAGTCATTATATTTTGTTGTTGCAGAAGTACTATGAAGATTCTATGTTCAATAAAGCCTAGAGATAAGGCCTGTGTTTCTATCACAACACATAGCTTGATTAATGATACTCAGCATGGATTCACAAGAGGCCGGTCTTGTCTAACTAATTTATTAACTTTCTTCAGTAAAACTTTTGAGGCTGTTGACCACGATAAAGAATTTGATATTATTTACTTAGATTTTAGTAAGGCATTTGATAGAGTTCCGCACCAAAGACTGTTGAAGAAAGTAGCAGCTCATGGCATTGGGGGAAGGGTGCTCTCGTGGATCGAATCATGGCTCACAGACAGGAAGCAGAGAGTGTCCATAAATGGGGTTAAATCCGAGTGGGGATCAGTAACAAGTGGCGTTCCACAGGATCAGTCTTGGGCCGTTGTTGTTTATAATTATATAAAAGGGATCTTGATAAAGGGAATTACTATGATATGAGCAAATTCGCCGATGACACGAAGATAGGTAGGATAATTGATTCAAACGTAGATGTTAGGGAACTTCAGGAGGATTTAGACAAACTCTACTCTTGGTCAGAAAAGTGGCAGATGCAGTTCAATGTAGATAAATGCAAGGTTCTGAAGCTCGGAGTGTCCATAACCCTAGCACATATAAGTTAAATAATGTAGAACTTAACCATACAGATTGTGAAAAGGACTTGGGGGTTATGGTAAGCAGCAACCTTAAACCAAGACAGCAATTTCCTAAGCGTACGTAATAAGGCAAATAGATTTTCTGGGATTTATATCAAGAAGTGTAAGCAAAAGAAGTCCCCGAGGTCATTACTGCAGCTTTTAACATCATTAGTAAAAGGGCCCCACCTAGATTATGCAGCTCAATTCTGGTCTCCATATTACAGAATGGACATAAAATCGTTAGAAAACATTCAGCGTAAAGGGTGACAAATTAATACATAGCATTAGAAATCTTCCTATGAAGAAAGATTTAAGACTCTTAAGTTACATTCACTTGTTAGACGAAGAATGAGGGGAACCTATCGAAGTGTATAAGTGGAAGATAGGTATTAATAAAGGGGATATTAACAAGGTCTTGAGGATATCTCTCCAAGAGAGATCCCCCAGTAAGGATTTAAATTAGATAAGTTTAGATTTAGAAAGGACATAGGAAAGTATTGGTTTGGAAATAGGGTAGTGGGTGAGTGGAACAGTCTACCTAAATTGGGTTATTGAGGCTAGGACTTTGGGTAGTTTTCAAATTTAGGGTTTGGGTAAATACATGAGTGGGAAGGGTGGAATTTGAGTGGGACTTGCACATCAGAGCTTATTTCTTGGGTACATTGAAAATTGGTTGGGGAAATGTTTTGTTAGTGGATGAATTGTAAAGGACCGCCTAGTATGGGCCAACAGGGCCTGCTCATGTTTCCTCCTTTCTTATGTTCTTATGTGAATGTTCTACAGTGTTCCGGCAGTACCTTCGGTGTTGTGAGAACTAGTTCTTATGAAGTGAGAATTTGTCTGTCATTCCAAGGCACGTGTGCTAGATGTGTTAAGTGCTGCGGGTTTGGATTAATTAACAAGTAGTACAGTGTTGGTAACCCCTCGAGACGACTGTGGGCCCAGTGAATGACCTTGAAAATCGCACTGCGACCCGCAGGCCACTACACCCATTTTGCCTGTGTCTAAGCGAGGTGAATACCCCTTTCCCTTTGTCCTTTCTCTCTTATGGAATAAAGGCGGTTTAGCTGACCCAAATGTAACAGACTAAATCTTCCACCTCAAGCAGCTGAACTAGAAGTGACCTATGGATGTGAACGAAGTAAATGATGGTGAAGGCGAATTCGTACGTTTCAGAAGCAAGGAGCTTTTAAAAAAAAAAGAGGATTTCAAAGGAGGCTTGCTGCAAGAAACAACGAGAGCAAAAAAAACCATCACAGAACGTTAGGCTTGATTTCCCTGCTAACATTGAGTTTGAGGTAAAGTTTAGATGGTTTTACAAAGCTTCATTAGACAACCCAGAGGAAAACCTTCGGATTCGCTTTCGTCATGACGAGGATAATCACGTTCTTGTTACTAACGACCCGACATTCATAGAAAAACCTTCTTACTGGAGTTTACCAGGAGAGAGTTCCGGGGGTCAACGCCCCCGCGGCCCGGTCTGTGACCAGGCCTCCTGGTGGATCAGAGCGTGATCAACCAGGCTGTTACTGCTGGCTGCACGTAAACTAACGTACGAGCCACAGCCCGGCTGATCAGGAACCGACTTTAGGTGCTTGTCCAGTGCCAGCTTGAAGACTGCCAGGGGTCTGTTGGTAATCCCCCTTATGTGTGCTGGGAGGCAGTTGAACAGTCTCGGGCCCCTGACACTTATTGTATGGTCCCTTAACGTGCTAGTAACACCCTTGCTTTTCATTGGGGGGATGTTGCATCGTCTGCCAAGTCTTTTGCTTTCGTAGTGAGTGATTTTCGTGTGAAAGTTCGGTACTAGTCCCTCTAGGATTTTCCAGGTGTATATAATCATGTATCTCTCCCGCCTGCGTTCCAGGGAATACAGGTTCAGGAACCTCAAGCGCTCCCAGTAATTGAGGTGTTTTATCTCCGTTATGCATGCCGTGAAGGTTCTCTGTACATTTTCTAGGTCAGCAATTTCACCTGCCTTGAAAGGTGCTGTTAGTGTGCAGCAATATTCCAGCCTAGATAGAACAAGTGACCTGAAGAGTGTCATCATGGGCTTGGCATCCCTCGTTTTGAAGGTTCTCATTATCCATCCTGTCATTTTTCTAGCAGATGCGATCGATACAATGTTATTGTCCTTGAAGGTGAGATCCTCCGACATGATCACTCCCAGGTTTTTGACGTTGGTGTTTCGCTCTATTTTGCTGCCAGAATTTGTTTTGTACTCTGAAGAAGATTTAATTTCCTCGTGTTTACCATATCTGAGTAATTGAAATTTCTCATCGTTGAACTTCATATAGTTTTCTGCAGCCCATTAAAAGATTTGGTTGATGTCCACCTGGAGCCTTGCAGTGTCTGCAATGGAAGACACTGTCATGCAGATTCGGGTGTCATCTGCAAAGGAAGACACGGTGCTGTGGCTGACATCCTTGTCTACGTCGGATATGAGGATGAGGAACAAGATGGGAGCTAGTACTGTGCCTTATGGAACAGAGCTTTTCACCGTAGCTGCCTCGGACTTTACTCTGTTGACTACTACTCTCTGTGTTCTGTTAGTGAGGAAATTATAGATCCATCGACCGACTTTTCCTGTTATTCCTTTAGCACGCATTTTGTGCGCTATTACGCCATGGTCACACTTGTCGAAGCCTTTTGCAAAGTCTGTATATATTACATCTGCATTCTTTTTGTCTTCTAGTGCATCTAGGACCTGTCGTAGTGATCCAATACTTGAGACAGACAGGAGCGACCTGTTCTAAACCCATGTTTCCCTGGGTTGTGTAACTGATGGGTTTCTAGATGGGTGGTGATCTTGTTTCTTAAGACTCTTTCAAAATTTTATATGATATTGGATGTTAGTGCAAATCGGTCTGTAAGTTCTTTGGCTGTTGCTTTACTCCCCCTTTGTGGAGTTGGGTTATGTCTTTTGTTTTAATAACTGTGGACGACCCCTCGTGTCAATGCTTCCCTCTCCATTAGATGGTAAAGGCTCGTAATAGGCTTCTTGCTGTTCTTGATGAACAGGGTTTCCACGAGTCTGGCCGCTGGGCAGAGTAGCATGGCATGTCAGTTATCGCCTGTTCGAAGTCATTTGGCGTCAGGATAACATCAGATAGGCTGTGTTACCAAATCCGTGTCTCTCTCCACAAAAATCATTTTTGATCTTCGACTCTCAGTCTGGTTAGTGGCTTGCTAAAAATGAGTCAAATTGGGACTTGATAGCTCACTCATTTCCTTTCTGTCCATCTGTGTAGGACCCATCTTGTTTAAGTAAGGGTCCAGATACTGTTACGTTGTTCTCCGAATTTGATTTGGCATAGGAGAAAGAAATACTTTGGGTTTCTCTCGATTTCATTTATGGTTTTTAGTTCTTCCCGCGATTCCTGACTCATAAAAAGATTCCTTTAGCTTAAGTTCGATGTTTGCTATTTCTCTGACCAGTGTCTCCCTACGCATTTCAGATAGATTGACCTCTTTTAGCCGCTCTGTTATACATTTCCGTTCGCCTGTAAGAGAGAGTGCCTGTTCTCTTTCTATTTTATATCTACACCGTCCTTTAATTAGAGAGGAATAAATCTTGTGCATACATCGAGTGCCACCAAGTTTAATCTTTCTAGGCAAAAGTTGGGGTCTTTTGCCTTAGTATATCTTCCCCTTATTATCGGTTAGGCTTGGTTTACTTTGGTCCCAACTTATGTTTTTGTTTATTGAAGTTGAATTTGGTGAATGCTCCCTCGTGACTAATTCATTTTGACGTCATGGGGGCTCTGCGCATACATGTCTGAACCTCAATTATGGTTGTTATCTTGAGTTATATTGTATTGATATGATGACTTTCTGATCAGACATCATGTAGTGAAGGATGAAGTCTAGTGTAATCTCCATTCAAGTAGGCACTATTATTTGCTGGGTTTAAATTGAATTTTGTGGCAGGAGATTTAAAAGTCGTGTGAGTGTGAGTTTTTCCATCAGAGCTGCCTCCTGTGCTATTTACGGGCAACAATATTATTAGCTATATTCCTCCATTTTATGTGCCTTAAAGTTGAAATCCCCCAGGAGCAAGATGTTTGGGTTAGGAAGCTGGTGAAGATTTTCCAGACAGTGGTCAATTTTTTAACAGCTTTTCTGGAAATTGCTGGGATGTTTGCATCCTGAGGCTTGTACCTGGATTTACCTGGAGATAGTTTCCGGAGGTCAACGCCCCCCGCGCCCGGTCCCTGACCACCGTTACTCCTGTAGACCACCACAATGACAGTTTTGTTCTTACCTTTACTGCTAAAACTTCCACTGTGCATCATTTTGGAGGCAATTAAGCGATTCTTTGCAACAAGTGACTCTGCAATGTACAGGCCAAACCCCCCCCCCCCTTATTGCCTGTTCACTTCACACTGTCTGTCACATTGTATAGGTATGTAACCCTGGGATCCATATTTCGGTTTCTAAATGATCCTTTATGAGGGTCTCATTGAAGCCCGAACATTGCTTTGCCATCTGCAAACAGTCCAAGGATGAAAGGTCTTTTGTTGTTTGTTGCTGGCTTTAGACCCTGTATATTCAAAGAAGAATGTCATCGGACTGAGGTGGTTGTTTGTTGGTACCTGTGGGGGATTTTTTTTTCTTCCGGCATTAGTATCTGTATCTGTTTGGTTTTGGAGAGGAGGCCCATCGACTGTGTTCCACTCCAGGAATGACTGGATTTGTGTACAATTTCTGCATTTTCCTACCAGTTTTTTCCTTCCTGGCACTGAAAAACCTCTCCCTCTTGAGTGGCTGTGCCTACCCAGGTTTTCCCCATGGCCTGGATGTTTTTGTATCTTTTTTGTCCCCTTTAGATGGTGTGCCCGGCAATTTAATTATAGGCACAGTCTTTCCTGTTCTGAAGAGGTACACATTTCGGTTAAAAAGCTTACAGGAAAGGAGTTGCATTTTCCCATGTTGTGCATATGATCATAAATATGCTAACACCTAACTCAAGCTGCCCCCACCAAGATCACCTAAAGTTGCTTATTGTTATCCACATTGCAAGAAGTTCTGATCCTAAATAATTTCCTGTTGTCAGATCAAGTTGCAAACCCTCGTTCGACTTCCAAATGAGTCTGAAATTGGCAGAGTGGATTGGCCAAAGGGACTCCACGATCATATATCTACTCTCGTGCGAGTGCTATAACATGAGTACAAATTTGCTTTGTACAAACCACACACCGTATATGCTACAAGTGGTCAACGATGGGGTCACATTGCATTGAAATGGCCAATTTAAAGTCACACTGGTGTGCAGTGTGTGCCAAGGCCCATCCTTTCACACCAGTGCTAGAATATGATCAAGAAACACCAGACCATTGCAATGTAATGTAATCATTGTAGACTCCAAAGTCTCAGCTGCTCAGCTGAACTGCAGAGTGAAACAGCTCACATCGCCAGCCGCAGGGCTCCTGCCTCACTCCATCACCCCCCATGATGAGGCAGTAGGCCCTAACCAGATACTACATATCTGAATACTGAACCCATGCCTGATTTCAGACAATATAGTTGAGCGAGTCACTCTGGGAGTACATCAACAGAGGACGATCAACGTCTCTATCAACACTAGTAATGCTGCTGTGTTGACACCACATGTTTGGCTGAGTCAGCTGTCAGCCAGCCAACCTGGGCTCAGCTGACCGGGACGTTCATACCTCCAGATGAAGCTAGTCTTGCCTGGGGTGGTACACAACATGCAACTGCGCATAACAGTACTGGAAAGCAACAGTGGTGTTTGAAACAACAACTTGAGCACCACCGAGGAAAAAACTTACAAGGTTGCAAATGGGTACATCAACCCACGATGAATGCCAGCCATTATGAAAAAGATGTGGTGAATGATAAACTGAAGATTGCAGTGGTGTTAATTACCTGGAGTTTACCTTGTAGAGAGTTTCCGGGGGTCAACGCCCAGCGCCGGGGGGGGGGGGGGGGGGGGGGGGGGGGGGGGGGGGGGGGGGGGGGGGAGCGGCCCGGTCTGTGACTCAGGCCTCCTGGTGGATCAGAGCCTGATTCAACCAGGCTGTTGCTGCCGGCTGCACGCAAACCAACGTTGACGAGCCAACAGCCCGGCTGATCAGGAACTGACTTTAGGTGCTTGTCCCAGTGCCATCGGAAGACTGCCAGGGGTCAGTTGGTAATCCCCCTTATTGTGCTGGGAGCAGTTGAACATCTCGGGCCCCCGTGAACACTTATTGTTTGTCTCTTAAGTGCTAGTGACACCCCTGGCTTTTCATTGGGGGATGGTGCAATCGTCTGCCAAGTCTTTTGCTTTCGATGAGGTGATTTTTCGTGTGTCAAGTTCGGTACTAGTCCCCTAGAATTCCAGGTGTATATAATCATGTATCTCTCCCCTCCGGCGTTTCCAGGGAAAACAGGTTTAGGAACCTCAGCACTCCCAGTAATTGAGGTGTTTTAATCTCCGTTATGCGCGCCGTTAAAGTTTTCTCATGTACATTTTCTAGGTCGGCAATTTTGCACCTGCCTTTAAAGGTGCAGTTAGTGTGCAGTCAATATGCATCCTAGATAGAACAAGTGAACTGAAGAGTGTCATCATGGGCATGGCCTCCCTAGTTTATGAGGTTCTTCACATTATCCATAATAATTACAAAAATGATGAATCTGATAGTGGCGTGTACAATCACAGTGAAGATGATAAGGGCAGTGAAGACCATCATGATAGTCAACGTATACATAGACATGCTGGGCCTCTAGGACAGTGGATTGACTTACATTAGTTATTTTCTTTTTCTTGAAATACCAGACATTACATTGAAATTTCCATATAACCTGTAGTTACGCAGCAGTCGCATATACACAACGAGAAGCAATTATTACTACAGAAAAAGCGTCCTTCCTCCAAAATTTTCCAACCAGTCAACTATAGTGAAAATTATAGCATTATTGTGGTGGAGACGAAAAAAACCTAGAAAAGCTAGATACAGTGATTGATAAACCAGGGTTTGAGGCTCGACCGTTCGTCAATGTAGGAGCTGCCAGCAGCACCGGTTCTTCAACACGAAGTTATACTTTTGTATCAATCAATCCACATATTACTCGGGTTTTTGTTTTAGATAATTTCCAGTATATCCTTCATGTGTTACCCAAATCACCGACCATATTGTTTTTAAATAAGTGACCCACTTGATCAGAGCAGACGGGCTCCGAACCCTCGGACTGGTCTGGGCGAACTCTCAACTGGTCCAAACCCTCGACTGGTCCGAAACCCTTGACCGGTTTCAACTGATATTTGTTGGACAATAAAGCGAGACTATAACGTATGGGGTTGTAGCGTCCTTATCAAACACCAACAATAAATATAAATCAGGAACATAACACGGTAAGCTATCGCTGATATACAAGTTCCAGTTATAAATAGAAATACATACAGGGCTAAAGTCTTCATTTAAGGAGTTATTAATAGTGTTATTCAAGAGGTTGCTAGTAGAATTAACAGTAAAATCAACCATTCAAATCATTATGAATCTCTATGTAGTCGCAATCAATCAGAAAAACAAAACGGCTTCCTCCAACTGGATAAACTGGGTCTTCTTTGGTGGAAATTGGTGTCCACAGACCCCTTGTGCAGATATCCAAGACTGAGTACAAGCAGTATTAAAACAGGGAAGTGATTTTTTGGGTTGCCCAAACGAGATAAATCTGTGGACTAAAATCACAAGGTAATTAAAAAGAGGATAACACCAAAGCAGCTTTCATAGACAACCTGGAAGCTTTCTACAACAGATGTGGAACACAAAAGTCTGGCTGGAATGGTACGCCACTGTATACTGGCCATGTAGTCAGAAACAGTAAGTCTTGGAGGTGTTGTCCATGTAGTCAGTAAATGTGGGGCTGATAGTGCTGTCCTGGGAGACAGTAATGGTGATGCTGGAGGGTTGCTGTCCTGGGAGACAGTAATGGTGAAGCTGAGGTGCTGTCCTGGGAGACATTACCGGTGAAGCTGGAGGTGATGTCCTTGGAGACAGTAATTGGAAGCGGAGATTTTGCCCAGGTAGTCGGGAATTATATGCAGGAAAAGAATACATAAAAATGACCTCATAGGAACAGGAAGCCCTAGTGGGGAAACAAGGTGTAGTCTAATATAAGATAAAACCAATATTGCAAACTAGAAAATAACCACAAGAAATAGCAAATCAAGAGGGAACCCAAACAGAGAACTTTCACGGCGCGCAAAACGGAGATAAAACACCTCAATTAACATGGAGCGCTTGAGTTTCAAACCTGTATTCTTCCCTGGAACGCAGGAGGGAGAGATACATTATTATATACACCTGGAAAATCCTAGAGGGACTAGTACCGAAGCTTGCACACGAAAATCACTCACTACAAAGCAAAGACTTTGCATACGATGCAGCCATCCCCCAATTGAAAAGCGAGTGGTGTCACTAGAGCACGTAATAGACCATACATAAGTTTCAGGGGCCCGAGACTGTTCAACAACTGCCTCCCCAGCACACATAAGGGGGATTACACAACCCCTGGCAGTCTCAACGGGCACTGGGACAAGCACCTAAAGTCAGTTCCTGATCAGGCCGGTCTGTGGATCATACGTTGGGTTTGGCATGCAGCCAGCAGCAACACCCTGGTTGATCAGGCGCTGATCCCACCAGAGGCCTGGTCACAGACCGGGCCGGGGTCGTTGACCCCCGAAACTCTCTCCCCAGGTGAAAACTCCAGGTAAACAAGGGGGCGTGGACACCAATTTCCACAAAAATGACAATTTTATCCATGTGGAAGCCCGTTTGTTTGGACTGACCACATGACTACACACAGCTTCATAATGATTTGAATGGTTGATTTACTGCAATTCTACTAGCAACCTCTTGAAATATTATATTAATAACCTTAAATGAAAGCTCTAGCTATTTGTATTTCTGTTCTAACTCTTTTTTTTATATTTACACTTACCGTCACTTCCTGATTTTCAATGTTTGTGTTATAAGGCGCCTACACCCCATCCGTTTACAGTCATCATTATTGTCCAACGAAACTGTTTGAAACAGTCCCATTCGGACCAGTCAAGTGTTCTGACCAGTCAGTGGTTCGGGACCAGTCGATCTGCTCTGATCAGTGTGGTCACTTATTTAAAACATACTGGTCGGTGGAAATTGAGCTAACACATGAAGGATCTACTGGAAATTTCTACCCGAGTAATATGTCGATTTGACTGAGTACAAAAGTATAACTTTGCGTATTTGAAGAGCCGGTGATATACTGGCAGCTCCTTACATATGACTACGGATCGACATCCTTGTTTATCAATCGCTTGTATCTGGCTTTTTCTATTTTTTTTTTTTTCTTGTCTTCCACCACAATAAATGCTATATTATCTATCACTAATAGTTGACTGGTGCAAATTTTGGAGTAAGAACGCTTTTTTCTGTAGTAATAATTGCTTCCGTTGTGTATATTGCGGAACCGCTGGTAACTACATGTATATGAAATTCACATAACGTCTCGTATTTCAAGAAAAAGAAACTAATGAAAG
This sequence comes from Cherax quadricarinatus, assembly GCF_026875155.1. Classification (NCBI taxonomy): domain Eukaryota; kingdom Metazoa; phylum Arthropoda; class Malacostraca; order Decapoda; family Parastacidae; genus Cherax; species Cherax quadricarinatus. The sequence continues at coordinate 261,683 of NC_069476.1, read as the reverse complement.
TCACTCCACTCCATTAAGTACCATTATAATACTGGTTAGTTGCTACTACACAAACACTGTATTCTGCTATTTCACTGTTATCACTAGATTAATGCCGAGTACACTAGCACGCCTGAATATTATTTAAAAACAGCTGACCTGTGGTAAGTTTCTGGCGACTTCCTGCACCTGCCTCTAAAGGCCCCCCTTATCACTTCATTTACAAATTCACCTGTTTTCAAATGACACTTTAGCCTTTATCATCAATATTCTAGTAGACTCTATTATTTGCTGGTTTAAATTGAATTTTGTGCAGAGATTCAAAAGCTCGCGTGAGTGTGAGTTTTCATCAGAGCTGCCTCCTGGTGTTATTACTGCAACAATATTATTTGATATATTCCTCCATTTTAGGTGCCTTAAGTTGAAATCCCCCAGGAGCAAGATGTTGGGTGCAGGAGCTGGAAGATTTTCCAGACAGTGGTCATTGTTAACAGCTGTTCCTGGAAATATTTGGCTGGATGATGCATCCGGAGGCTTGTAGACAACCACAATGACTAGGTCTTGGTTCTCGTCCTTACTGCTAAACTTCCACTATATCATTTGAGGCTTTAGCAGTTCTGTGCAAACAAGTGACTCTGCAATGTACGGCCAACAAACCCCCCCCCTTTTTGCCTGTTCACCTCCTGTCACATTGTATAGGTTGTAACCTGGATCCATATTTCGTTGTCCAAGTGATCCTTTATGGTGGGGTCTCAGTGAAAGCCACGAACATTGCCTTGCCTTCTTGCAAGCAGTCCACGGATGAAAGGAAGTTTTGTTTGTTTGTTGCTGTGCTTTAGACCCTGTAATATTTTCCAAGAAGAAAGTTAATCGGACTGGTGGTATTGTTGGTAACTGGGGGGGATTTTTTTCCCGGCATTAGTATCTTTAACTGTTGGTTTATTTTGGAGTGGAGGCTAACGACTGTGGTCCACTCCAGGAATGAACTGGATTTGGTGTAAGGAAATTTTTTTTATCTGCCTTTTCTGCCAGTTTTTTTTTCCTTCGGGCCTAAAAAAACCTCTCCCCTCTGAGTGGCTGGTGTCTACCCAGGTTTTCGAACATGGCCAGGATGTTTTGCATCTTTTTGTCCCCTTTAGATGTATGCCTGTCATTAAAGTTATATCACAGTCTTTCCTGTACTGAAGAGGTACACAGATCAGGGTGAAAAAGCTTACAGGAAGGGAGTTTGCATTTTCCTGTTGTCATATGGTCATTGGCATTTTTCTATCTAGGTGGACCATAGTTGCACGTCCCATCTGTTTTTTTCCAGATTTCCCATGCCAGCCATATAACCACGTGCATAGTATTTGCACAGGCTTGGTCTCCGTTTGCCTTTGGTTTCTGTGACTGTTATTCCCTGTTGGTGCATGTTTCCCCTGTCTTACTTTCTATCCTCCCTAGCACCACAATGGAGCTCCCACCAGTTGTTTTTGGTAATATATCCTCACTGTTGCCTGGTGGAGTCCTCTCTTTGCTATTTCCTGCGGTAATTCTAGTTTGCAATATTGGTTTTATTCTTATCGTTGACATACCACTTGTTTCCCTACTATGCCTCCTGTCCCCTATGAGGTCATTTTATATGTATTCCCTTCCTGTGTATAATTCCTGACTACCTGGAACAAAAATCTCCAGCTTCAACATTACGTCTCCCAGGAACAGCATCTCCACTTATTCACCATTACTGTCTCCCAGGACAGCATTTCCACTTCACCATTACTGTCTCCCAGGACAGCACCCCACTTCAACCATTACTGTCTCCCAGGACAGCACCTATCCAGCCCCACATTTACTGACTACCAGGACATCACTCCAGCCTTTACAGTTTCTCTGACTACATGGCCAGTAACAAGGGCAGTACATTCAGCCCAGACTTTTTAATGTTCCCATCTGTTGTAGAAAGCTTCCAGGTTGTTTTCCTATGAAAGAAAGCTTGAGTGTTGACCTGCTGTTACTTCCTTTGTAATTCTTTTAGTCCACTTGATTTATCTCATTTGTTCATACCCAAAAAACACTTCCCTAATACCTGCTTGTAGCTAGTTTCTTGGATATCTGCACAAGGGGCGTGCACCATTTCCACAAAAATGACAATTTATGCATGTGGAAGCCCGTTTGTTTGACTGACCACAGATTACACACAGCTTCATAATGATTTGAATGGTTGATTTACTGCAATTCTACTAGCAACCTCTTGAATATTCTATTAATAACCTCCTTAAATGAAGCTCTACCTATTTGTATTTCTGTTTCTAACTGTTTTTGTATATTGGACAGCTTACCGTGCATGTTCCTGGTATATATTTAATGTTTGTGTTTATAAGGGCGCCTACAACCCCATCCACAAACTGAGAAAAACCAAGAATATTGTCCTAACTGAACCTAATGAAACACCACTACATCCCACTGACACAGCTAACAAGATAAACGACTTCTTCTCAAACATTGGATCTAATCTCGCCAGCAAAATCCCACATACCAATGCCCATGCCGGGGACTACCGTCGATGGAAATTTCCATAATTTCCTTCTAATCTGCACCAACTAGGCCCACGGAAAGTCATGGGAACATAAAGGTCACTTAAAAATAACTCGGGAATTCTGTCACATGTCCCACCATTCTGTACAGCGAGCGGCCCATGTCCTCTTCGCATGCTATTCATTACATATTAACATGTCAATAGAACTAGCACCTTCCCGAAACTACTCCCCAAGAGATGGGCAAGGGTTACACCAATACATAAAGGAGGAGACCCTCAGACTTAAACAACTATATGCCAATATCTAACTTACCAATCTACCAAAATCTTTGAGAAACTCGTGACAAGAGACGGTATCTTTATAACGGCTCAAAACATACTCAAAACCCCGTGCCAAGTTTTGGATTCAGGAAAAATAAAAGCACAATTGATAGCAATCATAAAAATGCTTGATCTGCTTTAGCACAGCAATTGTAAAATAAGTGAATATCCACTAGAATTTTTATTGACCTAAGAAAGCTTTTGTACACATACACCACCAATCCTACTCCACAAACTTGAGCCACTAGGGACTGTATAAGATGCCATGCCGTTGCTTATTCACAATCTTACATTACAATAGGTAAATCAAGGGTAAAAACGCCGTCACCATTAAAGGACACATGCATCAGCACACGGCCCATCTTGATTACGGAGTTTCCCGCAGGGAAGTGTCCTTGGTACCCTTGCTCATCCTCATATATCATCAATGACCTTCCAAACGTAACCCAACACCTGAAACCCATTCTCTTTGCTGATACACGACTTATGTCATCTCTCACCCTAACTTGCCACCTCTCAACACCATTGTGAATGAGGAGCTGATTAAAAATATCGACTTGGATGACAGCCAAAAAACTACGCTGTAACCACTGACAAAACTTACTATATTATGTTTGTAGCAGACAGGAGATGCACAAATTAACATTAAGATTGACAACACTCTAATTACCGAAATAATGGGGGAAAATTCCCCTAGGCTATCCTTGCAACACCTAAATTTTCAGCACCCATATCAGCATATACCCAAAAAAAAGTATCCAAAATTTGGGACCCTCCCCAAGATCGAACTACGTGCCGAAAAAGCCCATCTCACACTATACCACTCACTTTTTTATCCATACTCCCCTTGCTTTTGTGTTGGGGATCAACTGCAGAAAACCACCTAAACCCAAATAAAAACCCAACAAAAAGCGCAGTAAGAAAAATCACAAAATTTTCCCATCCCTGGCAGACCCCCCCCCCACTTTTAAAAGATCAAACTTACCCCCATTCAATACATCCAACTTACTACTGTGCAATCTTATCTACGGGCCTTAAACTCAAATTAAACCCTTGCCCAAAAAGCTTTTTTTGATATTGGACAAACCCACGGGCAAAACACCAACACAAACATCTTACACATTCCCCTTCCACTAAACCTTTAAAAAAAATTCAATGTATGTAAAAGGCCCCTAAATTGGGAAATACCCTCCCTGAGAATTCTAGAACTGCAGACACATTCATCACCTTCAAAACTACCATTTGAAAACATCTTTCTCCCTGATAACCCCCTCAACAACTACACGATACCACTGGTGGGTTTACACTTCACCGTCACTCATTTGACCTAAACAAAATTTTAATCCAGTCTTATAATAAAAATCCTGTGATACCCAATACTGAAAACTATATACTGTGCCAAAACAAAAGATTCACTTGCTAAACTCATTTGGAAAATTTTTGGGTGTTTATCTGTATTTACCTCAAAATTATTACATAAAGTAATCTCATTGGGGAACAACCTATTGTTTACCGTAGTCACCCCTGTAACATGGGAAAAAATTAACACCTTGGTCATACAGGGGGCCCCCCGACCCCACAATCTTATCCATATCTATCCGAGACCAGTATGGATTGGGTGCACACACAAGTACAGTGCACGTTATTGTGGACTGTATAGATTATTTAGTTTTGCTGAATTTAAAAGGGGGGTAGGGTACACCTGGATACATCCATCAAAAAACATTTATGCAAATCCCCCCTTACCAGTGTTCTTGGTGGGCATTGAGGTAGCTGGATCACTCAAAACCCATCTAATTTCAACATAAAAAACTGGCCAGCAAGGTTTGTTTTTAACTAGAAAGGGGTTTTTAACTGTGGGTGATTTGATAATCCTTTTTTCTTCCATTTCCCCCTTCATTTTCGATGTCCCTTTTCACCGACACGGTTTTCATTTTCCCGGGGGACGGGGATCCCCCGGTTTGTCCCCGGGTTTAGAAAACGTGGATCAATGGCTTTACTTTTCCCGCCTCGGGAACAAAAGGGTCTAACGTGTTCACTCGGACAAGGCGATTTTTTACATCCCGCTTTCTCTTAACTTAATGTTATTATCACGCTTACGTACCATTCCAAGACGATTTAAAGTTATAACTATTAACAAATTAGAGGTCACTC
>NC_069476.1:206231-256214 GCF_026875155.1 Cherax quadricarinatus | reverse complement strand
ACATTTTACATAAGGTGCCTTTTCTGTTTTTCTTGCGTACTTTAGTACAGTGTATACACATGTTCGGTGGTGTTTGAGATAATAATATTGGCTGTATTGTTTTACATTGACCTATGTATGTATTAGATATGGAATTAAGGTTATCATTCCTAGCTACTAGACCGTCATTATCACCGTCATTCTGTCTGTTTTGCCTCTGCACAATAGTTTGAGGTCCTGGATTAATTTGGATATCACCACTTAAGAGCGCTACAATGAGAGCTGTGTGCCACTGTTTTTGTTTGGGTATGCGGTGTTGCCATACCTTGCGACGATAGTGACATTTACGTTGTTGGTAGGATGGCAACTGTTGGGCTTTTACTGTCCAGGGCGCTGTTACTCCATTCACCTTTTCCAGCTCCCATGACTGAATTCCTTCTTCATGGAATTGCAGGATGAAGATAAATATAATTAAGGCAGCCTGTACCCCCCCTAACGCCTGCCATTTTCACTCTTCACTCTTTTAATCATACACAACAATATTTATTCCTCTTTTCCAGTCACCTAGAAAACCCCAGTAGCTGCTCTAGCAATCACCACTGATTATTAGTAAATTTCCTGGTATCTACTTCAAAACCCTCTTCACTCCTCGCTTATCCCTATACTCCACTAACCCCTTTCACTTATCCCCTTATTTCACCCCCCCCTCCCCCTTCCCGCCTCACTTCACAGTCCAGTTTCACCTATTACACTTCTAACTCATTTCCATTCTGACAGGACCAGAAAGTTTTAATCAATGGTTTTATCCGTCCAAATCCCCTTCAATTCCATTTATCGGGTCTGTGTGGTGTTGTTGACTGCCTGACCTGGTCTGCTGTCTCAGCCATTTTAAAAAGCACTGAGTGAAGAAAACTCCACCTACAACCTGACTTTCGGTAGACCCAAAGAACAGATAAGACACTTGTTTAGCGAGGCATAACAAATTATAAAAATAAACACCAATAGAGTCAAAACCTTTCAATCGAGAAAGTAGAATCATGAATGGTAAAGAGATAAATACAGCCCTGCAGAGTATGCAAGTTATCTAGGTTGTCATGCATTGGACGAGATAGAAATATATATAATAGAATAAAAGACAAACCAAAATGTATTATAAATATATGAAAAGTCTTACGAAACACGTATGGGTCACTGGGGTGAACATTTATGTTAAAATGCATAAATTAAGGTAAATTTATTTGAGTACAGTCACCCATGATGTGGTGACTCCAGTCACCCATGATGTGGTGAGTCCAGTCACCATGATGTGGTGACTCCAATCACCATGATATGGTGACTCCAGTCACCCATGATGTGGTGAGTCCAGTCACCATGATGTGGTGACTCCAATCACCATGATATGGTGACTCCAGTCACCCATTCACCCATGATGTGGTGACTCCAATCACCATAATGTGGTGACTCCAGTCACCATGGTGTGGTGACTCCAATCACCATGATGTGGTGACTCCAGTCACTATGGTGTGGTGACTGCAGTCACCATGGTGTGGTGACTCCAGTCACTATGGTGTGGTGACTGCAGTCACCATGGTGTGGTGACTCCAGTCACTATGGTGTGGTGACTGCAGTCACCATGATGTGGTGACTCCAGTCACAATGGTGTGGTGACTGCAGTCACCATGGTGTGGTGACTCCAGTCACTATGGTGTGGTGACTGCAGTCACCATGATGTGGTGACTCCAGTCACCATGGTGTGTGGTGACTGCAGTCACCATGGTGTGGTGACTCCAGTCACCATGGTGTGGTGACTGCAGTCACCATGGTGTGGTGACTCCAGTCACTATGGTGTGGTGACTGCAGTCACCATGATGTGGTGACTCCAGTCACCATGGTGTGGTGACTGCAGTCACCATGGTGTGGTGACTCCAGTCACTATGGTGTGGTGACTGCAGTCACCATGATGTGGTGACTCCAGTCACTATGGTGTGGTGACTGCAGTCACCATGGTGTGGTGACTCCAGTCACTATGGTGTGGTGACTGCAGTCACCATGATGTGGTGACTCCAGTCACCATGGTGTGGTGACTGCAGTCACCATGGTGTGGTGACTCCAGTCACTATGGTGTGGTGACTGCAGTCACCATGATGTGGTGACTCCAGTCACCATGGTGTGGTGACTGCAGTCACCATGGTGTGGTGACTCCAGTCACCATGGTGTGGTGACTCCAGTCACCATGCTGCGCCTTGTTTCAGTTTTGTGGTGAAAATGTTGGTCACAGTTTATAGTTACACTGAAATTTCCTCTTTAGACTTAACGTAGAGTTTACCTAGAGAGGGTTTGGTGGGTCTGTGACCCCGCGGATCGGTCTGAGACCATGCCTCATGGTGGATCATGGCCTGATCAACCAGGTTGTTACTGCTGTACGCTTGCAAACTGACGTAGGAAACTGTCCAGTGCCTTCTTGAAGACAACCAGGGATCCATTGGCAGTTGAAAAGTCTTGGGCCCCTGACACTTACTGTGTTGTCTCTCAGTGCACTCATGGCAGCCCCTGCTTTGCGATGGGGGAATGTTGCATCTCCTCCGAGTCTTTTGCTTTTATGAGCTAAGATTACTTGCAAGTGCAGGTAATATAGATATTATTGTTATAACTGAGACCTGGTTCAACCTGAAAGATAGAGAAATGCCTTCTGAATGCAACATGCAGGGTTATAAACTATTCCACACTGACAGGGTCAACAGGAAGGGTGGTGGAGTGGCGATGTATGTCAGAGATAATTTAAACTGTTGTGTTAGACAAGATGTAAGATTAGAAATATCTGACACAGACTCTGTTTGGTTACAGTTTCTCAAAGGTCGTGAAAAATTAATTTTTGGTGTGATTTATAGGCCCCACAAACCTTGATAGGGAGTGCAGTAAGCTGTTATGGGACGAAATTCATAAGGCATCTAGATATGAAAATGTTGTGTTAACTGGAGTGAGTTCCGGGGGTCAACGCCCCCGCGGCCCGATCTGTGACCAGGCCTCCTGGTGGATCAGAGCCTGATCAACCAGGCTGTTGCTACTGGCTGCACGCAAACCAAAGTACGAGCCACAGCCCGGCTGATCAGGAACTGACTTTAGGTGCTTGTCCATTGCCAGCTTGAAGACTGCCAGGGGACTGTTGGTAATCCCCCTTATGTGTGCTGGGAGGCAGTTGAACAGTCTCGGGCCCCTGACACTTATTGTATGGTCTCTTAACGTGCTAGTGACACCCCTGCTTTTCATTGGGGGGAAGGTGCATCGTCTGCCAAGTCTTTTGCTTTCGTAGTGAGTGATTTTCGTGTGCAAGTTCGGTACCTGGAGATTACCTGGAGATTACCTGGAGAGAGTTCCGGGGGTTAACGCCCCCGCGGCCCGGTCTGTGACCAGGCCTCCTTAGGTCAGTGTCCCAGGATGCGACCCACACCAGTCGACTAACACCCAGGTACCCATTTTACTGATGGGGAACATAGACAACAGGTGGAAAGAAACACGTCCAATGTGAAGCGAGAGCGTTAACCACCAGGCCACCAGAGCCCCTCTAGGATTTTCCAGGTGTATATAATCATGTATCGCTCCCTCCTGCGTTCCAGGGAATACAGGTTTAGGAACCTCAAGCGCTCCCAGTAATTATGCGCGCCGTGAAAGTCCTCTGTACATTTTCCAGGTCGGCAACTTCACCTGCCTTGAAAGGTGCCGTCAGTGTGCAGCAATACTCCAGCTAAGATAGAACAAGTGACCTGAAGAGTGTCATCATGAACTTGGGCTCCCTAGTTTTGAAGGTTCTCATTATCCATCCTGTCATTTTTCTAGCAGATGCGATTGATACAATGTTATGGTCCTTGAAGGTGAGATCCTCCGACATGATCACTCCCAGGTCTTTGACGTTGGTGTTTCGCTCTATTTTGTGGCCAGAATTTGTTTTGTACTCTGATGAAGATTTAATTTCCTCATGTTTACCATATCTGAGTAATTGAAATTTCTCATCGTTGAACTTCATATTGTTTTCTGCAGCCCACTGAAAGATTTGGTTGATGTCCGCCTGGAGCCTTGCAGTGTCTGCAATGGAAGACACTGTCATGCAGATTCGGGTGTCATCTGCAAAGGAAGACACGGTGCTGTGGCTGACATCCTTGTCTATGTCGGATATGAGGATGAGGAACAAGATGGGAGCGAGTACTGTGCCTTGTGGAACAGAGCTTTTCACCGTAGCTGCCTCGGACTTTACTCTGTTGACGACTACTCTCTGTGTTCTGTTAGTGAGGAAATTATAGATCCATCGACCGACTTTTCCTGTTATTCCTTTAGCACGCATTTTGTGCGCTATTACGCCATGGTCACACTTGTCGAAGGCTTTTGCAAAGTCTGTATATATTACATCTGCATTCTTTTTGTCTTCTAGTGCATTTAGGACCTTGTCGTAGTGATCCAATAGTTGAGACAGACAGGAGCGACCTGTTCTAAACCCATGTTGCCCTGGGTTGTGTAACTGATGGGTTTCTAGATGGGTGGTGATCTTGCTTCTTAGGACCCTTTCAAAGATTTTTATGATATGGGATGTTAGTGCTATTGGTCTGTAGTTCTTTGCTGTTGCTTTACTGCCCCCTTTGTGGAGTGGGGCTATGTCTGTTGCTTTAGTAACTGTGGGACGACCCCCGTGTCCATGCTCCCTCTCCATAGGATGGAAAAGGCTCGTGATAGGGGCTTCTTGCAGTTCTTGATGAACACAGAGTTCCATGAGTCTGGACCTGGGGCAGAGTGCATGGGCATGTCATTTATCGCCTTTTCGAAGTCATTTGGCGTAAGGATAACATCGGATAGGCTTGTGTTAATCAAATTTTGTGGCTCTCTCATAAAAAAATTCATTTTGATCTTCGACTCTCAGTCTGGTTAGCGGCTTGCTAAAAACTGAGTCATATTGGGACTTGAGTAGCTCACTCATTTCCTTGCTGTCATCTGTGTAGGACCCATCTTGTTTAAGTAGGGGCCCAATACTGGACGTAGTTCTCGATTTTCATTTGGCATAGGAGAAGAAATACTATGGGTTTCTTTCGATTTCATTTATGGCTTTTAGTTCTTCCCGCGATTCCTGACTCCTAAAGGATTCTTTTAGCTTAAGTTCGATGCTTGCTATTTCTCTGACCAGTGTCTCCCTACGCATTTCAGATATATTGACCTCTTTTAGCCGCTCTGTTATTCTTTTCCGTCTCCTGTAAAGGAAGCGCCTGTCTCTTTCTATTTTACATCTACTCCTCCTTTTTCTTAGAGGAATAAGCCTTGTGCATACATCGAGTGCCACCGAGTTAATCTGTTCTAGGCATAAGTTGGGGTCTGTGTTGCTTAGTATATCTTCCCAGCTTATATCGGTTAGGACTTGGTTTACTTGGTCCCACTTTATGTTTTTGTTATTGAAGTTGAATTTGGTGAATGCTCCCTCGTGACTAGTCTCATTATGTCGGTCTGGGGCTCCATGCATACATGTCTGAACCTCAATTATGTTGTGATCTGAGTATATTGTTTTTGATATGGTGACATTTCTTATCAGATCATCATTGTTAGTGAAGATGAGGTCTAGTGTATTCTCCAGTCTAGTAGGCTCTATTATTTGCTGGTTTAAATTGAATTTTGTGCAGAGATTTAAAAGCTCGTGTGAGTGTGAGTTTTCATCATAGCTGCCTCCTGGTGTTATTACTGCAACAATATTATTTGCTATATTCCTCCATTTTAGGTGCCTTAAGTTGAAATCCCCCAGGAGCAAGATGTTTGGTGAAGGAGCTGGAAGATTTTCCAGACAGTGGTCAATTTTTAACAGCTGTTCCTGGAATTGCTGGGATGTTGCATCCGGAGGCTTGTAGACTACCACAATGACTAGGTTTTGGCTCTCGACCTTTACTGCTAAAACTTCCACTACCTCATTTGAGACATTAGGCAGTTCTGTGCAAACAAGTGACTCTGCAATGTACAGGCCAACCCCCCCCCCCTTTTTGCCTGTTCACTCTGTCACATCTGTATAGGTTGTAACTTGGGATCCATATTTCGTTGTCCAAGTGATCCTTTATGTGGGTCTCAGTGAAAGCCGCGAACATTGCCTTTGCCTCTGCAAGCAGTCCACGGATGAAAGGTATTTTGTTGTTTGTTGCTGGCTTTAGACCCTGTATATTTGCAAAGAAGAATGTTATCGGACTGGTGGTATTGTTGGTACTGGGGGGATATTTTTTTCCGGCATTAGTATCTGTATCTGTTGGTTTGGAGTGGAGGCCATCGACTGTGGTTCCACTCCAGGAATGACTGGATTTGGTGTACGATTTCTGCCATTTCCTGCCAGTTTTTTTTCCTTCCTGGCACTAAAAAACCTCTCCCTCTTGAGTGGCTGTGGCTACCCAGGTTTTCCCATGGCCTGGATGTTTTGTATCTTTTTGTCCCCTTTAGATGGTATGCCTGGCAATTTAAGTTATAGCACAGTCTTTCCTGTACTGAAGAGGTACACAGTTCAGGGTGAAAAAGCTTACAGGAAGGGAGTTTGCATTTTCCTGTTGTCATATGGGCATGGCATTTTCTAGGGTGGTCATAGTTGCACGTCCCATCTGTTTTTCCAGATTTCCCATGCCAGCAGATACCAAGTGCATAGTATGTGCACAGGCTTGGTTTCCGTTTGCCTTGGGTTTCTGTGACTGTATTCCCTGTTGGTGCATGTTTCCCTGTCTTACTTCTATCCTCCCTAGCACCAACAATGGAGCTCCTACCAGTTGTTTTTGGTAATATATCCTCACTATTGCTAGTGGAGTCCTCTTGTTTGCTATTTCCTGCGGTATTTCTAGTTTGCAATATTGGTTTTATCTTATCTTTGACTACACTTGTTTCCCTACTATGGCTCCTGTCCCCTATGAGGTCATTTATATGTATTCCTTCCTGCACATAATTCCCGACTACCTGGACAAAATCTCCAGCTTCACCATTACTGTCTCCCAGGACAGCATCTCCAGCTTCACCATTACTGTCTCCCAGGACAGCACCTCCAGCTTCACCATTACTGTCTCCCAGGACAGCACCTCCAGCTTCACCATTACTGTCTCCCAGGACAGCACTATCAGCCCCACATTTACTGACTACCAGGACTTCATCTCCAGCCTTACAGTTTCTGACTACATGGCCAGTATCAAGGGCAGTACCATTCAGCCCAGACTTTTTATGTTCCCATCTGTTGTAGAAAGCTTCCAGGTTGTCTATGAAAGCAGCTTTGATGTTATCCTCTTTTAATACCCTTGTGATTTTAGTCCACAGATTTATCTCATTTGGGCATACCCAAAAACACTTCTTTGTTTTAATACTGCTTGTAGCTAGTTCTTGGATATCTGCACAAGGGGCGTGACACCAATTTCCACGAAAATGACAATTTACCCATGTGGAAGCCCGTTTGTTTGACTGACCACAGACTACACACAGCTTCATAATGATTTGAATGGTTGATTTACTGCAATTCTTCTAGCAACCTCTTGAATATTCTATTAATAACCTCCTTAAATGAAGCTCTAGCTATTTGTATTTCTGTTTCTAACTGTTTTTGTATATTGGACAGCTTACCGTGCACGTTCCTGATTTATATTTAATGTTTGTGTTTATAAGGGCGCCTACAACCCCATCCGTTTACTGTCTGCTTTATTGTCCAACGAAACCGTTTGAAACCAGTCAAGGGTTCGGACCAGTCAAGGGTTCGGACCAGTCGATCTGATCTGATCAGTGGGTCACTTATTTAAAACATACTGGTCGGTGATTTGAGCTAACACATGAAGGATCTACTGGAAATTATCTACCCGAGTAATAAGTGATTTGATTGATACAAAAGTATAACTTGCGTGTTGAAGAAACCGGTGACTGCTAGCAACTCCTACAATGACGAACGGTCGACCTCAACCCTTGTTTATCAATCGCTGTATCTAGCTTTTCTATTTTTTTTCCGTCTCCACCACAATAAATGCTATATTATCACTATAGTTGACTGGTGGAAATTTTGGAGGAAGGACGCTTTTTCTGTAGTAATAATTGCTTCTCGTTGTGTATATTGCGACCGCTGGTAACTACAGGTTATATGAAATTCGCAGTATACGTCTGGTATTTCAAGAAAAAAGAAACTAATGAAAGTCCCTCCACTCCACTAAGTACCATTATAATACTGGTTAGTTGCTACTACAACACTGTATTCTGCTATTCACTGGTATCACTAGATTATATGCGAGTACACTAGCAAGCCTGGAAGATTATTAAAAACAGCTGACCTGTGGTAAGTTTCTGGCGACTTCTGGCACCTGCCTCTATAGGCTTATCACTTCATTTACAAATTCACCTGTTTTCAAATGACACTTTACCCTTTATCATCAATATACTAGGGAGCCACTGTAGTATACACTATACACTATGTATACTCAATGTTATCAGGGAGACTTTCTTTCCTCTGACACGAAAAGTTCAATTATTATTATTTTTTTCACACGGGACACAGGCCTACGATTCCCCTCTGGCAGTAAACTCTGCTAGGTAGTGCGCACTAATTCTCCTTTTTTGACTCAGTATATAATGTTTTCCGCCCAAGATTGGTTCCAGGCGCTAGAGGGATGTATCGTATAGGATTGATGACACAAATTAAAGTTCTAGCACGTAAGAGCGACCGTGAAAACACGAGAAAACCCGGAGCACAACGAGGCACGCTGACACGGGTGACATAAGGGGGATTTCTAATATGGGAGAACTTTAGACAAATTGACTGGAACACTGTGACAGGAAATCTTGAGTCTAGTGACTCTCTTGATACGGTTCAAGACTGCTTTTTAAACCAGTTTGTGAGAGAACCAGCTAGAGGAAACAATCTGACTTAGTTCTTGCCAACAAAGAATCACTAGTTAATAATCTTGACATTAGTGATGAGCTTGGGGAAAGTGATCACAAATCACTTAGTTTCAATGTATCATGGAATTACCCAGATAACTTCAACCAAGTCGCTGTCCCAGATTTCCACTTAGCCGACTTTATGGGTATGAGAAATTACCTGGGTGGGCTAAATTGGGACAACCTTACAATGTTTCAGGTAGGGAGGATTGAATGTCAACATGACGTATTTCAGAGCATAGTGCTGGCTTTTGTTCCGAGTATGAAAATAAGATCTAACAAAAATGATCCCAAATGTATAAACAATAGATTAAAATATCTCATTGGTCAAAAGAGAGGCATATATAGGCGTATCAAAAGAGGGAAAGGGCAGTTAACAAATCAATATATCTAAATACAGAGAGAAATAAGAGAGGAAATAAGAAAAACAAAAAGGGATTATGAGGCTAAAGTCGCAAGAGATTCGAAGACTAACCCAAAAATGTTCTTTCAGGTATACAGAAGTAAGATTAGGGACAAGATAGAGCCACTTAAGTGTAACTCAGGTCAGATCACTGACAGTAATAAGGATATGTGTGAAATTTTCAGTTCTTACTTCCTCTCAGTTTTTACTCAGGAAGATACTAGCGAAATTCCAGAAATAATATATTATGTAGAACAGGACGATAATAAACTATGCACGATTAGGGTAACTAGTAAGTAAATAAGTAAGTTTATTCAGGTATACACAAATACAGTTACATACATTGTCACACATAGCAGTATATGTGTAGAGAACCTGGGATAACCCAGAAAAGTCAGAGAGACTGACTTATTTCCACTGGGGCTAGTGACATGGTCCTCAGACAAATAGAGAAATTAAAACCTAACAAATCCCCAGGTCCTGATGAACTGTTTGCAAGGGTGTTAAAGGAATGTAAAGAGGAACTTAGCATACCTTTGGCTAATCTTTTCAACATATCACTACAAACTGGCATAGTGCCTGATAAGTGGAAAATGGCAAATGTAATACCTATTTACTAGGCAGGTGACAGGTCCTTGGCTACGAACTATAAGCCTTACCTCCATAGTGGGAAAATTTATGGAATCAATAATTGCTGAAGCAATTCGTAGCCATTTTGACAGGCACAGATTGATTAATGAATCTCAACACGGTTTTACAAAGGGGCGTTCCTGTCTTACGAATTTACTAACTTTCTTCACTAAGGTGTTTGAGGAGGTAGATCATGGTATTGAATATGATATTGTGTATATGGACTTCAGTAAGATTTTTCGGTAGAGTTCCACATCAGAGGCTATTGAGGAAACTTAAGGCACACGGAATAAGAGGAGAAATTTTTTCCTGGGTAGAGGCATGGCTGACAAATAGGCAGCAGAGAGTTTACATAAATGGGGAGAAATCAGAACGGGGGCACGTCACAAGTGGTGTTCCACAGGGGTCAGTGTTGGGCCCCTTGTTCACAATTTACATAAACGACATAGATGAGGGAATACATAGTGACATAAGCAAATTTGCTGATGACACCAAAATAGGCCGTCCAATTCATTCTAATGAGGACTTTAGAGCACTCCAGGATGATATGAATAGACTGATTCAGTGGTCAGAGAAGTGGCAGATGCAGTTTAATATAGACAAATGCAAAGTTCTAAATGTTGGACAGGAAAATGACTATGCACGTATAAACTAAATAATGTATATCTTAATATTACGGATTACAAAAAGGATTTAGTGCTTGTTAGTAAAGTGTTCGCAATAAAGCTAACAGAGTCCTTGGCTTCATAGCAAGAAATATAAATAATAGGTTTTCTTCAACTCTATATATCTTTGGTTAGGCCTCATTTAGATTATGTTGCGCAGTTTTAGTCACCGTATTACAGAATAGATATAAATGCACTGGAAAACTTACAAAGGAGGATGACAAAGTTGATCCCATGTACCAGAAATCTTCCCAATGAGGATAGACTGAGGGTCCTGAATCTGCACTCTCTAGAAAGGCGTAGAAATAGGGATGATATGATTGAGGTGTATAAATGGAAAACAGGAATTAATAAAGGGGATGTAAATAGCATACTAAAAATATCTAACATAGACAGGACTCACAGCAATGGTTTTAAACTGGAAAAAATTCAGATTCAGGAAGGATATAGGAAATCAATGAATTGGTAACAGAGTTATGGATGAATGGGACAAACTCCCGAGCACCATCGTAGAAGCTAAAACGTTGTGTAGTTTTAAAAATAGGCTGGATAAATACATGAGTGGGTGTGGGTGGGTGTGAGCTTGACCTGACTTGCTTGTGTAAGTAAGTAAGTAAGTAAGTAAGTAGGTCGGATGCCGTGCTCCTCCCTTAAGTGATATGTCTGACCTCACTAGGTCGAGGCATAGGCTTAAGGTGGTGGGAGAATTGGACCCGCCTCACATAGGCCAGTAGGCCTGTTACAGTCTTTCTTCTTTCTTATGCTCTTATAAGTGACGGTTGTCTTTGTATTGTTGCACAGAAATTTATGTAGATTGATGGTATATTTCAGTTAAACATGACTGGTCGTTTATTTCGTATTCTTGCATTGAAATCACTGTATATTATTAATAATATTATTTTTATATTAAGTAAAAGGACACAAATGCAAATCAGGAACGTGCACGGTAAGCTGTCCAATATACAAAAACAGTTAGAAACAGAAATACAAATAGCTAGAGTTTCATTTAAGGAGGTTATTAATAGAATGTTCAAGAGGTTGCTAGTAGAATTGCAGTAAATCAACCATTCAAATCATTATGAAGCTGTGTGTAGTCTGTGGTCAGTCAAACAAACGGGCTTCCACATGGGTAAATTGTCATTTTTGTGGAAATTGGTGTCACGCCCCTTGTGCAGATATCCAAGAACTAGCTACAAGCAGTGTTAAAACAGGGAAGTGTTTTTGGGTATGCCCAAATGAGGAAAATCTGTGGACTAAAATCACAAGGGTATTAAAAGAGGACAACATCAAAGCTGTTTTCATAGAAAACCTGGAAGCTTTCTACAACAGATGGGAACATAAAAAGTCTGGGCTGAATGGTACTGCCCTTGATACTGGCCATGTAGTCACAAACTGTAAGGCTGGAGGTGATGTCCTGGTAGTCAGTAAATGTGGGGCTGATAGTGCTGTCCTGGGAGACAGTAATGGTGAAGCTGGAGGTGCTGTCCTGGGAGACAGTAATGGTGAAGCTGGAGGTGCTGTCCTGGGAGACAGTAATGGTGAAGCTGGAGGTGCTGTCCTGGGAGACAGTAATGGTGAAGCTGGAGATTTTGTCCAGGTAGTCGGGAATTATACACAGGAAGGAATACATATAAATGACCTCATAGGGGACAGGAGCCATAGTAGGGAAACGACTGTAGTCAAAGATAAGATAAAACAAATATTGCAAACTAGAAATACCGCAGGAAATAGCAAACAAGAGGACTCCACTAGCAATAGTGAGGATATATTACCAAAAACAACTGGTGGGAGCTCCATTGTTGGTGCTAGGGAGGATAGAAGTAAGACAGGGAAACATGCACCAACAGGGAATACAGTCACAGAAACCCAAGGCAAACGGAAACCAAGCCTGTGCACATACTATGCACTTGGTATCTGCTGGCATGGAAAATCTGGAAAAACAGATGGGACGTGCAACTATGACCACACTAGAAAATGCCATGCCAATATGACAACAGGAAAATGCAAACTCCCTTCCTGTAAGCTTTTTCACCATGAACTGTGTACCTCTTCAGTACAGGAAAGACTGTGCTATAACTTAAATTGCCAGGCATACCATCTAAAGGGGACAAAAAGATACAAAACATCCAGGCCATGGGAAAACCTGGGTAGCCACAGCCGCTCAAGAGGGAGAGGTTTTTTAGTGCCAGGAAGGAAAAAAAACTGGCAGGAAATGGCAGAAATCGTACACCAAATCCAGTCATTCCTGGAGTGGAACCACAGTCGATGGCCTCCACTCCAAACCAACAGATACAGATACTAATGTCGGATAAAAATTCCCCTCCCCCAGTACCAACAATACCACCAGTCCGATAACATTCTTCTTTGCAAATAAAGGCACCAACAAACAACAAAATACCTTTCATCCGTGGACTGCTTGCAGAGGCAAAGGCAATGTTCGCGGCTTTCACTGAGACCCACATAAAGGATCACTTGGACAACGAAATATGGATCCCAGGTTACAACCTATACAGATGTGACAGAGTGAACAGGCAAAAGGGGGGGGGATGTTGGCCTGTACATTGCAGAGTCACTTGTTTACACAGAACTGCTTAATGTCTCAAATGATGTAGTGGAAGTTTTAGCAGTAAAGGTTGAGAACCAAAACCTAGTCATTGTGGTAGTTTACAAGCCTCCGGATGCAACATCCCAGCAATTCCAGGAACAGCTGTTCAAAATTGACCACTGTCTGGAAAATCTTCCAGCTCCTGCACCCAACATCTTGCTCCTGGGGGATTTCAACTTAAGGCACCTAAAATGGAGGAATATAGCAAATAATATTGTTGCAGTAATAACACCAGGAGGCAGCTATGATGAAAACTCACACTCACACGAGCTTTTAAATCTCTGCACAAAATTCAATTTAAACCAGCAAATAATAGAGCCTACTAGACTGGAGAATACACTAGACCTCATCTTCACTAACAATGATGATCTGATAAGAAATGTCACCATATCAAAACAATATACTCAGATCACAACATAATTGAGGTTCAGACATGTATGCGTGGAGCCCCAGACCGACATAATGAGACTAGTCACGAGGGAGCATTCACCAAATTCAACTTCAATAACAAAAACATAAAGTGGGACCAAGTAAACCAAGTCCTAACCGATATAAGCTGGGAAGATATACTAAGCAACACAGACCCCAACTTATGCCTAGAACAGATTAACTTGGTGGCACTCGATGTATGCACAAAGCTTATTCCTCTAAGAAAAAGGAGGAGTAGATGTAAAATAGAAAGAGACAGGCGCTCCCTTTACACGGCGACGGAAAAGAATAACAGAGCGGCTAAAAGAGGTCAATATATCTGAAATGCGTAGGGAGACACTGGTCAGAGAAATAGCAAGCATCGAACTTAAGCTAAAAGAATCCTTTAGGAGTCAGGAATCGCGGGAAGAACTAAAAGCCATAAATGAAATCGAAAGAAACCCAAACTATTTCTTCTCCTATGCCAAATGAAAATCGAGAACAACGTCCAGTATTGGGCCCCTACTTAAACAAGATGGGTCCTACACAGATGACAGCAAGGAAATGAGTGAGCTACTCAAGTCCCAATATGACTCAGTTTTTAGCAAGCCGCTAACCAGACTGAGAGTCGAAGATCAAAATGAATTTTTTTATGAGAGAGCCACAAAATTTGATTAACACAAGCCTATCCGATGTTATCCTGACGCCAAATGACTTCGAAAAGGCGATAAATTACATGCCCATGCACTCTGCCCCAGGTCCAGACTCATGGAACTCTGTGTTCATCAAGAACTGCAAGAAGCCCTATCACGAGCCTTTTCCATCCTATGGAGAGGGGCATGGACACGGGGGTCGTCCCACAGTTACTAAAAACAACAGACATAGCCCTACTCCACAAAGAGGGCAGTAAAGCAACAGCAAAGAACTACAGACCAATAGCACTAACATCCATATCATAAAAATCTTTGAAAGGGTCCTAAGAAGCAAGATCACCACCCATCTAGAAACCCATCAGTTACACAACCCAGGGCAACATGGGTTTAGAACAGGTCGCTCCTGTCTGTCTCAGCTATTGGATCACTACGACAAGGTCCTAATGCACTAGAAGACAAAAAGAATGCAGATGTAATATATACAGACTTTGCAAAAGCCTTCGACAAGTGTGACCATGGCGTAATAGCGCACAAAATGCGTGCTAAAGGAAACAGGAAAAGTCGGTCGATGGATCTATAATTTCCTCACTAACAGAACACAGAGAGTAGTCGTCAACAGAGTAAAGTCCGAGGCAGCTACGGTGAAAAGCTCTGTTCCACAAGGCACAGTACTCGCTCCCATCTTGTTCCTCATCCTCATATCCGACATAGACAAGGATGTCAGCCACAGCACCGTGTCTTCCTTTGCAGATGACACCCGAATCTGCATGACAGTGTCTTCCATTGCAGACACTGCAAGGCTCCAGGCGGACATCAACCAAATCTTTCAGTGGGCTGCAGAAAACAATATGAAGTTCAACGATGAGAAATTTCAATTACTCAGATATGGTAAACATGAGGAAATTAAATCTTCATCAGAGTACAAAACAAATTCTGGCCACCAAATAGAGCGAAACACCAACGTCAAAGACCTGGGATGTGATTATGTCGGAGGATCTCACCTTCAAGGACCATAACATTGTATCAATCGCATCTGCTAGAAAATGACAGGATGTGGATAATGAGAACCTTCAAAAACTAGGGAGGCCAAGCCCATGATGACACTCTTCGGGTCACTTGTTCTATCTAGGCTGGAATATTGCTGCACACTAACAGCACCTTTCAAGGCAGGTGAAATTGCCGACCTAGAAAATGTACAGAGAACTTTCAAGGCGTGCATAACGGAGATAAAACACCTCAATTACTGGGAGCGCTTGAGGTTCCTAAACCTGTATTCCCTGGAACGCAGGAGGGAGAGATACATGATTATATACACCTGGAAAATCCTAGAGGGACTAGTACCGAACTTGTACACGAAAATCACTCACTACGAAAGCAAAAGACTTGGCAGACGATGCACCATCCCCCCAATGAAAAGCAGGGGTGTCACTAGCACGTTAAGAGACCATACAATAAGTGTCAGGGGCCCGAGACTGTTCAACTGCCTTCCAGCATACATAAGGGGGATTACCAACAGACCCCTGGCAGTCTTAAAGCTGGCACTGGACAAGCACCTAAAGTCAGTTCCTGATCAGCCGGGCTGTGGCTCGTACGTTGGTTTGCGTGCAGCCAGCAGCAACAGCCTGGTTGATCAGGCTCTGATCCACCAGGAGGCCTGGTCACAGACCGGGCCGCGGGGGCGTTGACCCCTGGAACTCTCTCCAGGTAAACTCCAGGTAATGTGACATTTTACTGCGGCAACGTTTTGCTTGATAAAGCTCCTGGAGAGCAAAACGTTACCGTTCCATCTGTGTCCATTTACTTAATACATTGTCGGTAATTTTACCAATATTAATACAATATTATTTATGTTTGGTAGGACTGAGATTATTATTATTATTATAATCAAGGGGGAAGCGCTAAACCCGGAGGATTATACAGTGCCTGGGGGGGGGGATGTGGAAGGCATTCAGGCTTAATTCGGGGAACTGGAGCACAGATCCAATTCCCTAAATCAAGAGTCCCTCACCAACATCAAGGAACCTTCCTTGAGGGGGCAGGACTGAGAGATGTCCGCACTAATCTTGCAACTACAATAGCAGCGAACACTGGTCGGACGATATTACCCAAAACTGATAGAATCTTTGAGAACTCGGCAACATTAACTACAAATTAATTAATAAAATGAATAAGATTATTATTAATGAGAATTTGAAAATTGCTGCTAGATACAAAGAAGATAGTAAAGAATTATATGGAATCAATTGTACCCAAACCGGAGAGTAACACCTTTTAATTCCAAAAATAATAGACGAGGGGGTAATTCCTATTATTATGACAGATGAGAATTAGACTAATGAGGAATTAATGAGTGGCATTTGTAAATCCGGTTGTATTTGTGAAAAATGTAAATTTGTGAGGACAAATTTATCAGAGTTTGGAATTTAATTCCAGCAATCACCTTCAAAGAAACAAAAGGTGATTACAAAGAATTCTTTAGCAAATATTTCCGTACCGTCTCCGTTAAGTTCTTCTAGTGATGAAGAGAACGGACAAAGATTTGAGGGAAGTCCCTCCTGCAAGTTCAGAAAAAATGGAGTCCATAGACAGAAGAAGAACGGAAGACACTGCTGCTACAAACACAAGATGGAGGCTCGGTGGCCTGGTGGCTAAAGCTCCCGCTTCACACACGGAGGGCCCGGGTTCGATTCCCGGCGGGTGGAAACATTTCGACACATTTCCTTACACCTGTTCACCTAGCAGCAATTAGGTACCTGGGTGTTAGCCGACTGGTGTGGGTCGCATCCTGGGGGACAAGATTTGAGGACCTCAATGGAAATAAGTTAGACAGTCCTCGATGACGCACTGACTTTCTTGGGTTATCCTGGGTGGCTAACACTCCGGGGTTAAAAATCCGAACGAAATCTTATCTTATCTTATCTTAAAATGGAGTCCATAGATGGAAGAAGAACGGAAGACACTGCTGCAACAAACACAAAATGCTTAACAGAGAATAATTCATTTTTTTGTGACATTGTCTATAAATTTTTTTCAGTGTGCATTATAAGTTGTTTACCTAGTCAGGAATTTTACCCTAGTAAATGTTTGTACCATGTATTGTTGCCAGCCATTTTTCAAACATGTAAGTATATACTAGTTTTCTTGAGAAATAAATTGTAAACACTTGCCATTGTATTAACCTGTGTGTCTTATTCTGAATTTGCTTAACATGTGTTGTTTTAAATTAAATAGTTTACCGTTCAAAAGCAAAATTGTTAGAATATGCTTTCCATTTCTTTAACTTGTCTACCATATAATATCACAGAAGTGATTGTGAAAAGGTCTAATAACACCACAGGAAGTGATAAATATAACTTTTAATACCACAGGAGTGATTGCCGGTGTTTGACCCTTTACCTGGCAGACAAAAATATTTATGGGTAAACACATGCTCTTTGCAAGTGTTATCCTACTCTCACCAAGTCACTAGCTTCCCATTTTTTTTATTTCTGACCAATCACAATCACAATGACAGGATGGATAATGAGAACCTTCAAAACTAGGGAGGCCAAGCCCATGATGACACTCTTCAGGTCACTTGTTCTATCTAGGCTGGAATATTGCTGCACACTAACAGCACCTTTCAAGGCAGGTGAAATTGACGACCTAGAAAATGTACAGAGAACCTTCACGGCGCGCATAACGGAGATAAAACACCTCAATTACTGGGAGCGCTTGAGGTTTCTAAACCTGTATTCCCTGGAACGCAGGAGGGAGAGATACATGATTATATACACCTGGAAAATCCTAGAGGGACTAGTACCGAACTTGCACACGAAAATCACTCACTACGAAAGCAAAAGACTTGGCAGACGATGCACCATCCCCCCAATGAAAAGCAGGGGTGTCACTAGCACGTTAAGAGACCATACAATAAGTGTCAGGGGCCCGAGACTGTTCAACTGCCTCCCAGCACATATAAGGGGGATTACCAACAGACCCCTGGCAGTCTTCAAGCTGGCACTGGACAAGCACCTAAAGTCAGTTCCTGATCAGCCGGGCTGTGGCTCGTACGTTGGTTTGCGTGTAGCCAGCAGCAACAGCCTGGTTGATCAGGCTCTGATCCACCAGGAGGCCTGGTCACAGACCGGGCCGCGGGGGCGTTGACCCCCGGAACTCTCTCCAGGTAAACTCCAGGTTAGCAGCGTCCAAACCTGTTTGTCTGCGTGTATTATCCTCATCAGATTCTCAAATTTCACCACTTCACAAGTACATGCTTTTATTTCTTGTTCCTAAACGAAGGAGTAAGGCATGTTTAGGTATATAACTAATGGCTATGTGATGCTTATTATGACTTCAGGATGCAAATGAAAAAGATGACAATGAAAAAGGTCCAAATATATTTATGCGTGCCTGGCGACTGTAAACTTTTCCTGTGCAATAAATTATTGTATGTATTTTTTCATGTTGCAGATATGTATTGAGAAATTGTTTGGGAGTGTTTTTATTGTCTTTGCAGATCCATGGCAAAATGTTTTATTGTGATCTGGTGGGAAAATCAGCAAATGAAATGATATAAAAGCCATAAAGGAAATTGAAAAACAAAAAATACTTCCCTTACGCCAAATCTAAGGGAAAAGCAACATCCAGTATTGGGCACCTGCTTAGACGGGATGGGACATACACAGATGACAGCCAAGAAATGAGTGAGATACTAAAGTAACAATATGACTCAGTGTTCAGCGATCCACTGCCCAGACTAAGGGTCGACAATCCAAATGAATTCTTTATGAACGAAACCCAAAATTTGGCCATCCTAAAACTCTCGGATATTATTCTAACTCCACAAGATTTTGAAGAGGCAATTAATGACAAGCCCATACACTCTGCCCCAGACCCTTCAGCATTTTATGGAGAGGGAGCATGAACACAGGGATCATCCCACACACTAAAAACAACAGACATAGCCCTACTCCACAAAGGTGGCAGTAACGCAACTGCAAAGAACTACAGACTGATAGCACTAACATCCAATATCATAAAAATCTTTGATGGGGTTCTAAGAAGCAAGATCGCCAACCACGTTGATACCCATCAGTTACACAACCTGGGGCAATACGGGTTAAGAGCAGGTCACTCCTGCCTGTCCCAGCTACTGGACCACTATGACAAGGTCCTGGATGCTGTAGAGAATAAGCAAAATAAATGTGTAGTATACACAGACTTTGCAAAAGCCTTCGACAAGTGTGACCATGGCGTAACAGCACACAAAATGCGGGATAAAGGAATAATGGGAAAAGTTGGTAGATGGATCTATAACTTCCTGACAAATAGAACACAAAGAGTAATAGTGAACAGAGTAAAGTCCCAGACAACCATGGTAAAAAGCTCTGTTCCACAAGGCACAGTACTCTCTTCCATTCTATTCCTCATCCTCATTTCTGTCATAGACAGAGATGTAAGCCATAGCTCCGTGTCTTCCACTGCGGATGACACCCGGATCACCATGGCAGTGACCTCCATCGAAGACACTGCGAGACTCCAAGCAGACATCAACCAGATCTTCGACTTGACCACTCAAAACAATATTAAGTTCAACGAGGAGAAATTTCAACTACTCAGATATGGAAAACTTGAGGAAATTAAAAAAGTATCAGGGTAGACCACAAATTCTAATCATACAATAGAGTGGAAAAGATATATAAAGGACCTTGGAGTAATAATGTCAGAAGATTTTGCCCTGAAAGACTACAACAATGTATCTACCTCATCTGCTAGGAAAATGATGGGATGGATAATGAGAACCTTCAAAACTAGGGATGCCAAGCCCATGATGATTCTCCTCAAATCGCTTGTGCTCTCCAGGCTGGAATACTGCTGTACACTAACGGCCCCCTTCAAGGCTGGCGACATTGCAGACCTGGAGAATGTACAAAGAACTTTCACGGCACACACAAGTACAATAAGGCACCTAAACTACTGGGAACGGTTGAAGGTCCTTGATCTGTATTCCCTCGAACACAGGCGAGAGAGATACATGGTAATATACACTTGGAAGGTCCTGGAGGGATTGGTACCAAACCTGCACACGAAAATCACTCCCTATGAAAGCAAAAGACTCGGCAGGAGTTGCAACATTCCCCCGATGAAAAGCAGGGGTGCCACGAGTACACTGAGAGACAACACATTAAGTGTCTGGGGCCCAAGACTATTCAATTGCCTCCCAGCATACATA
This sequence comes from Cherax quadricarinatus, assembly GCF_026875155.1. Classification (NCBI taxonomy): domain Eukaryota; kingdom Metazoa; phylum Arthropoda; class Malacostraca; order Decapoda; family Parastacidae; genus Cherax; species Cherax quadricarinatus. The sequence continues at coordinate 235,756 of NC_069476.1, read as the reverse complement.
AGGGGGATTACCAATAGACCCCTGGCTGTCTTCAAGAAGGCACTGGACAGGCACCTTAAGTCAGTTCCTGACCAACCAGGCTGTGGTTCGTACGTCAGCTTGCGTGCGGCCAGCAGTAGCAGCCTGATTGATCAGACCCTGATCCTCCATGAGGCCTGTTCTCAGGTCGGGCTGCGGGGTCGTTGACCCCCGAAACCCTCTCCAGGTTAACTCCAGGCAATAAGTGTTAAGAAAATGCAAGAGGCAGAGGATTGGTTCGTACCCAAGGGCAACAGAAATAATGGTAAGACTAGAACGAGTCCTTGATTCGCCCAAAAGGTGTAGAGAGGCCAAAACTAAGTATGTTAGGGAATGGAAAAAATATAGAAGACAAAGGACTCGGGAAAACAAGGAGCCAGTAACAAATATACAGATAAAGAGGGAGGCCCAGTGGCAATAGAAAAATGACATAGCATCGAAAGTCAAATCTGACCTGAAGCAGTTGTACAGCCACATCAAGGAAAACAACAGTCAAGAACAAGGAAATCAGGTTCAGGAAGGAAGGAAGGAAGATAACAAGAAACGACCGAGAAATATGTGAAGAGCTCAACTTAAGATTTAAGGAACCGTTTTGAGAAGAGACAGAAAGGACTCCAGAAAGCCGGAATGGTGGTGTACACCAACGATACATACAACAGAGGAGGAGGTGAAGAGGCAGCTAAATGAGCTAGATACCTCAAAGGTGATGAGACCGGATAACATCTCCTTCTGGGTCCTGAGAGAGGGAGCAGAGGCGCTGTGTGTGCCACTAACAACAATCTTCAACACATCTATCAGAACTGGAACACTGCCTGAGGTGTGGAAGACAGCAAATGTAGTCACAATTTTTAAGAAAGGAGACAGACAGCATTAAACTACTGATGGGTGTCACTAACATGTATAGTATGCACAGTCATGGAGAAGACTATCAGGAGTAGAGTGGTGGAGCACCTAGAAAGGAATAAGTTGACAAGATTAAGATAAGACACACAAGAACAGTTTCAGGGTTGGGAAATACTATCACAAACGTACCAGAGTTTTATGACAAGGTGGCGGAAGTAAGAGAAGAGAGATAGAGGGATGGGTAGATTGCGTTTTCCTGGATTGTAAAAATGCTTTTGACGGAGTTCCACAAAAGAGATTAGTATAAAAGCTAGAGAAGCAATGCAATGCAGTGGAATACAATGCAATGCAATGGAACAGAGAATACCTCACAGGAAGGCAAGAACGAGTCATGGTACTTGACAAGGTGTAAGAGTGGGAGACTGTGGTGAGTGGGGTCCCACAGGGGTCAGTCCTAGAGCCTGGAGTTTGCCTGGAGAGGGCTTGGAGGGTCAACGCCCCAGCGGCCCGGTCTGAGACCAGGCCTCATGGCAGATCAGGGTCTGATCAACCAGGCTGCTACTGCTGGCCCAACGCAAGCTGACGTACGAACCAGAGCCCGGTAGGCCAGGTACTGACTTTAGGTGCCTGTCCAGTGGCTTCTTAAAGACAACCAGGGGTCTATTAGTAATTCCTCTTATGTATGCTGGGAGGCAATTGAACAGTCTTGGGCCCCAGACACTTAATGTGTTGTCTCTCAATGTACTCGTGGCACCCCTGCTTTTCATCGGGGGAATGTTGTATCTCCTGCTGAGTCTTTTGCTTTCATATGGAGTGATTTTCGTGTGCAGGTTTGGTGCCAATCCCTCCAGAACCTTCCAAGTGTATATTGTCATGTATCTCTCTCGCCTGCTTTCCAGGGAATACAGATCAAGGACCTTCAACCATTCCCAGTAGTTTAGGTGCCTTATCGTACTTATGTGTGTGGTGAAAGTTCTTTGTACACTCTCCAGGTCTGCAATGTCGCCAGCCTTAAAGGAGGCCGTTAGTGTACAGCAGTATTCCAGCCTGGAGAGCACAAGCGATTTGAAGAGAATCATCATGGGCTTGGCGTCCCTAGTTTTGAAGGTTCTCATTATCCGTTCTATCATTTTCCTAGCAGATGAGGTAGATACATTGTTGCGGTCTTTCAAAGGAAGATCTTCTAACATTATCACTCCCTGATCCTTCACATTATTTTTCCGCTCTATTGTATAGTTAGAATTTGTGGTATACCCTGATACATTTTTCATTTCCTCAAGTTTCCCATATCTGAGAAGTTAAAATTTCTCCTTGTTGAACTTAATATTGTTTTGAGTGGCCCATTTGTAGATTTGGTTGATGTCAGCCTGGAGTCTCGCGGTGTCATCGATGGAGGTCACTGCCATGGTAATCCGGGTGTCATCAACAAAGGAAGACATATTTCTGTCTATGTCAGAAATGAGAATGAGGAATAGGATGGGAGCGAGTACTGTGCCTTGTGGAACAGAGCTTTTTACTGTGGCTGTCTGGGACTTTACTCTCTTTACTATTACACTTTGCGTTTATTCGTTTATCGTGCATTTTGTGTGCTATTACACCATGGTCACACTTGTCAAAAGCTTTTGTAAAGTCTGTGTATACATCTGTATCTTGTTTATCCTCTACAGCGTCCAGGACCTTGTCATAGTGGTCCATTAGCCGTGACAGGCAGGAGCGACTTGCTCTAAACCCGCACTGCCCCAGGTTGTGTAATTGATGGGCATCTACATGGTTGGCGATCTTGCTTCTTAGAACCACATCAAAGATTTTTATGATATGGGATGTTAGTGCTATCGGTCTGTAGTTCTTTGCATTTGCTTTACTGCCACCTTTGTGTCTGTTGCTTTTAGTGTGTGTGGGATGACCCCTGTGTTCATGCTCCCTCTCCATAAAATGCTGAAGGCATTGATGAACACGGAGTTCCAAGAGTCTGGGCCTGGGGCAGAGTGCATGGGCATGTCATTAATTGCCTCTTCAGAGTCTTGTAAAGTTAGGATAATATCTGAGAATTTTGAGATGACCAAATTTTGGGTTTCGTTCATTTGGATTGTCGAACCTTAGTCTGGGCAGCGGCTCACTGAACACTGAGTCATATTGGGACTTTAGTAGCTCACTCTTTTCTTGGCTGTCATCTAAGCAGGGGCCCAATACTGGATGTTGTTTTTCCCTTAGATTTGGCATAAGAGAAGAACTATTTTTTTTTTCAATTTCCTTCATGGATTTTAGTTCTTCCTGTGATTTTTGTCTCCTGTAAGATTCCTTCAGCTTAAGTTCGATATTTGCAATTTCACTGACTAGTGCCTCCCTTCGTATTACAAATACATTGGCCCTTCTCAGCAGCTCTGTGACTCTTCGCCTTCGTCTGTATAGGGAGTATCTCTCTCTTTCTAGTTTACATTTTCTCTTTCTTTTTCTTAATGGAACATATCTTGAGCAGATCTCAAGAACCACAGAATTCATTTTTTCAAGGAAAATGTTCGAATCCGCGTTGTTTAGAATATCTTCCCAGCTTGTTTCACTTAGGACATGGTTACTTGATCCCATTGTATGTTTTTGTTATTGAAATTGAATTTCGTGAAGAGACCTTCATGACTGCTCACATTTTACTGGTCAGAAACCTTGTGAATACATGTCTGTACCTCTATTATGTTGTGATCTGAGTGTATTGTCTTCGATACAGTTATATTACGTATCAGATCGTCGTTATTAGTGAAGATGAGGTCCAGCGTATTTTCTAGTCTTGTAGGCTCTACTATTTGCTGGTTTAAGGTGAATTTGTTGCAAGGATTTAATAGTTCGTGTGTGTGTGAATTTTCATCTGAGCTGCCTCCCGGGGTGATCTCTACTAAAATTTTCACAAGCAGCTCCTGGAATTGCTGGGAAGTTGCATCTGGAGGCTTGTATACCACCACAATAACAGTTTTGGTTTTCTGTGCAAATGAACGACTCCGTGCCGGTGCTGTTTCTGGTATATGTGAATGACATGAAGTAATAGATTCAAAGGTATCCCTGTTTGCACCTGATGTGAAGCTAATGTGAAGAATGCAGTCGAATGAGGATCAGGAAGGACTTCACAGAGAAAATTATCAAAAGCGTGGTGGTACACCTACAATGGAATGAGCTTATCTGCGACAACCAGCACGTGTTCAGGAACTATGCATAGCTTTAAGAAGAGGTATGATAAAGCTCATGGAGCAGGGAGAGAGTAACCTAGTAGCGACCATTAAAGTGGCGGGACCAGGAGCTATGACTCAACCCCTAGGTTAGATTAGGTAAGGTTCGTCAGGAAACAGAACAAGTGTTTCCTGACACGGGTCTTAGTCACTTCATGACCCGCCATTGTTGCTTGGACACCTCTTTAAAAATTTTGGTTTTACTTACAACCATCTGTTTTTACTCGACCCCTGCAACCACAATTAAGTGAGCACACGTACACACACACACACACACACACACACACACACACACACACACACACACACACACACACACACACAAACACACACACAAACACACACACACACACACACACACACACACACACACACACACACACACACACACACACACACACACACACACACACACACACACACACACACACACACAAACACACACACACACACGCACACACGCATGCACACACAGTTAAATATATATATGTATACTGGCATGGTATAGTGGTCATGTAGAGCGTGGAGAGTTTACCTGTCTTCCTGGCAGGCTGTCACAAGTTTACCTGTCTTTCTGGGAGGCTGTCACAAGTTTACCTGTCTTCCTGGGAGGCTGTCACAAGTTTACCTGTGTTCCTGGCAGGCTGTCACAAGTTTACCTGTCTTCCTGGCAGGCTGACACAAGTTTACCTGTCTTCCTGGCAGGCTGTCACAACTTTACCTGTCTTCCTGGCAGGCTGTCACAAGTTTACCTGTCTTCCAGGGAGGCTGTCACAAGTTTAAGTGTCTTCCAGGGAGGCTGTCACAAGTTTACCTGTCTTCCTGGGAGGCTGTCACAAGTTCACCTGTGTTCCTGGGAGGCTGTCACAAGTTTACATGTCTCCCTGGGAGGCTGTCACAAGTTTACCTGTCTTCCTGGGAGGCTGTCACAAGTTTACCTGTCTTCCTGGGAGGCTGTCGCAAGTTTACCTGTCTTCCTGTGAGGCTGTCACAAGTTTACCTGTCTTCTTGGGAGGCTGTCACATGTTTACCTGGTTTCCTGGGAGGCTCTCGCAAGTTTACCTGTATTCCTGGAGGCTGTCACAAGTTTACCTGTCTTCCTGGGAGGCTATCACAAGTTTACCTGTCTTCCAGGGAGGTTGTCACAAGTTTGCCTGTCTTCCTGGGACCTTGTCACAAGTTTACATGTCTTCCTGGGAGACTGTCACAAGTTTACCTGGCTTCCTGGGAGGCTCTCACAAGTTTACCTGTCTTCCAGGGAAGCTGTCACAAGTTTACCTGTCTTCCTGGGAGGCTGTCACAAGTTTACCTGTCTTCCCGGGAGGCTGTCACAAGTTTACCTGTCTTCCTGAGAGGCTGTCACAAGTTTACCTGTCTTACTGGGAGACTGTCACATGTTTACCTGTCTTCCTGGAAGGCTGTCACAAGTTTACCTGTATTCCAAGGAGGCTGTCACAAGTTTACCTGTCTTCCGGGGAGGCTGTCTCAAGATTACCTGTCTTCCTGGGAAGCTGTCACAAGTTTACGTGTCTTCCTGGAAGGCTGTCACAAGTTTACCTGTCTTCCTGGGAGGCTGTCACAAGTTTACCTGTCATCCTGGGAGGCTGTCACAAGTTAACCTGTCTTTATGGGGGGCTGTCACAAGTTTACCTGTCTTCCTGGGAGGCTGTCACAAGTTTACCTGTGTTCCTGTGAGGCTGTCATAAGTTTACCTCTCTTCCTGGGAGGCTGTCACAAGTTTACTTGTCTTCCTGGGAAGTTGTCACAAGTTTACCTGTCATTCTGGAAGGCTGTCACTAATTTACCTGTCTTTCTGGGAGGCTGCCTCAATTTTACCTGTCTTACTGGGAGGCTGTCACAAGTTTACCTGTCTTCCTGGGAGGCTGTCACAAGTTTACCTGTCATCCTGGGAGGCTGTCACAAGTTAACCTGTCTTTATGGGGGGCTGTCACAAGTTTACCTGTCTTCCTGGGAGGCTGTCACAAGTTTACCTGTGTTCCTGTGAGGCTGTCATAAGTTTACCTCTCTTCCTGGGAGGCTGTCACAAGTTTACTTGTCTTCCTGGGAAGTTGTCACAAGTTTACCTGTCATTCTGGAAGGCTGTCACTAATTTACCTGTCTTTCTGGGAGGCTGCCTCAATTTTACCTGTCTTACTGGGAGGCTGTCACAAGTTTACCTGTCTTCCTGGGAGGCTGTCACAAGTTTACCTGTCTTCCTGGGAGGCTGTCACAAGTTTACCTGTCTTCCTGGGAGGCTGTTACAAGTTTACCGGTCTCTCTGGAAGACTGTCACAAGTTTACCTTTCTTCCTGGGAGGCTGTCACAAGTTTACCTGTCTTCCTGGGAGGCTGTTACAAATTTACCTGTCTTCATGGGAGGCTGTCACAAGTTTACCTGTCTTCCTGGGAGGCTGTCACAAGATTACCTGTCTTCCTGGGAGGCTGTCACAAGTTTACCTGTCTTCTTGGGAGGCTGTCACAAATTTACCTGTCCTCTTGGGAGGCTGTCACAAGTTTACCTGTCTTCCTGGGAGGCTGTCACAAATTTACCTGTCTTTTTGGGAGGCTGTCACAAGTTTACCTCTCTTTCTGTGAGGCTGTCACAAGTTTACATGTCTTCCTGGGAGGCTGTCACAAGTTTACCTCTTTTCCTGGGAGGCTGTCACAAGTTTACCTGTCTTCTTGGGAGGCTGTCACAAGTTTATCTGTCTTCCTGGGAGGCTGTCACAAGTTTACCTGTCTTCCTGGGAGGCTGTCACAAGTTTACCTGTCTTCCTGGGAGGCTGTTACAAGTTTACCTGTCTTTCTGGGAGGCTGTCACATGTTTACCTCTCTTCCTGGGAGGCTGTCACAAGTTTACCTGTCGTCCTGGGAGGCTGTCTCAAGTTTACCTGTCCTCCATGGAGGCTGTAACAAGTTTACCTGTCTTCCTGGGAGGTTGTCACAAGTTTACCTGTCTTCCTGAAAGGCTGTCACAAGTTTATTTGTCTTCCTGGGAGGCTGTCACAAGTTTACCTGTCTTCCAGGGAGGCTGTCACAAGTTTACCTGTCTTCCAGGGAGGTTGTCACCAGTTTACCTGTCTTTCTGGGAGGCTGTCACACGTTTACCTGTCTTCCTGGAGGCCGTCACAAGTTTACCTGTCTTCCTTTGAAGCTGTCACAAGTTTTCCTGTCTTCCTGGGAGGTTGTCACAAGTTTACCTGTCTTCCTTGGAGGCTATCACAAGTTTACCTTATGGGAGGCTGTCACAAGTTTACCTGTCTTCCTGGGAGGCTGACACAAGTTTACCTGTCCTCCAGGGAGGCTGTCACAAGTTTACCTGTCTTCCTGGGAGGTTGTCACAAGTTTACGTGTCTTCCTGAGAGGCTGTCACAAGTTTATCTGTCTTCCTGGGAGGCTGTCACAAGTTTACCTGTCTTCCTGGGAGGCTGTCACAAATTTACCTGTCTTCCTGGGAGGCTGTCACAAGTTTACCTGTTTTCTGGGAGGTTATCACAAGTTTACCTGTCTTCCTGGGCGACTGTCACAAGTTTACCTGTCTTCCTGGGAGGCTGTCACAAGTTTACCTGTCTTCCTGGGAGGCTGTCAAAAGTTTACCTGTCTTTCTGGGAGTCTCTCACAAGTTTAACTGTCTTCCAGGGAGGCTGTCACAAGTTTTCCTGTCTTCCTGAGAGGCTGTCACAAGTTTACCTGTCTTACTGGGAGGCTGTCACATATTTGCCTGTCTTCCTAGGAGGCTGTCACAAGATTACCTGTCTTCCTGGGAGGTTGTCACAAGTTTACCTGTCTTCCTGATAGGCTGTCTCAAATTTACCTGTCTTCGTGGAAGGCTGTCACAAGTTTACCTCACTTCCTGGGAGGATGTCACAAGTTTATCTGCCTTCCTGGGAGGCTGTCACAACTTTGCCTGTCTTCCTGGAAGGCTGTCGCAAGTTTACCTGTCTTCCTGGGAGGCTGTCACAAGTTTACCTGTCTTCCTGGGAGGCTGTCACAAGTTTACCTCTATTCCTGTTAGGCTGTCACAAGTTTGCCTGTCTTCCTGGGAGTCTGTCACATGTTTACCTGTCTTCCAGGGAGGCTGTCACAAGTTTACTTCTCCTCCTGGGAGGCTGTCACAAGTTCTCCTGTCTTCCTGGAAGGTCATCACAAGTTTACCTGTCTTCTTGGGAGGCTGTCACAAGTTTACCTTTCTTCCTGGGAGGCTGTCACAAGTTTACCTGTCTTTCAGGGAGGCTGTCACATATTTATCTGTCTTGCCGGGAGGCTGTCACAAGTTTACAAGTCTTTTTGGGAGGCTGTCACAACTTTACCTGTCTTCATGGGAGGCTGTCACAAGTTTGCCTGTCTTCCTGGGAGGCTGTCACAAGTTTACCTGTCTTCCTGGGAGGCTGTCACAAGTTCACCTGTGTTCCTGGGAGGCTGTCACAAGTTTACATGTCTCCCTGGGAGGCTGTCACAAGTTTATCTGTCTTCCTGGGAGGCTGTCACAAGTTTACCTGTCTTCCTGGGAGGCTGTCGCAAGTTTACCTGTCTTCCTGTGAGGCTGTCACAAGTTTACCTGTCTTCTTGGGAGGCTGTCACATGTTTACCTGGTTTCCTGGGAGGCTCTCGCAAGTTTACCTGTATTCCTGGGAGGCTGTCACAAGTTTACCTGTCTTCCTGGGAGGCTATCACAAGTTTACCTGTCTTCCAGGGAGGTTGTCACAAGTTTGCCTGTCTTCCTGGGACCTTGTCACAAGTTTACATGTCTTCCTGGGAGACTGTCACAAGTTTACCTGGCTTCCTGGGAGGCTCTCACAAGTTTACCTGTCTTCCAGGGAGGCTGTCACAAGTTTACCTGTCTTCCTGGGAGGCTGTCACAAGTTTACCTGTCTTCCCGGGAGGCTGTCACAAGTTTACCTGTCTTCCTGAGAGGCTGTCACAAGTTTACCTGTCTTACTGGGAGACTGTCACATGTTTACCTGTCTTCCTGGAAGGCTGTCACAAGTTTACCTGTATTCCAAGGAGGCTGTCACAAGTTTACCTGTCTTCCTGGGAAGCTGTCACAAGTTTACGTGTCTTCCTGGGAGGCTGTCACAAGTTTACCTGTCTTCCTGGGAGGCTGTCACAAGTTTACCTGTCATCCTGGGAGGCTGTCACAAGTTAACCTGTCTTTATGGGGGGCTGTCACAAGTTTACCTGTCTTCCTGGGAGGCTGTCACAAGTTTACCTGTGTTCCTGTGAGTATGTCATAAGTTTACCTCTCTTCCTGGGAGGCTGTCACAAGTTTACTTGTCTTCCTGGGAATTGTCACAAGTTTACCTGTCATTCTGGAAGGCTGTCACTAATTTACCTGTCTTTCTGGGAGGCTGCCTCAATTTTACCTGTCTTACTGGGAGGCTGTCACAAGTTTACCTGTCTTAATGGGAGGCTGTCACAAGTTTACCTGTCTTGCTGGGAGGCTGTTACAAGTTTACCGGTCTCTCTGGAAGACTGTCACAAGTTTACCTTTCTTCCTGGGAGGCTGTCACAAGTTTACCTGTCTTCCTGGGAGGCTGTCACTAGTTTACCTGTCTTCCTGGGAGGCTGTTACAAATTTACCTGTCTTCATGGGAGGCTGTCACAAGTTTACCTGTCTTCCTGGGAGGCTGTCACAAGATTACCTGTCTTCCTGGGAGGCTGTCACAAGTTTACCTGTCTTCTTGGGAGGCTGTCACAAATTTACCTGTCTTCTTGGGAGGCTGTCACAAGTTTACCTGTCTTCCTGGGAGGCTGTCACAAATTTACCTGTCTTTTTGGGAGGCTCTCACATGTTTACCTCTCTTTCTGTGAGGCTGTCACAAGTTTACATGTCTTCCTGGGAGGCTGTCACAAGTTTACCTCTTTTCCTGGGAGGCTGTCACAAGTTTACCTGTCTTCCTGGGAGGCTGTCACAAGTTTATCTGTCTTCCTGGGAGGCTGTCACAAGTTTACCTGTCTTCCTGGGAGGCTGTTACAAGTTTACCTGTCTTTCTGGGAGGCTGTCACATGTTTACCTGTCTTCCTGGGAGGCTGTCACAAGTTTACCTGTCGTCCTGGGAGGCTGTCTCAAGTTTACCTGTCCTCCATGGAGGCTGTAACAAGTTTACCTGTCTTCCTGGGAGGTTGTCACAAGTTTACCTGTCTTCCTGAAAGGCTGTCACAAGTTTATTTGTCTTCCTGGGAGGCTGTCACAAGTTTACCTGTCTTCCAGGGAGGCTGTCACAAGTTTACCTGTCTTCCAGGGAGGTTGACACCAGTTTACCTGTCTTCCTGGGAGGCTGTCACAAGTTTACCTGTCTTCCTAGGAGGCTGTCACAAGTTTACCTGACTTCCTTGGAGGCTGTCACAAGTTTACCTGTCTTCCTGGGAGGCTGTCACATGTTTACCTGTCTTTCTGGGAGGCTGTCACATGTTTACCTGTCTTCATGGGAAACTGTCACAAGTTTACCTGTCTTCCTGGGAGCCTGTCACAAGTTTACCTGTCTTCCTGGGAGCCTGTGACAAGTTTACCTGTCTTCCTGGGAGGCTGTCACAAGTTTACCTGTCTTCCTGGGAGGCTGTCACAAGTTTACCTGTCTTCCTGGGAGGCTGTCACAAGTTTACCTGTCTTCATGGGAGGCTGTCACAATTTTACCTGTCTTCCTGGGAGGCTGTCACAAGTTTACCTGTCTTCCTGGGAGGCTGTCACAAGTTTACCTGTCTTCCTGGGAGGCTGTCAGAAGCTTATCTCTCTTCCTGGGAGGCTGTCACAAGTTTACCTGTCTTACTGGGAGGCTGTCACAAGTTTACCTCTCTTCCTGGGAGGCTGTCACAAGTTTACCTGTCTTCCTGGGAGGCTGTCACAAGTTTACCTGTCTTCATAGGAGGCTGTCTCAAGTTTACCTCTCTTCCTGGGAGGCTGTCACAAGTTTACCTGTCTTCCTGGGAGCCTGTCACAAGTTTAACTGTCTTCATGGGAAGCTGTCACAAGTTTATCTGTCTTCCTGGGAGCCTGTCACAAGTTTACCTGTCTTCCTGGGAGCCTGTCACAAGTTTACCTGTCTTCCTGGGAGGCTGTCACAAGTTTACCTGTCTTCCTGGGAGGCTGTCACAAGTTTACCTGTCTTCCTGGGAGGCTGTCACAAGTTTACCTGTCTTCCTGGGAGGCTGTCACAAGTTTACCTGTCTTCCTGGGAGGCTGTCACAAGTTTGTCCTCTAGCCTCGATCAGTCGTATGATATAATGAATACTACCCTGCTAATAGTACTAAGGCACTGTAATACTGGAGTGCTGAGGCACTCGTCACTGTACTGAGGCACTCGTCACTGTACTGAGGCAGTGGTCACTGAATTACTGAGACATAAGTCACTGTAGTACTCAGACAGAAGTCACTCTAGTGTGGAAGTTGTATCTCGTCAGTGTCAAGCCCTTCATGTGCGACCCCCATCCCCCCCCCACCATTATCCCTCATCCAAACCCCCACCACCATCTCCCATCCAACACTCACAACCACCCCACATCCAACCCCCACCATTATCCCCCATCCAACGCCAACCATTACCCCCATACAACCCCCACCACCGTCTCCCATCCAACACTAACCAACACCCCATCAAACACCCCACCACCATCCCCCATCCAACACTCACCACTATCCCCATCCAACTGCCACCACCATCTACCATCCAACACTCACCATCATTCCCCATCCAACCAACACCACCATCTCCCATCTAACACCCACCACTACCCCCCATCAAACACCCCACCACCATCCCCCATCCAAAAACTCACCACTATCCCCATCCAACTGCCACCACCATCTACCATCCAACACTCACCATCATTCCCCATCCAACCAACACCACCATCTCCCATCTAACACCCACCACTACCCCCATCTAACACCCCCACCACCATCTCCCATCCAACACTCACCACCACCCCCATCCAACACCCCACCACTATCTCTCATCCAACATTCACCACCACCCCCATCCAACACCCCACCACCATCTCCCATCCAACACTCACCACCCCCCCCATCCAACACCCCACCAATATCTCCCATCCAACATTCACCACCATCCCCCATCCAACACCCACCACCATCTCCCCATCCAACACTCATCACAATCCCCATCCAAACCCCACCGCCATCTCCCATCCAACACTCACCACCCTCCCCTATCCAACCCCCACCACCATCTCCCATCCAACACGCTCTACCATCCCCTATCCAACCCCCACCACCATCTCCCAACCAACACTCACCACCATCCCCCATCAAACACTCACCACCATCCCCCATTAAACACCCCACCACCAACCCCATCCAACATCCACCACCATCCCCCATCCAACACCCCACCACCATCCGCCATCCAACCACCACCACCATCCCCAATCCTTCACTCACCACCATCCCCCATCCAACCCCCACCACCATCCCCCATCCAACACACCACCACCATCCCCCATCCAACCCCCACCACCATCCTCCATTAAACAATCACCACAATCACCCATCCAATCCACACCACAATCCCTCATCCGACACTCACCCCCATCCCCCATCCAACACTCACCACTATCCCCCATCAAACACTCACCACCATCCCCCATCCAACCCCACCACCATCCCCCATCCAACACCCCACCACCATCACCCGCCCAAAACTCCAACACCATCCCCCATCCAAACCCCACCACCATCCCCCTTCCAACCCTCACCACGATCCCCCACCCAACACCCACACCACATCCCCCATCCAACACCCCACCACCATCCCACATCCAATACTCACCCCTATCCCCCATCTAACACTCACCACCACCCCCATCAAACCCCCACCACTATCCCCCATCCAACACTCACAACCAACCCCATCCAACCCCCACCACCAACCCCCATCCAACACTCACCACAATCCCCCATCCAACCCCCACCACAATCCCCCATACAACTCTCACCACCATCCCCATCCAACCCCCACAACCATCCCCCATACAACACTCTCCACCATTCCCCATCCAACCCCACCATCATCCCCCATACAACGCTCACCACAATTCATCATCCAACCCCCACCATCATCCCCCATCCAACACTCACCATATATCCTCCATCCAACCCCCTCCATCATCACCCATCCAACAGTCACTACCATCCCCCATCTAACCCCCACCATTATTCCCCATCCAACACTCACCACCATCACCTATCCAATCCCCACCACCACATCCCATCCAACACTCACCACCATCCCCCATCCAACCCCCACCACCATCTCCTATCCAACACTCACCACCATCCCCCACCCAACACTCACCACAATCTCCCATCCAACATTCACCACCATCCCCCATCCAACACTCACCACCATCTCCCATCCAACACTCACCAGCATCCCCCATCCAACCCCCACCACCATCTCCCATCCAACATTCACCACCACCACCACCACCACCACCACCTCTATCCAACACCCCACCTCCATCCCTATCCAACACTAACAACCATCCCCAATGCAACACACACCACCATTCCCCATCTAACACTCACCACCATCCCCCATCCAACACTCACCACCATCTCCCATCCAACACTTACAACCATCCCCCATCCAACCCCCCCAACAATCTCCCATCCAATACTCACCACCATCCCCCATCCAACACCCCACCACCATCCCCTATCCAACACTCACCACGATTCCCATCCAACACTCACCACCCCTCCTCCATCCAACACCCCATCACCATCCTCCAAACAACCCACCACCATCCCCCATCCAACACTCACCAACATCCCCATCCAACAACAACCACCATCCCCCATCCAACCTCACCACCATCTCCCATCCAACACTCACCCCATCCCCCATCAAACACCAACCACCACCCCCCATCTAACACTCAGCACCCCCCCATCCAACCCCACCTCCAACCCATCCAACCCCTCCCCAAACCATCCCCATCCACCCCTACCACCATCCCCCACACAACACTCACCACAATCCCCCATCCAACCCCAACCATTATCCCCCATACAACACTGTGAAGGCTTACTCAGCTCTGTAATAACTTCAGACAGTATTACCAAGGCTGGCTCCTCCTCCAGAAAATTAATGAATAGAAAAAGAAATAATAACAGACAAACATAAACACTTTATTATATAGAAAATATAAAACACTTAAATATGAAATATTAATTCTACATTAAAGAAAATGAAAGATGAAAAATATAAATGATAACTGAATTCAACGCTAATATAAAACTTGGGTGTCTGGTGTTGGTGACACTGTTGTTGAAATCGTAGCCGTTGCTGATGATGGGGGGGTTCGCAGGTGTTGGAGACAACCCACTGGCTAGTTCATCACAGTATAGCCTTGAGTATTCTATCTCGATGACAGGAAAGCAGGTTCTTTACCGCTGCAATGATGAGGGGTTACGTCCTGCAATTTCATACAGGTGCACAGGTAATTAAATCCAAAAAGGGGAAGTCTCAGGACGTTCGTCCATCTCCATCAATTCTGCTCATTGACTGGCAGGTGACCCTCTCTGTCATCCAAGCTGGAAAGATAGACAAGTTACCCACTGCTTAAGAAATCACTCTCCATGATAAGTACAATACCTAAAAGACGTGGTGATTATTACAACAGTCAACCTAGAGCAAGACTGAAAGGACTAAGTTTATTATTGGTCAAAAGTGAAGCTTTCAACCAATAAATCCACTAGAATACAAGGTAGGCATGTACTTACAGTAGTGCTGGGAGCTGTGAGTCTAGTGATTACTGTTTGGACCGGAGCCCCACACGTCACCTTTGGGGGGGGGAAGAGGGAGGGGAAGGGATAGCGGGAGCTAAACTGACCCTACCTTAACAAGCAGCCGGCAGTCAAACTATCACTTTCGGGGTGGGGGAAAAAAGGTGGGAGTAGCGGGAGCTTGACTTACCCAACCTTAACAAGTAGCCGGCAATGAAACTATTGTTACTATATACTCCATCGCTACTCCTATCTATTGAAATTTTCCCTCACACTCCCCCATACCAAGACTTATAGTCAAGGAGTATAAGAAGAATAGGCGAGGAAAAAGTTCTAACATGTGGAAGTCGCGTAAGGCAAGAAATCTTCTACTGACTGTCACGACTTAACCAGTCAGAGAAATAATTGTATGAACCATTGATATACACAATATGGAACTTAAAAGCCTGGAGTGCCAATGTCCACCTCAAGAGGCGACAGTTGGTTCCCTTAAAAGTTTCTAGGTATATCAAAGGTTTGTGGTCCATTTCTAAAATGAATTTAAGTTTGGAGATACCCCACACAAGGGCTAAACATTCCTTTTCTATTGTGGAGTATCTCGTTTCTGCGGGAAGGAGTTTCCGGCTTAGGAAGCATACAGGGATGGGAGTACCATCATGGTATTGTAGTAACACCGCACCTAAGCCAGTATTGGAGGCATCAGTTCTTAAACAAAATGTTTTATTAATATCTGGAATCTTAAGTATAGGGTCTTTCGAGAAGATATTTTTAATCTCATTAAACTTTTCCCGAGCTACGTCGGAAAGTTCAAAAGGTTCCTTCACAGATGTTTTAAGGAAGTCGGATAAGATGCCTGTAAGATCAGTAATGTTTGGGATAAACCGTGCATAAAAATTTACAGAACCAAGAAAGCTACGCATGAGCTTCTTGGTTTTGGGGAATTTAAATTCTAATAAAACTTTGATCTTACTAGGGAGAGGTTGCAGAGAGTTATTAGAAAGTATCAGTCCAAGATATCTAATCTTGTTATACACAAGGAAGCATTTCTTTGGCTTGGCAGTGAGGCCATGTGAGCGTAACCTACGCAAAACTGATGTTAATGTTTGGATATGTTCGCCCCACGTGGATGTCATTACGTAAATGTTATCAAAATAAACTTAAACATTTGGCATATTACCCAAGACCTTTCTCATCAGTCTCACGTAGGTAGCACAGGCAGTTACCAAACCGAAGGGCATAGTTCTTTACTGCATCAGTCCTTGGTGTGTAGGAAAAAACGGTTTTTACTGCTTAGAAGAAGGATCTAACATTACTTGATGATATGCCTGCACAATATCAATCTCTGAAAAGAAGGAAGAGTCATAAAAATTGTGTAGATCGCTATCTATTAAGGGCATAGACTCAGCATCCCACCAAGTTATAGCATTAAGGCCTCTGAAGTCAATAGCAAGTCTATTGAATTATCCTCCTTAACCATGACTCTGGTGAACAATATGAAGATACTGAAGGTTCAATGATCTTTAGTTTTAATAATTTGTCTACCTCTCGGTCAAATGCATCCCTAAGGTGAACTGGAACGGGGTATAATTTTCGTTTGATAGGATTGTCCGTCACTAAGTCAATCTTTGGGCTACGTGGAGGTAAACCCCCTGGAATATCAGAGAAAGCGTCTGAAAGTTCATCACACATTGAAATAGTTCATGTCTCTTATGGCCATCCAAAGACTCATTAATATTTATGTTGGTTGCGCCCGAGTGGTCAAGAGTCACCAAGTCATGTAGTTCTTCATCATAGTCTAAGTTAGAGGTGTCAATTACGCAAACTTTACATTCTTCAGTTGTTTTATCAAGTTCGTGTGGAAAAACTAAGTCAAAGTTATTAAGGCAGTTAACCGAATTTCTTCGGTAATATTTCTTAATATCTGAACCAAGATTCCATGATGTTCTTGCACAACTTGTCAGACACTGCAACATCATGGAATCTTGGTTCAGAGGACATCTACAAGACCTTCTTCACGGCTGCTGCAACTAACCCATCTCTTTGGGAAGGACCTACTTCCACTGGGGAATCCCACCTACCAGTGACTATGCCCTCGTCTGCTGCCCGTCCTTATCCACTGACGCCTATATAACCGCCAGTCTTCTTGCCTTTGCTCCATATTCTCCTCCACCACGATGCTGTGAACACTAACTCCAAGGCTGAGGGACTGATTACCTCATCTTTTGTATATAGTTCTGTCTTCCTATTATGTCCTAGAATCTGTATTGATAAAGCCACTGGATGGCGAAACGTCTACAATAAAGATATCCAGATGTTGCACATGTGTCTTAACTTTCAGAAGGGCAATTACGTTGTAAATTGACAAAGGAGCCCTTCGATATGTCTAAACGCTTAAAGTCAGGGAAAATCAAAGGATGGACAGTAGGAGAAGCCTGGGCTTTGGTCTGAGCCCTAGTCAAGACATTTATAGTATCGGAGGTGATATCTTCACTTTCATCTAATAAGTGAACCGGTGATCCTACTACTCGCTTTCGAGAGTAGCATCACTGGTTTTTAATCCCAAAATGAATCTCACGAGGGCATTGTCTCATCTGAACTTTCGAGGGCTTCTCTGACTCTACAGAAAGAGGATCTGAAAACACCTTTTTCCCATCTTTTGGGGATGAAAGGTCAACCTCAGAAGGAAGAATGGCACCTTTTACATCACCTATTAGTACGGAGCAAGAAGTGATGGAGGCTAGTACGGCTTCAGACCAACCTGTGAACCATTTAGACCTAATGTAACAACGGATGGTAGGAAAAGTGTCCGTACGGCCCAAGTAGTCTGGGAAAATATAGTAGAGGAATGAGTTTCTTTAAGGTTAGGGAACAGCTTATCAGAAATGACTATACATGTGCATCCAGTGTCTCGTAAAATGGTAGATACATTAAGTCCATTAACTGTTCCTGAACAGAAGGGTGCTTGGTCATTACAGTCTTTAAAACATCTTCCAACTTTTTGGACCTTCTTAGGACAATCTAGACGTTTATGTCCCTTAACACCACACAAATGACAAGCAGGAATAAAAGAAGTCATTTTACTTTCCACTAGAGGCTTTGATTTCTTAAGGTCTGATGAACCCCTTTCCCTTGGGGTTCGATCCCTTTAGGTCTTTATAAAGGGAAATTTTGAGCCTCAGCATACAGGTCAACAGCCTCAGCAACTTCCTCAGCTTTAATCAGGTTACATTCTCTGATGAATGTTCGTATCTGATGGGGAAGAGCTGTCAGGAACTGGTCAGCAACCATGAAGTCTCTAAGAGATTCATAACTGTGATCAATTCCTGAACTCTCTATCCAAAAGTCGAACAAACGAAAGAGTGTTACCTGTAACTGCTGAAAGTTCTGGCCAGGCTGTAAGGTGGCATACCTGAAATCTTTCCTGTCAGAATTAGTGGTTTTTTGATATGCTTTAAGGATTGCCTTCTTCAGTATGTTATAATTACATATGATATCCTGCGACAAAGTTGCATATTATTATTATAATCAAAAAGAAGCGCTAAGCCACAAGGGCTATACAGCACAAAGTTGCATAGATATTCAAATCGGTACCAGAAAATAATATTCCTAACCTGGTAGCCCAGGTGTCAGCAGGCCATTCACAGAGGGTAGCGGTATTTTCAAACCTGATAATGTATGAAGTTATGTCTTCCCCCTCTGTGAAGGGAGGTAAATTAGGTGTTGGAATATGTGCACTAGCTGCACGTTGTTCCATTACTCCTTCATCTAATTGCTGTTGTGAGAAAGTTAACTTTTTATTCTCTAATTCAAGGCGAGCTTGTTCGAGCTCGCGATCTTTTTCTCTCTCCCTTAACTCATATTCTCTGTCCTTTGCTCTTTCCTCAAGTTCCCTTAATTTAACTTGTTCCTCACGTACTCTAGTTCTTTCTTCACGATCAAGTCTATCACGCTCCTTTTTGTCTTCTCCCTCACTTTCTAACTCTCTTTCTTGGATTTCTCTCTCAATTCTCTCTCTCTCCTTTTTCTCCTGTCTTTCAAGGTTCTCTTTCTCCTTTTTATCCTCTCTTTCTCTTTCTAACTGTCTTTCTTGATTCTCTCTCTCTATTCTTTCTCTCTCCTTATTCTCTTCTCTACATCATGTTCAACGAAACTAAAGGATTTATGAAAAAATCTATGGGGGAAAGTTGAATGATAGCTCTAGGCCTTTTATGTAAGTTTATTTAGACAAAGGTACACATAAGTACAATTATTTTACATAGTGTAAATTATCTGATATAACCCCCAAAAAAAATCAGTGACTTTTTTTTTTCACTGGGGTCCTTGTAATATCTTATTATTTAAACCTTAAAGTTAAAATACGTAAGTAAGTAAGTTTATTTAGGTATACACAAATACAGTTACATAGATTGTCATACATAGCAGCATATGTGTAGAGAACCTGGGATAACAGAAAAAACGTCAGAGTGACTTATTTCCATTGGGGTCCTTGAAAGAGCTAAGTAACTCAACTGTTTATGCCTGGAAGGTGTCTCGAGGGTCAGCGCCCGCCCCCCCCGGCCCGATCCAGGATTCGCGGTTGACCAGTGCCTGATCAACCAGGCGGTTACTGATGGCAGCACGGTAACCGATGTATGAGCCACAGTCCAGCTGGTCATGTATGACTTTAGGTGCCTGTTCAGCTCCCTCTTGAAGACAGCCAGGGGTCTATTGATAATCCCCAATTATGTATGCTGGGAGGCAGTTGAACAGTCTTGGGCCCCTGACACTTACTGTGCTGTCTCTTAGTGTACTCATGGCGCCCCTGCTTTTCATTGGTGGGATGTTGCATCGCCTGAGTGATTTCCTTGTGTAGATTTGGAACTAGTCCGTCTAGGATTTTCCAGCCATACATTATCAAGTATCTTACTTCACTGTAGCCGCCTGCATTCCATGGAGTACAGGTCAAGGAACTTCAACTGTTCCCAGTAATTTAGGTGCTTTATTGTACTTATACATGCAGTGAACGTTCTCTGTACATTGTCCAGGTCTGCAATTTCGCCTGCCTTGAAAGGGATCTCTAGTGTACAGCAGTACTCCAGCCTAGAGAGAAAAAGCGATTTGAAGACACTGGCTTGGCATCCCTAGTTTTGATGGCTCTCAATATCCATTCTATCATTTTTGTGATCTTTGAAAGTTAGATTCTTTGATATTATCACTCCAAGGTCATTTACATTAGGTTTTTGCTCTAGTTTGTGGTCACCGTTGTCCAGCAGTGAGAGTAGCCACTCTCATTGCTGAGGTCCAGGCAACAAACCCTGGAGATTAACATAAAAAATACAGTCGTACTGGCCAGGTTGTGGCAGCCACCACCATAATTATTATTGTCATAAGATCGTGTGTGTGTGTGTGTGTGTGTGTGTGTGTGTGGTGTGTGTGTGTGTGTGTGCGTGTGTATGTGTATGAGTGTGTGTGTTTGGGGTGTGTGTGTGTGTATGAGTGTGTGGTGTGTGTGTGTGTGTGTGTGTGTGTATGAGTGTGTGTATGTGTGTGTACTCACCTATTTGTACTCACCTATTTGTGGTTGCAGGGGTCGAGTCCTAGCTCCTGGCCCCGCCCCTTCCCCGGTTGTTTCTAACCCTCTCCCCTCCCCCCCTCCATGAGTTTTATAAAACCCTCGCCCTTAAAAATTTGTGTATGGTTCCCCCCTCCACTACGCCTTTTCTAGCTATTCCACGGCCTTACAACTCTAGGATTTGAAAAAAAATTTTCCTACAATCTCTCGGCCCTCATTTGTGCCCTTAAAACTTCCAATTGTGGCCCCCTTTTTTTTTCTGTGTCCCCTCCCGGGAACCCTGCCCTTTTCCCCACCGGGTCTTTTCCACGCAGTATTTTATTTTTCCCTTATCATGTCCCCCCTGACCCTCCTGCCCTCCAGTGTCGTCGGGGCCGTTTTCCCCTTTAAATTCTTCTTCATGGGACTTTCCCCCTTATTTTCTGGAACAAACCCTTTGGGTTTGAAAACCTTTTGTACTTTTCTCTAGTTTTTTTGACGTGCTTTATCAAGTGGGGAAATTCCCAAAACAGGTGTTTGCATACTCCAGTATGGGCCTGCATACACGGTGTACGTGTCTTGAATGTTTCCTTACAAAGGTGTCGGAAATTTCCCTTTTCTCAGGTTTCCCAGGCGCCCAAAATGTTTGCAGCATTTTTATCTGATTGAGGGTTGTTTTCCGGAACATGCTCGGTGTTATACCACCCCAAGATCTTTTTCTCCGAGTGGGGTTTTGGCAGTCTTTGGCCACCTGGGCCTATACTCTGTCTGTGGTCCCCCGTCCCCTTTCCCCCTATCTTAAAGATTTTGAAATTTGGCAGGTTTTAAATTGGGAGAACCCCTTTTTGCGGGACCAGGTTTCCAGCCCCTTCCAGGTCTCTTTAAAGGCCCTTTCCTGGTCCCTTTCCGATTTAATTCTCCTCATTAACTTCACATCACTGCAAACAGGGACACTTCTGGGGCCCAACCCTTCCTCATGTCGGTTTACATATACCAAAAAAAGCACGGGCCCCAGGACCCCACCCCTGTTTGGGGCCCCGCTCGCACAGGGGCCCCCCCTGTATACATCATTACGTACCCATACTGTTGTTTGCCTCCCCGGGGAGGTTTTTTCTCTGAACCATTTTCCGTGCCCTTTCCCGTTTTAGCCCTGATGCTCTAAACTTCTGCACTAATCTCTTGTGAGGAACTGTGTCAAAAGCCTTCTTGCAGTCCAAGAAGATGCAATCAACCCACCCCTCTCTCTCTTGTCTTACTTCTGTTATTTTATCATAAAACTCCAGAAGGTTTGTGACACAGGATTTGCCTTCCGTGAATCCGTGCTGGTTGGCATTTATACTCCTGTTCCGTTCCAGGTGCTCCACCACTCTCCTCCTGATAATCTTCTCCATAATTTTGCATACTATAGACGTCAATGACACAGGTCTATAGTTTTAGTGCCTCTTTTCTGTCTCCTTTTTTTAAAATGGGAACTACATTTGCCGTCTTCCATACCTCAGGTAGGTTGCCCAGTTTCCAGGGATGTGTTGAAGATTGTGGAAAGTGGTACGCACAACATATCTGCCCCCTCTCTAAGGACCCATGGAGAGATGTTGTCCGGTCCCATTGCCTTTGAGGTATCGATGTCCCTTAGCAGTTTCTTCACCTCCTCCTCATCTGTATGTATGTCGTCCAACACTTGTTGGTGTATTCCTTGTTGGTGTCCCCATCTGGTCTGTCCCCCCAGAGTCCTTCCTGTCTCTACTGTAAATACTTCCTTAAATCTCGTGTTGAGCTCCTCACATACCTCTTGATCGTTTCTTGTGAGTTTCTCCACCTTCTTTCCTCAGCCTTATCACCTGGTCCTTGACTGTTGTCTTCCTCCTAATGTGGCTATACAGCAGTTTCGGGTCAGATTTGACTTTCGATGCTATGTCGTTTTCATACTGTCGCTGGGCCTCCCTCCTTATCTGCGCATACTCGTTTCTGGCTCTTCTACTAATCTCCTTGTTTTCCTGGGTCCTATGCCTCCTGTACCTTTTCCATTCTCTGTTGCACTTAGTTTTTGCCTCCCTACACCTTCGGGTAAACCAGGACTCGTTTTGGTCTTCCTATTATTTCTGTTCCCTTGGGAACAAAAACTTTCCTCTGCCTCCTTGCACTTTGTTGCCACATATGTGTGTGTGTGTGTGTGTGTGTGTGTGTGTGTGTGTGTACTCACCTATTTGTACTCACCTATTTGTGGTTGCAGGGGTCGAGTCCTAGCTCCTGGCCCCGCCTCTTCACCGGTTGCTACTAGACCCTCTCTCTCCCCGCTCCATGAGCTTTATCAAACCTCGTCTTAAAACTGTGTATGGTTCCTGTGTGTGTGTGTGTGTGTGCGTGTGTGTGTGTGGGTGTGTGTGTGTGTGTTTGTGTGTGTGTGTGTGTGTGTGTGTTTATGTGTGTGTGTATGAATTTGTGTGTGTGTGTGTGTGTGTGTGTGTGTGTGTGTGTGTGTGTGTGTGTGTGTGTGACTCAACAATCAATATTTGCACCAATAACTCACTACAGTTGTGACCGGGTGTGGAAGTGTGAATTGCTCATTTCTCTAAAATTTGTTCATGATTGTAACCATGTATAAACGTAAGTAATCATTCTTACAGTATTCATTACCTTTGTAACTTGTGAGTTCATTACCTTGTACCTAGTTCAGCCATCAAAACTTTGGGGCCCAGTCCCTGGACCCATTGTGTACCTCTATAATCTGTAAATACCTTTGTAACTTGTAATGATTGTGACTAGACCTACCTGGAGTTCATTACCTTTGCAAATTGTGAGTTCATTACCTTTGTAAAATGTGAATTCATTACCTCTGTAACTTGCTCAGCTATCAAAACTTTGAGGCCCAGTCCCTGGACCCATTATGTACCTCTGTAATCTTTTGACTACCGCCCACAGGATGGGTATGGGGTGCATAATAAAGATATTAAACTAACTATTCCTAACTTACTTCCAGCATTCATCCAAAACTGGTATTCCTCCATGCTTGCAAGAATAACTTAAACTATCAGGGGAAATGAAACGGAGGGTTCAATTCCTGCTCCGCTCAAACTGTAAATAAACCAGAGGGCTTGATCCCTGCTTCAATTAAATAATATGTATTAATTAAAACGAAGGGTTCTATGCTGGCTCCGAGCAAACAGTAAGTAGAATGGGGTCACTTGACCATCCAATCTTCTCACCAACAAATCAAGAGTGTCCTATGACAGTTCCCTTGATATAATAAAGAGCTCAATGAAACAAATTGTCACTGGAAAATCTCGGCTCCTAGAGTCTAATCCTCCAAGTGTTTCAAGCTCACACAAAAATAGATGGCAGAATTAACTAGTATTCTGCCTTGACTTGACTTACAATAAATTGAGACCCTAACAATCACAAAATCTTTTAATACCTGTACTGTAGTCCTACCATAGAGAATGATTACTCATGGCTGGTGGTAAAACCGTTTTGTGGTATGCAGCGTTGAAGTTCCAATGGTTGATTCGAGATGGAATTGAATCTTGATTCAGTAGAGGATGATCCTGGCAAGGTCGCACTTGTGAAGGGGTTACTCAGCCCTGTAACAACTTCAGACAGTATTTTCCAAAGCTGGCTCCTCCCCAGGAAAATTAATGAATAGAAAAAGAAATAATAACAGACAAACATAAAACTTTATTATTTGAAAATTAAAACACTTAATATGAAATATTAATCCTGCATTGAAAAAAAAAAAATGAAAAATATAAATGATAAATGAAATTTAACGCTAATATAAAACTTGGGTGTCTGGTGGGTTTGGGGACACTGCTTGTTGAAATCGTGCCGTTGCGATGATGGGGGGGGTCGCAGGTGTTGGTTACAACCCATGGCTAGTTCTTCACAGTATAGCCTTGAGTATTCTATCTCGATGACAGGAAAGCAGGTTCTTTACCGCTGCAATGATGAGGGGTTACGTCCTGCAATTTCATTTCAGGTGCACAGGTAATTAAATCCAAAAGGGGAGTCTCAGGGACGTTAGTCCATCTCCATCAGTTCTGCTCGTTGATTGGCAGGTGACCCTCTCTGTCATCCAAGCTGGAAAGATAGACAGGTTACCCACTGCTTAAGAAATCACTCTCCACGATAAGTACAATACTAAAAGACGTGGTGATTATTACAACAGTCAACTTAGAGCAAGACTGAAAGGACTAAGTTTATTATTGGTCAAAAGTGAAGCTTTCAAACAATAAATCCACTAGAATACAAGGCAGGCATGTACTTACAGTAGTGCTGGGAGCTGTGAGTCTAGTGATTACTGTTTGGACCGGAGCCCCACACGTCACCTTTCGGGGGGGGGGGAAAGAAGGAGGGGAAGGGATAGTGGGAGCTAGACTGACCCTACCTTAACAAGCAGCAGGCAGTCAAACTATCACTTTCGTGGTGGGGGAAAAAAGGTGGGAATAGCCCGAGCTTGACTTACCCAACCTTAACAAGTAGCCAGCAATGGAACTATTGTTACAATATACTCCATCGCTACTCCTATCTATTGAACTTTTCCCTCACAAACACTCACCACGATCCCCCATCCAACCCCCACCATCATCCCCCATACAACACTAACCACAATTCATCATCCAACCCCCACCATTACCCCCATCTAACACTCACCACCATCCCCCATCCAACCCCACCATTATGCCCCATCCAACACTCACCACCATCCCCCATCCAACCCCACAATTATTCCCCATCCAACACTCACCACCAACCCCATGCAACACTCCACCACCATCCCCCATCCAACACTCTCCACCACCCTATCCAACACCCCACCACCATCCCCAATCCAACACTCACCACAATCCCCCGTCAAATCCCACCACCATCCCCTACCAACACTCGCCACCATCCCCCATCCAACCCCCACCACCATCTCCCATCCAACACTCACCACCATCCGCCATCCAACACTCACCACCACCTCCCATCCAACACTCACCACCATCCTCCATCCAACACCCCACACCATCCCCCATCCAACACTCACCACCATCCCCCATCCAATCCCCACCACCATCCCCCATCCAACACTCTCCACCACCCCTATCCAACATCCTACCACCATCCCCCATCCAACACTCACCACAATCCCCCATCAAATCCCCACAACCATCCCCTACCCAACACTCACCACCATCCCCCATCCAACACCCTCACCACCATCCCCATCCAACACTCACCACCATCCCCCATCCAACACTCACCACCATCTCCCATCCATCACTCACCACCATCCCCCATCCAACACCCCACCACCATCCCCCATCCAACACTCACCACCAACCCCCATCCAACCCCCACCACCATCCCCCATCCAACACTCACCACAAACCCCCATGCAACACTCACCACTATCCCCCATCCAACTCTCACCACCATCCACCATCCAACACCCACCACCATCCCCCATCCAACACTGACCATCATCCCCATCCAACACTACCACCATCTTCCATCAACCCCCTCACCCTCTCCCATCCAATACTCACCACCATCCCCCATCCAACACCCCACCACCATCCCCTATCCAACACTAACCCTATCCCCCATCCAACACTCACCACCCTCCCCCATCCAATACCCCACCACCATCCCCCATACAACCCCACCACTATCCCCATTCAACACTCACCACCATCCCCCATCCAACACTCACCACCATCCCTCATCCAACCGTAACCACCATCTCCCATTCTACCCTCACCACCATCCCCTATCCAATACTCACCACCATCTCTCATCCAACACTCACCACCATCCCCCATCCAAACCCCCACCACCATCCCCCCAACCAACCCAACCACCATCCCCCATCCAACGCTCACCACAATCCCCCATCCAACATCCACCACCATCCCCATCCAACAACCCACCACGATCCCCCATCAAACCCCACCACCAGCCCCCATCCAACCCCCACAACCATCACCCCATCCAACACCCTTCCACCATCCCCCATCAACACCACACCCCCATCCCCCATCCAACACTCACCACCATCCCCCATCCAACATTAACCACCATCTCCCATCCAACACCCACCACCATCCCCCATCCAACACCCCACACCATCCCCCATCCAACCCCCACCACCATCCCCCATCCAACACTCACCACCATCCCCCATCCATCCCCCACCACCATCCCCCATCCAACATCCTACAACCATCCCCCATCAAACCCTCACCCACCATCCCCATCCAACCCCACCACCATCACCATCCAACACTCACCACCACCCCCATCCAACCCCCACCATATCACCCATCAAACCTCCACACTTTATCCCCCATCCAACACCCCACCACCATCCCCCATCCAACCCCCACCACCATCCCCCATCTAACGCTCACCTCCATCCCCCATCCAACCCCCACCACCATCCCCCATCCAACGCTCACCACAATCCCCCTTCCAACTCCCACCACCATCCCCATCCATAAACCCACCACGATCCCCATCAACCCCCCACCACCAGCCCCCATCCAACCCCCACAACCTTTCACCCATCCAACACCCTTCCACCATCCCCATCAACACCCCTCCACCATCCCCCATCCACACTCACCACCATCCCCCATCCACATTAACCACCATCTCCGAACCAACCCCCACCACCATCCCCACCCAACACCTTCCACCATCCCCCATCCCAACCCCACCACCATCCCCATCCAACACCCACCACCACCCCCATCCATCCCCCAGCACCATCCCCCATTCCAACATCCTACAACCATCCCCCATCAAACCCTCACCACCATCCCCCATCCAACCCCCATCACCATCCCCCATCCAACCCTCACCACCATCCCCTTTCTACACTCACCACCATCCCCCACCACCATCCCCCATCCAACACCCCACCACCATCACCGACTCAACCCCCACCACCATCCCCCATCCAACACTCACCATCATCCCCAATCCAACACTCATCACCATCCCATATCCACCCCCACCACCATCCCCCACTCACCACAATCCCCCATCCATCCCCCACCACTATCTCCCATCCAACACTCACCACCATCCCCCGCCCATCCCCCACCACCCTCCCCCACCAACGTCACCGCAATCACCACCCCAACCCCCCCCTTTCCCACATCCACACTCACCCAATCCCCCATCAAACCCCCACCACCACCCCCCACTAACACTCACCCCACCCCACCCAAACCCACCACCACCAACCCCCACCAACACTCCCACCATCCCCATCCAACCCCCACCACCACTCCCTCCAACACTCCCACCTCCCCCAACCCAAACCCCCCACCACCATCTCCCTCGAACCCCCCCCACCATCCCCATTCAACACTCCCCACCATCCCCCACCAAAATCCCCCATCCAACCCCACCACCATCACCCATCCAACCCCACCACCATCCCCCATCAAACACTCACCTCATCCCCCATCCAACACTCACCACCATCCCCCATCCAACACCACCCACCATCCCCCATCCAACACCCCACACCTTCCTCCACTCACCACCATCCCCCATCCATCCCTACCACCATCTCCCATCCAGCACCCCACCAGTATTCAACCATCCAACCCCCGCCCCATCCCCCATCCAACACTAACCACCATCCCCCTTCCAACACTCACCACCATCTCCCATCCAACCCCACCACCCTCCCCCATCAACACCCCACTGCAATCCCCCATCCAACCCCCACCACAATCCCCCATCCAACACTCACCACCATCCCCGATCCATCCCCCAACACCATCCCCCATCCAACGCTCACCGCTATTCACCATCCAACACCCCACCTCCATCCCCCATGCAACACCCCATCACCATCCCCATGCAACCCCCCACCATCCCCCATCCAACACTCACCACCATCCCCATTCATCCCCCACCACCATCCCCCATCCAACGCTCACCGCAATTCACCTTCAACACCCCACCTCCATCCCTCATTCCAACACTCACCCCCATCCCCCATCAATCCCCCACCACCAACCACCATCCAACACTCAGCACCATCCCCCCATCCAACCCCCTACACCATCCCCATACAACACTCACCACAATCCCCATCCAACCCCCACCACCATCCCCCATACAACACTCTCCCCATTCCCATACAACCCCAACCATCATCCCCCATACAGCACTCACCACAATTCATCATCCAACCCCCACCATCATCCCCCATCCAACACTCACCACCATCCCCCATCCAACCCCCACCATTATGCCACATCCAACACTCACCACCATCCCCCATCCAACCCCACCATTATTCCCCATCCAACACTCACCACCACCCCCACCCAACACTCCAGCACCTCCCCCATCCAACACACACCACAATCCCCAATCAAATCCCCACCCACAATCCCCCATCCAACACTCGCCACCATCCTCCATCCAACCCCCACCACCATCTCCCATCCTACACTCACCACCATCCCCCATCCATCCCCCACCACCATCTCCCATCCAGCACCCCACCACCATCAACCATCCAACCCCCACCACCATCCCCCATCGAACACTAACCACCATCCCCCTTCCAACACTCACCACCATCTCCCATCCTATCGAAGGGGTTCTTAAATGGAGATATCGAGGGTTGAAGGTAGACACACTTGTTGGATGGTTACGATATATTGTCAGACTGAGATGATGGGAACTGGAGCCCAGTGCTTTGCCTGTCTTCGCCTGGGTGTCTACGCCGAGTGAGACCGGGGCAGAGGTACGAGCGTACACATGCGCATCCCGTGACGTCACACAAAGTCACAGGCCTACAAGGGATCTCCTATCTACAGCACATGGATGATACTAATATGCTATGCTCTATAACACAGGGATCAGCAACTATGCTGACAGCTCGGTCATGTTACGTATGTCGTCTCGACATACACTACTATCTATAGGCTGAAACAGGCAGCCGGATCTGGGCTGATTCTATACAATAACAAATTCATATATAACTTAGAACTAATGGATGGTATCATAATGGATGTTACAACATGAGTTTTACGTAATGCATTACAAACTATAAGATCAAATCATTGTACAATATGGGTGGAATTGATCGATCGATCTGTATTCATGCACTCTACGGATTCTGAGGAAAATAAATATATATATTATAAAAGGTTTGAAATTAA
>NC_069476.1:181461-205731 GCF_026875155.1 Cherax quadricarinatus | reverse complement strand
ACCTGGAAACAATGCCATCTTTGGGTTACTTGACCAACAAACATTGCTTCTGTTTTGGAGGTCACGCCCTCTCTTTTGCACCTCATTTTAAAAGCATTATGACGGTTGTTCTTCATTTTCTTTTCATAAGCAACCAATTTCTGAAATCAAAAAGGTGTATCAGTTCCAGTGGTTTTTCCCTTTTTAAATCAGCAGGACAACGATGTTTTTCAAGGAAAAAAGTTATAAAATTTTCTTCTTTATCTTAATATTGCTTGTAAAAAGAATCAGTAACTATCTCCGAAGGATAAGGGAAAACCAAGAAAAAAAAACACGCAACGGGCCTGATAAAACCTACACCATGCAGACCCTTCGAATCCAACCCCACAAAAAAAATTTTTCCTCCAAACTTTATCCAAATTTAAAACTAATGATAAATCCATTAAATGTATACCCAAAAATTAGGAAAATTTTTAAAAACCCTTTCAGTACTTTGAAGGTTAAAAACTAGGTTTTCTCTTCAGTTTTACTAAATTTGCCATGATTTGGAAGTTGTGCTCACCACGATAAAACAGTGCTGGGGGCAGTTCGCGTAAGCAAACGGGGGGAAAGGGACATTTCACATCCAATTTTGAAATTGGAGTACCTCACCAGGATCTAGTAACGGGGACAGCCCCACTGTATTTTTTAATTTTAGGGCACTTCTCAGTTTAGATAAAGCAGGTTTTATTCCTGTAAAGAAAAAAGGACACAAGTGAAAACTATGTGACATTTTTTGGCAACGTTTCGCTTCAGGAGCTTTACAAGCCTTTACAAAAAAATACAGGGCACAGGGGGATATAAAGGCTCAGGTGAGGGAAAAAAGTGGGGTTACCATTTCGATGTTCCTTGGTATATTTAGTGGTGTGACAAAAGAAATTTTTTCGTACGAGTAAAAGGAAAAAAAAGTAATATTTGGGTAAAAAAAAATTTGGTTGGAAAAATATAAACGGGAAAGAGGCAGGTTTGTTTCAGTGTTCCCTTCTGTGTTTTGTGTAGTATAACAGGAGGACTATGTATGCAGGGTTTACTGTTTTCAGGAGGTTTTCTTGCTAAGATTGGGAGAGGGTGAAGCCCCTTTGTTTTGTTTATTTGTATTCGAAAAACAGCGATCATGCGATCAAGGCACTTGCTGTGCGGAAATTATTTTTCTTTTATCCAATTGGGCGTCTCTGAATTTCAAAAGATGATTGGGGGGAATTTCGGTGTTTACACGGGCGTTGTTTAAGTTTCGTTCCTCTGCGTTTTGTTTCATTGAGGGGGTGTCGAGGTTTCTTGCTGTTTCACCTCGTAGATTTTGTCACGCCTCCACAGGGATAGTGAAAACCCCCTGAAAATTGATGGTTGTGGGGCTTGGGTTTTGTCCTGGTTTTCCCTTTATTAAAGTGGTAAACGATTCGACTCTGGTGTTTGCGTGAAAAAATACTTTTGAGACGTTTTGGCAAAATGGCTGTTGGGAAAAAAATTATAACTTTGTTGGGAGCGGTGTTGATGGTGGAGAAATTTATGACTGGGCTCTTTTCTTGCAGCTTTTTATGAAAAAAAAAGGAAATTGTAAATCAGTGGGAAGTTTTGGTGAATGTAAGTAAAATTCCCCGTCAAGGGAAATCAGGATAAAATTCGGTAAAAGCTCTTAGGAAAAAAAACCCATGAAAGAGCCTCTTTTTGGGCTTGGTATCTTTTACTGGAATAGAAGTGTGTGAGATCATTTTTATTGGTGGGGTTTCCCCTAAACTTGAAAACTTAGGTTGTTGTCTACTTTTTGAAGGGAGTCGGGAAAGTAGTTGTTTGGGCCTTTTTTAGTGTAACGAATCGCTGTTCAACGCTGGCCCTTTCCTGAAATCCCGTACATCAAAAAGTTTTGGAGTTTTTTACGAGGACATGTCCCCGTAACGTAACCAAGTACGCGAAGGGTGATTGGCGAAGTGTTTTGGACTCTAGGTGTTCCCTGTTAAGTTGGTAGGGCGGGGGACTTTGGGGAACCCCATTCCCATGCCGTAGGTTTTTTTGTAGAGCTTGTATTGAAAGGGAAAAAAAAAATGAAGTTAACACGGTTTTTCAAACAACAAAATCTCCGGGAGGAAAGGAAGATTAAAGGGCCGGTTTTACTTTACGTCGTAGAAAACCCGATGGGGTTTTTTTGGGGGTCTTTTTTTGAAGAGGGAATCCCTCCCCAAACTGTTTTTTTCTTGTTAGGATGGGGGAGGTTTCGGGTGCGGTTGAAAGGTCGGAGGTTTAAGATGAGGGGGTGAGGTCCCCAGAAGGAGGAAAAATTTTGGCAAGAAATCCCCGGCTGTTTGTGGGGAGACTGCCCAAAACCGAAAGTGATGTTTTATTCCCACAGGTGGCTGACCCGAAACCCAAAGGAGATTTAAAAATGGTGTGCATGGTTTGGATGGAGTTTTTCTGGAAAAACTGGAGCACCGCCCGTGTGATCCAAGAAGATCGAGTACGTGATTAGCTCTGCCCATGAAGCTGAGAATAGATCCACTAAGATCCAAGAAGACGACACTTGATCAGTTCTACCCAGGAAAGCTGGAGTCATTCGGATCCAGCAGTGATCCAAAAGATCGGTACTTGAATGCACCTAACTATCCAGGAACTGGAGTAATCGATCCAGCTGTGATCCAAGAAAAAAGGAAATCGACTACTGATGACTCTACCCCAAGAAGCTAATAGCTGTGCCTGAGGCTGAAAAATGATAGAGCTTACATAATGGCCGAGTATAGCAAGCTAATTTTACATTGAACGTGAATTCCGAGGGCTAGAGTCTTGCTGCACAGAACCTCAGAAGATGGACGATTTACGACCTTGATTTTTTCCTGTACATGAATTTATGAGAAGAAATTATATTTCTGATGTTAGTTATGATTGAGGGTACGAACTGGTTTCTGAAGACACTGACAAGCGATGTGCACTTTTAAATGGAAATCGTCGATAGGTATTGCAGAAATTGAGAGGGTGATTCTGGCTGACGTTAGCTAAAGAAGTTTATAGACCCTGGAACTATACATACTGCATTTTGTGTTTTATTGGCCACCAGAGCTGTAATTTCATACTAAACAATGAAATTTTAACAGAGGTTGGGTCTAGATTGTGGACTGGAATTTTTGACATATTGAATTTATTTTATATAATCATCTGACCTAGTGTTGAGATTTCACCACGATCACAACACGTAGAATATTTTAAAATAGATTACTCACAGAGAATTTCATTTGTTGCACATATTGACATATAAAATAAACAAATGCAATATAGAAGTCAATTATTATACATAGCGACTAAGTCTTGAAAGATCCCTCCTCATAAGTCACTAATAAAGGTCCGCAAGTGTTCACATGTGTTTCATTCGGTGGACATCTCTTTTTTCTAAAACATTGTATCTGTTTAACCGATAAATAAGGGGTGGGGGGTTCATATTGGTCATACAGCACCGAGCCACGAAGGCTGAGAAGAAAAGCTAAAGTTTTATTTTTGAATACACTTAAATTACATTCACTTTGTAAGACGAAGAATGAGGGGAGACATGATCTGAACTGGTTGTTAGAAAGACCGTAAGCAACACAATAACATATTATTAGAAAACGTTTCGGTCTGTTAACCTGATCACTCAACCGAAACGTTTTCTAATAAAAAATTATATGTTGCTTACCGTGTCTTTCTAAACCAACCTGTCGGATTTTATTTACCAAGGTGTATACCATGATTGAAGTGAATAAGTGGAAGAGGGGTATTAATACATAAGTCATGAGACTTATAACCCAGAAACAATAATGCCTGTTTATCCTGGTGCATAGGGAAGCAAGGAGCAGAACAATCACACGAGTGATGGACTCCAACATCGATTCAAGTTGAAGGACTGATTACCTTAACCTTCTACTCTCCTTACCTACTTAAACTTTGTTATTGACTGATGAAGCCACTGTGTGGCAAACGTTTTCTCAAAAAAATTCCCATGTGTTGAATATCTCATTCTTCAAACAAACACAGCTGAATGATTTTGAGAAATAATTTCCTCCACAACTATATACAGTGGAAATGGTGTGTGCAACTCAGTTAAGAAGACCAAGACACAACCTGGAGACAGAAGGAGAACCGTTCCAACAAGGTCTAGTATGGAAATGGACGATGGTAGACAGTGTGAAGCCCAAAACACCAACGATGGGGCCGAATCGTTCGAAATTTATTACTGGTTGCAGTTGGGGAGATAGCCTATCAACGAGGTGTGTATCTTCGCCGAATACAGGGTAACGTATCTTTGCATGCACACACTCTTCAAGACAGAACCACAATAATTTATTCAATTTATGCAAGTTTAATTTAAGAAAACGATATAGGAAAGCATTGGTTGAAAATAGGAATATGATGTTTAGGAAGAGTCTTCATAGTAAGGTTATTGAGGCTTAAACCTGGGTAGTTTTCCAATTCGTTGGATAAATTCTTGAGTGAAGGGGCTGGATTCGAGTAAGGGAACTATCAAAGCTTTGGACTTGAATATTGGTTGAAAAATAATCTGTTAGTGGGATTAGGGTGGGAAAGGGGGACTGCCAAGTATAGGGCAAAAGCACTGCGGCAGAGTTCCCATTTATTATTTTCCTATATCTTATAAGTAGATGATAGGGCATAACCGAATGTGACTATAATAATGTACATAAGAATAGAGGAACATAAAAGAACAAAACATTTGGCCAGTATATTGTCGGCAGAAGGCCTACTGGCCCATGAAAGGCAGTCCTTATCAAAACGACTTCTAACTTAAAGCTACCCAAAAAATAACTCTCAAACCCATGACAACCATCAACCCAAGCCGCCTCCCAAAACATTTATTTTGTCCAATCTCTCTTAAAGCTACCCAAGGTCCAAGCCTCTATCACCCAACCGGGAAGATTGCTCCACGCATCATCTACAACAAGTTAAGAAAACCCGTACTTACCTATGGTCCTTCATAAATCTAAATTTATCCAACTTAAATCCATTAGTTATTTCCATTATCCTACCTTATCCTTGTGTCACGCAAATTGCTCGTATCACCCTAGTAATTCCTTCATCAAGATCATTTGATATATTATGAACTACAACGGCCCAAGATTGATCCCTGTAATGCCACTTGTAACTGATCCCCACTAGATTTAACCTCTTTTATTGACTCGCTCTGCTTCCTGTCTGTGAGCCATGATTCGATTCCACGAAGCACCCTACAACCCAATCCATGTACCTGTTTTCCTGGAACATTTGGATTTGCATTAATGTGGTAGAATTAAAACGTAAAATGATGCAAGTGCAACTTTTTGTGGCAACGTCTCGCCTCTCCAGAGTAGGTGGTAGAGGCTAGACCTTTTTAGCTTTAAGAAAGAATTTGAATAAAATATATCAGTGGAGGGGTGGGTTTATTATTGCAAGAGGTACGGAGTAAATTCTTAGATAGCTGTCGAGGGGTGATTCTCACTAGAGCTTTATGGAAATTCGTCTTTGCAGTGTTCCTCGGTACGCTTACACGTCCTTACGTAGCTAACAATCTTCAATCTCCAAGAAAGGACGCAGATTGAGTGGAATATTATGCATAATAATCATTAACAAAGGTTAAAGAAATAAAAATTAATAAAGGACTATAATGAGGTATTAACCAAAAATCTACTTACGTTAGATAATTTTTATTTAAATCTTGAAGTATGTGTAAATAATAGTGTTTCAGCATAGCCACCGATTCAGGTAAAAGGATACAAGTCAACTAAGGTCACAATTTAATATAGACAACTTCACTGCTCTCCAGAGCTTTACAAACTGCAACTATAATAAAATTGTCACAGTTGTAAGCATTAATGTTCAAATGTTCAGGATAAGATTGTAGTTTTCAAATTTAGGTTGATTAAATAAAATCGGTGGATAGGGTTGGATTTGCGTGGGACTTTTTCCCATGAGTAAATATGTTTAACCAAGGTTATTGCTTTGGAAGCATTTGAAAATGCTTGGCAAATTTCTATTTTAGATTATGGTTTCTGTAGGACCATGTCTAGAATGGAAGGGCCAACATACATGATGCGTGTTCCTACCTTTTTAGATAAGTTGTGAAGGGGCTTGATAAATGCATAAACAGGTGTGGCCACTGCCTGCTGCAGTGGCTCCGTCCTTTCTTTGAACTCAGTCTTTATGCACTTACTAAAACAGGTTAAGACTCTTGGCACCTCAAAAAACGAAGCAACACGTGACATCCAAGGGTTACTTGACTCAATCATAAACGAGTTGACTTGCTGTTTTGTGAGGTCACGTCCTCTCTTTTGCACTCTCACCTTTAAGCATATATGACGGTTGTTCTTCATTTTTTCTATTCATAAGCACAGTTCTGTAATCTAAAGTGTCATCAGTTCCATGGTCCTTCCTTTTAATCACAGTGATAATATCGACTGGATTTCAAGTAAATTTATACATGTTCTTTTTATCTACATTATTGCTTGTAAATGATAAATTTCATGTTAATCATGAGTAGAATTATTTAATCACGGTTATTGCTTGGAAGCATTTGAAAATGGGCTTGGCCGAAATGTTCATATTAGTTTGATGGTTTCCTGTAGGACGTGCCTAGAATGGATGGCCAACAGACCTGATGCACAGTGTTTCCTCCTTTTTATAAGTTTGTGAAGGGCTTGTAAAGCATAACAGTGTGGACACTGCCTGCCTGCAGTGCGTCCTCCTTTCTTATGACCCAGTTCTTTAGCACTTTTTAAAACCAGGTAAACCTCTTGCACACTCAAAAAACAGGAAACACATGCCCTCATGGAGTTTACTTGACTCAATCATAACATTGACTTGCTGTTTTGTGAGGTCACGTCCTCTCTTTTGCACTCACTTTAAAGCATATATGACGGTTGTTCCCTTCATTTTTTTCCTATTCATAAGCTACCAAGTTCTGTAATCCTAAAGGTGTCATCATTCCATGGTCTTTCCTTTTAATCAGCAGTGACATGTCGACTAGATGTTCAAGGTAAGAGTTATACAACATGTTTCTTCTTTATCGTACATTATGCTTGTAAAAAAGAATCACGTAACTATCTCCGTTAGGATAAGGAGAACACAAGAAAAAAAAGACACTGCAACAGGCCTGAATGACCCTACACCATGCAGATCCCTAACGAATCCCAACCCACAAAAATAATTTTCCTACCAAAGCCTTAAAATCCCTCATCCGACATACTAATGCATAAATCCACTTTAAATTAATATCCGAGAGAATTTATGAAATTATTATAACCATTCATGTACTTTGAAAGTTCAACCTAGCGTTTCATTCTTCAGTATTTACATCAATTGCCACTGATATAGGGAACGTTATGTAGCTCACACATGATGACAGTGACTAGGTTCCAGTTTCGCAGAAGCAAACTGTATAAGGGACATTTCACACCAATTTAGTAATTGCGGAGTCACCACACCAGAGATCCTAGAAAGCGAGGACAGCCCACACTGATTTTATTAATTATGGCACATCTCAGTTTTAGATAACAGCAGTTTTATTCCTACATGTGGCTGACAGAAGACCTAAAATGGAGATTAACAAACTGGATGTGGCTGGGTTGGATGAGTTTTTCTGGAAGGAAACTGAGCACTCGATCCTGCTGTGACCAAGAAGATCGATACTTGATGTAGCTCTGCCCCTTGAAGCTGATTAATTGATCCAGCTATGATCCAAGAAGATCGAGTACTTGATAGCAGTTCTAACCCAGAAGCTGGATAATCGATCCAGCTGTGATCCAAGAAGATCATTACTTGATGCAACTCTACCCCAGGAAGCTGAGTAATCGATCCAGCTGTGATCCAAGAGATCGACTACTTGATGTACTCAACCCCAAGAACCTATACTGTGCCTGAGGCTGAAATGTTAGAGCTTACATAATGGTCGAGTAGAGCAACATGAGTTTACTACTGAACGTGAATCCGAAGGCTAGAGGTCTGCTGCACATGACCTCAGGAAATGACGATTTACGACGTGATTTTTTTTCCCTGTACATGGAAATTTATGACGAAGAAGATTTATCATTCTGATTAGGTTATGAATATGGTACGAAATCTGGTTCTGAAGACACTGACAGCGATTGCACTTTATATGAAAACGTCGATGAGGTATTGGCAGAAATTGAAGGGTGTTGCTTGGCTGAAGTTAGCTAAAGAGTTTATAGACCCGAACTATACTATAAACTGCATAGTGGGTGTGTGTGGGCCACCAAGCTGTAATGAGTTCAGTTACTAAACTAATTGAAATATTTAACAGAGGTGTGTGCCATCAATATTCATTGGGAATTGTTTACCATATTGAATTATTTATATAATCAGGCTGAACCTAGTGTTGATATTTCACGATCACAACAAGTAGAATATTTAAATGAGATTACGCACATAGAAGTTCCATGTTGCTCCTTATTGAAATATAAAATAAACAAATGCAATATATCAGTCAATTAATTATACATAGCGACTAAGTCTTGAAAGATCCTCCCTCATAAGCAACTAATAACGGTTCCCAGTGTTGTCCAAGTGTTTCATTCTGTGACATCTCTTTTTTCTAAACCATTGTATCTGTTTTAAAACCTAAACACACATTTATGTTTTAAACAAATTGGTCATACAGCTCCGAGGCACCGATGCCCAGAGAAGAAAAGCTAAAGTTTTATTTTGAATACCCTTAAATTACATTCAGCTTGTAAGACAAGAATGGGGGAGACAGTGATTGAAGAGTTGGTTTATAAAGACACGTAAGCAAACACAATAGACATATTTATTAGAAAACGTTTCGGTCCTGTTACCTTGATCACTTCAGGACCGAAACGTTTTCTAATAAATATGTTATAGTGTTTGCTTACGTGTCTTTCTAAACCAACTTGTCGGTATTTATTACCAAGGTTTACACCATGATTGAAGTGTATAAGTGGAAGATGGTATAAATCAAATAAGGTTTGAGATGAATGTTCGAAAACTGCGACATGTTGATAAATTAGACACATGTGCAACTCTTGGGTATCTTTATTGAGGAAACGTTTCGCCACACAGTGGCTTCATCAGTCCTTACAAAGGAGAATTATTTTATATAATCAGCTGAACCTAGTGTTGAGATTTCACGATCACAACAAGTAGAATATTTTAAATGGAAATTACTCACAGAGAAGTTCCATTGTTGCTCATTATTGAAATATAAATAAACAAATGCAATATAGAAGTCAATTATTATACATAGCGACTAAGTCTTGAAAGATCCTCCTCATAAGCACTAAATAAAGGTTCCCAAGTGTTGCACAAGTGTTTCATTCTGTGACATCTCTTTTTTCTAAACCATTGTATCTGTTTAACCTAAGCACACATTTATTTTTTAACAATTGGTCAAACAGAGCACCGAGGGACGAAAAGGCCTGAGAAGAAAAGTCTAAAGTTTTAAATTGAATACCCTTAAATTACATTCACTTGTAAGACAAAAATAGGGAAGGACATTGATTGAATGTTGGTTTTAGAAAGACACGTAAGCAAAAACACTAAAACATATTTATTAGAAAACGTTTCGGTCCTGTACCTGATCACTTCCGGACCGAAACGTTTCTAATAAAGAGTTATAGTGTTTGCTTACGTGTCCTTTCTAAACCAACATGTCGGTATAATACCAAGGTTGATACATGAACTGACGTGTATAAGTGGAAGATGTGTAATAATAAAATAAGGTTGTAGATGAATGGTTTTCCGAGAACTCGACATGTTGATAAATTAGACACATGTGACTCTGGGTATCTTTAAATGAGAAACGTTCGCCACACATGCTTCATCATTCCTTACAAAGGAAGAACTGAAGAACAGGAGGAGAAAGAGGTAAATCAGTCCCTCAACCTGATTCGATGTGGTCCAGTCCATCAATTCTTGAATAAATAACGGGCATACTGCTGAAGTAGGAGCTTATAAACCGTTGGCAGGAGAGGTGCAGAAGTCATAGGTCGGTAACATGTTGTTCATGTTGAAGTAGGTCGAGCCCAAGAATTAGCAAGGCGAAGAATTCTCAATTTATGCAAGTAAATTAAAAACATATAGGGAAAGCTTTGGTTTGAAAATAGAATATGATTTAGGAATATTCTTCATAGTAAGGTTATTGAGGCTTAAACCTTGGAGTTTCCAATTCGGTTTGTATAAATACATGAGTGAGAGGGGCTGGATCGAGTAAATGGAACTATCAAACTTTGTAGCATTGAAAAATTGGTTGAGAAAATAATCTTTTAGTGGGATAGATTGTGAATGGACTGCCAGTATCAGGCAAAAGAAGCCCTGCTGCAGTGTTATGCCCAATTATTAATGTTCTATAATTATCTTATAAGTGATGATATCATAGAACGATGTGACATTAATAATGTACAGTCAGTCGCGTAACTTTTCTGTACTCGACTGAAGAAGCTACTGTGTAGCGAAACGCTTTCAAAATAAAGATACCTAACTGTTGCATATGTGGCATACCAACAATGTACATGAGTGAATAATGAGACACTGCAGAAGTGCCTACTGGCCCCATGAAAGGCAGGTCCTTATCAAAACGACTTCTACTTTTAAAGAGCACCCAAGAAAAACTCCCATACCCAATACACCAATCAAACCCAGCCCCAGCCCAAACAGATTTACCAATCTCTCTTAAAGCTACCCAAGGTCCTATCCTCTATCACCCAACTGGGAGATTGCTCCACGCATCAATCTACAACAAGTTAAGAAAACCATACATACCTATGTCCTTCCTAAATCAAAATTTATCCAAACATAAATCCATTATTTATTTTCCATTATCCTACCATCGTTGTTCAATCGCAAATTTGCTCGTATCACTAAGTAATTCTGTCATCAAGATCATTGAATATATTATGAACTACAACGTCACAAGAGTTTGCTCCCTGTGGGAAATGCCACCGTGTAACTATCCCCACTAGATTTAAACCTCATTATTGACACTCTCTGCTCTCCTGTCTGTGAGCCATGATTCGATCCATGAGAGCAACCCTTCAACCAATGCCATGTAAATGGATTTCCTGGAACATTGTGGATTTGTTATTAATTTGTAGAATAAAGACAATATGTTACGAAAAGATGCAAGTGCAACTTTTGTGGCAACGTCATCGCGTCTCACAATACATAAGAACATAAGAACATAAGAAAGGAAGACACTGGCAGCAGCCTGTTTGCCCTTACTAGGCAGGTGCCTTACAATTCATCCCCGTAACAAACATTTGACCAACCCAATTTTTCAATGCTACCCAGAAAAAAGTCTGTTAGCAATTCCCACTCAAATCCAACCCATCCCCACTCAAGTAATTATCCAACCTAAATTTGAAAACTACCCAAAGTCCTAGCCTCAAAACCCAACTAGGTAGAACTTTCCACTCATCTACTACCCTATTTCCAAACCAATACTTACCTATGTCCTTTCTAAATCTAAACTTATCTATTTAAATCCATTACTGCGGGTTTCTCTCTTAGGAGAGATTATCCGTAAGACTTGTTAATATCCCTTTAATTAATACCTATCTTCCACTTATACACTTCAGATCAGGTCTACCCTCATCTTCGACTAACAATTGAAAGTAACTAAGAGTCTCAAATCTTTCTTCATAAGAAGATTTCTAAAATCTATGTATTCATTTAGTCATCCTTAAGCTGAATGTTTCTAACGAATTTATGTCCATTATAGACTGTAATATGTAACCAGATGAGCTGCATAATCTAGGGTGAGGCACTACTAATGATGAATAAAGCTGCAGTAATGACACTGGACTTCAGATGCTTATACACTTCATTGATATAAATCCCAGTAATCTATTTGTCCCGGCCCCCTTATTATGTACGCTTAGCATTGCTGTCTTGGTTTAAGGTTGCTGCATACCAAAAACCCCCCATGCCCTTTTCGCAATCGTAATGGTTAAGTTCTACATTATTTAACTTATAAGTGCTAGGTTTGGACAACCCGAGCTTCAGAACCTTGCATTTTCTACATTGAACTGCACTTGCCACTTTTCTGACCAAAGTAGGAGATTGTCGTAAATCCTCCTGAATTCCCTAACTTCTACTTTTGAATCAAGTACCTACCTATTCTTCGTGTCATCGGTCGGCGATTTGCTCATATCACAGTAATTCCCTCATCAAGATCATTGATAGATAAAAAAAACACAACGGGCCCAAGACTGATCCCAGGTGTAAACGAGCCACTTGTTACTGATCCCGCACACAGGATTTAACCCCATATACTGGACACTCTTGCTTCCGTCTGTGAGCCATGATTCGATCCAGAGAGCACCTTCCCCAATGCCATGAGCTGCTTACATTCTTCAACAGTCTCTGGTGCGAACTCTAACAATGCAAACTAAAATCTAAGTAAATAATATCAAATTCTTTATCGTGGTCAACAGCCTCAAAAGCTTACCGAAGAAAGTTTAAATAAATGAGTTAGACAAGACCGGCCTCTTTGTGATCCATGCCTGAGTATCATTAATCCAAGCTATGCATATTATCGAGATGGCTTATCTATAATCTCAGCTATAATGGACTCTAGTAATTTGCCTACAATTGAGGTCAGCTTATTGGAGGTAATTTACGGTAACGACTTGTCCCTGTTTTAAAAATAGGAATTACATAGCCATCTTCCACAATCAGACACTACACCTGTTGAAGAGATAAATTAAAAAATATTAGATAATGGCTGACACAGACTTCACATTTTGCATGCCTTTAGAACCCATGAAAAAACCTCATCAGGACCCATGACTTATTTTGCTTCATCTGTCTATCTGCTTCACAACCATTTCACTAGTGACTGTGTAGTTACATAATTTATCTTCTTCTGATCCACTATAAAATAATTACCGGAATATTATTAGTTGTCTTCCTGTGTACAAACCGAGAGAAATAATTTAAATTAAAATCGAGCACAATTCATTCGTCTTTGTCAGTAAATGCACATAGTTATTTTTTAAGGGGACCTAATCTATCACTGACTTTAGTTCTATAGACCTGGAAAAAACTTTTGGTTGAGTTTTAGAATCCCTAGCAAATCTTTAAATACATAGTCCCTTTTAGCTTTTTCTTCTTATCCCCTTTTTAATGTCCCTCTTAAATGTAAATATACTGATTCATAAGATGACCCTCGCCACTTTTTGATACACTTATAAATTCCTTCTTATCCCTGTAAGATATTTCACCTATTATTCATCCATTTTGGTCATTTCTATTTGATCTAATTTCCTTATAAGGGATAAACTTTCTTTGAGCACCATGTATTGGTTCAGAAACTGTCATATTGATATCTCACATTCGTTACCCCAGTACAACAGATGATAAGTGTTCTCTAGCCCATCCGTAATCTGCTAC
This sequence comes from Cherax quadricarinatus, assembly GCF_026875155.1. Classification (NCBI taxonomy): domain Eukaryota; kingdom Metazoa; phylum Arthropoda; class Malacostraca; order Decapoda; family Parastacidae; genus Cherax; species Cherax quadricarinatus. The sequence goes on along the minus strand of NC_069476.1, from coordinate 192,342 downwards.
AATTCGAAAATCTGGGAACTGTTACTGAGTTATCCCTACTATCAACTCATTCAATTCTGACATGAAATTAGATTTGTGGTCGCTAGCAACCCATTCATCTGAAACTCTAAATTATTAACAAGGTATTCATTTTTGCCAGAACAAAGTCAAGCAGGTTATTATACCCCTTGTAGGTACTGGTCACAAACTGCTTCAAAAAACAATCACTGACTACTACTAAGAAATCGTAAGATTCTAAATTCCCAGTCAAGAAATTCTAATCAATAAGACTAAAGTTAAAGTCTCCAAGAATTACTACATTATCGGCCTTGGTTCCCGAACAATTTCCTCCCATAGTAGTCTCCCCTGGTCCCTATCTAAATTGGGACGTATATCAACACCAAAAATAATTTTTTCCATGCCCACTAAATTCTTCCAACAGACTCTGTATGTGTTATCTCAGACTTAATACCCTTTTTATGCAACAGTTCTAGCGATCTCGACATACAATGCCACCCCACCCCCCTTCCCGAACTTCTATCTCTGAAACAATATAAAAAAAACCCTGAATTGACATCTGCAGGCATGTCCCGAGCTTTTTGAATTAAACCACACGTCTCAGTAATGGGCAAATACATCTAATGTTACCTGCACTACAACTAGTCTCAACCTACTCGTCCATCTATACTAGCACTGCGACTATTTGTGTAATAAAAATTAAATGACCCTCCTCTCTCTTTACCCTTCCTGCTCCTTTCTGTAATTCCACTAAACCTATTTACTGTCATTGTCAATTAAGTGCCACTGGCTTCCCAATATCCTCCCTCAATTTGCCTATTACTAGTTCCCTAGTACCATTGTTACTACACCTGCGACTTCTACAGTTTTCCAGCCAAAACCCATACCACAACTATCCTAGTTTAAAAGACCTAACAGCTCCCTCCACTGAGCGGTTGCCAATGCCTCACAAAACAATCCCCACACCTAGACAAGTGACCCAAAAAAAAAAAAAAAACAATAAAAAACAAAAAAAAAAAAATCCCTGCATACATGTCCATTTCTGCCATAGAAGAGGCCCATTTTCCATAAATGTTACCGCATTTTCCTTACAGTTTTGTCCATCCCAGCAATTGACACCAATTGCCTCTGGACAACCATTCATTTCCAACTCCTCTCCTTGCAAAATGCCACATATGAAAGGTTCCCACCCTCTTCCTATTTATCTCTATTGCTGACCTAAACAGCAAATCAGGTCCTCACTCTACGTCCTGCCAACTATCCGTTGCCTCCAGCACTGAGACAAGATATTAGATTGCTCCCATTACCTCCATGATGTCATCCAGATGGCTAAACAATATCCTTCATCCCAGCCCCAGGAAAACACACTCTCGGCCTCCTAATCCTATCCATTCAAACAGAATGCCCTATCCATGTACCTAATCCAGGCTATCCACAACAACAACAATGTTTTTTTACCTCCTTGCACGTCCGTAGTGATGCACCGAGTAGTCGACTCACATTGCGCCAGTAACATACACCACTTGTAGAATTCGTCATGATGTTCTCGATGGTCTTCGTGGGGTTTCTAGGATGTCTCACTCTACTCAGCCAATGATTCCTTGGTGCTCATTGTGGCATTCCCAGAAGAACAGTCACATTCGTCAGGTACACCGAGATGAGTTGGAGTAAGTTTCTCCACGGCTAAGTCTTCTGTTTCTCGATTTCTGCCTCTCCAACCGTTTTCTTAATCTCATCTTGTTCCATGTTGCCCGACCACAGACCAAGCTCCCCTCTTAACCTGGGGACTCACAACAGGAGGATTACTACGATCCTCTTGGTTCACCTCCGTTAATCGCCGAATCTCCATTTTAGCAACTCTGACTCTTCTCTCAGCTGCTGGTAAAGCTGGCTCAAGAGAGGGCATCCATGGTTCAGATTCACAGAGAGCACACAAACAGGTCTTCACAGAGCTAAGTACACCATCACCACAGAGTAGGGTGGAAGAGGCCTAAGGACCTTGTTAGCTTTTAGAAAGAGATTTGATAAATAAATCATTGAGGAGGGGTTTGGTTTTATTATTGCTAGAGGTACGGGAAAAATTCTTAGATAGCTGCGGTAGGGGATTCCCAAGAGCTTGATTGGGAAATTGGGTTTGTGCATTTTCCCCGGGTACGCTTGCCGTCCTTACGTAGCTACAATCTTCAATCAAAAAAGACCTGATTGGGGGAATTTAGTGCATAATTCTTTACAAAGGTTAAAGAAAAAATAAAAAGGTTTAGAATGAGGTTTTAAAACCAGAAAAGTGCTTACGTTAGATATTTAAATCTTGAAAGGATATGGTAAATAATAGTTTTAAAGCATCCCACCGTGTAGGTAAAGGCAAGTGCAACTAATGCCCAATTTTAATATAGCAATTCACGTTTCCCCCGGGAGCTTTACCAAACTGTAACTAAATAAAATGTCAAAAGTTTGTAAGCTTTTAATGTCAAATGTTCGGGAAAAAATTTGGGTATTTCAAATTTAGTTTGGAAAAATAAATGGGTGAGAGGGGTTGGTTTTGCGTGGGACTTTCCCATATAATTATGTTAAAAAAGGTTATTGCTTGGGAAGCTTTTTGAAAATGGGCTTGGCAAATTTTCATTAGTTTGAGGGGTTTCTGAGGACGTCTACAATGGGGGGCCCAACAGACAGAGCAGTGTTCCTTTTTATAAGTTTGTGAAGGGGGTTTGATAAATATAACAGGTGTAGACATGCCTGCTGCAGGTGCCCCTTTCTTATGACCAGCCCTTTATGCATTTTTTAAAAACAGGTTAACCTCTTGCCCTCAAAAACAAAAACACGTAAAACATTGGTTTTTGACTCAATCATAACAGTTGCTTGCTTTTTTGTGGGGCACGTCCTCTCTTGCCCCTCACTTTAAGCATATATAAATGTTTTCTTCATTTTTCTATTTTAAGCAACCAATTTCTTTTCCCAAAAGGTGTCATCATTCCAGTGGTCTTTCTTTTAAATCAGCATAAAAGCGACTGGATTTTCAAGGTAAAGTTATACTGTTTTTCTTTATCTTACATTATTGCTTAAAAATGAGAAAATTATGTTAATCATGAGTAAATTATTTAAAAAGGGTTTTATTGTTTGGGGAAGCATTTGAAAAGGGCTTGTAAAAATGTTCATTAGTTTGGGGTTTTCTGTAGGACGTGCCTAAAGGTGGTTTGAACAGACAGATGCGTTTTCCCCTCCTTTTTATAATTTTTGTAAAGGGGCTTGAAAAATGCAAAACGGGTGGGGGCACTGCCTGCGCAGTGCTCCCCCTTTTCTATGCCCCCAGTCTTTAAGCACTTTTTAAAAAAGGTTAAACCTCTTGCCCCAAAAAAAAAAGGGAAACACACCATATGGGGTTACTTGATAATCAAACATTTTGCTTGTTTTTTGTGAGGTCACGCCCCTCTTTTTGCACCTCCTTAAGCATTTTTGACGGTTTTTTTCTTCATTTTTCTTTCAAAAGAAACCCAAGTTCTGTAATCCAAAAGGGTTTTCATCAGTTCCATGGTCTTTCTTTTAATCAATGAAAAGTCGACTAGATTTTCAAGTAAAGTTATAAAACAGTTTTTCTTTATCTTACATTATTGCTTGTAAAAAAAATCAGTAACATCTCGAAGGAAAAGGAAAACCCCAAGAAAAAAAGACACTGAAACAGCCTATGCCTACACCATGCAGACCTATCGAACCCAAAACCCCAAAAAAAAAATTTCCCTACCAAATTTTTAAACCCACTTTAACTAATGCAAAAACCCTTTAAAATGTATATCCGAAAAATTAGTGAAAATTTTATAACCTTCTGTACTTTGAAGGTTAAACTGTGTTTATTCTTCAGTATTTCATAAAATGCCATGATATTGGACGATATGTACTCCACACGATGCAGTGACTAGGGTCACCCCGGTAAGCAAACTGAGAAGGGACTTTTCACACCCAAATTTAGTAATTGGATTCACCTCCCCAAGATCATGAAAGGGGAGGACAGCCCCCACTGTATTTTTTAATTTGGCGCACTTCCAGTTTTGATACAGAGTTTTTATTCCCAAGGTGGGTGACAGAAGACTTAAAAAGGAGATAAACAATGGATGTGCATGGTTTTGGGGGATTTTCTGGAAGAAAGGAGCACTGATCTCGTGATCCCAAAAGTCGAGTACTTGTGTAGCTTGCCCCATGAAAGCTGGAGTAATTGATCCCGCTATGATCCAAGAAGATCGAGTACTTTATGCAGTTCTACCCCAAGGGAAACTGAGTTTCGATCCCCACTGTGATCCAAGAAGATCGAGTTTGATGCAGCCTACCCCGGGAATGGAGAAAACGATCCAGCTGGATCCAAAAGATCGAAATACTTTATGTAGCTCTACCCCAAGAAGCTATTGTGGCCTGGGCTAAAAGTTAGTTAGAGTTACATAATGGCCCAGGGAGAGCAAGCTAGAGTTTAATTTAACGGAATTCGAAAAGGGAAAAAGGGGTTTCTGCACATGAAACCCCGGAAGATACGTTTACACTTGATTTTTTTTCCTGAAATGGAATTTTTGACGAAGAAGATTTCTTTTGATGTTTGTTTGTGAGGGGTACGAACTGGTTCTGAAGACACGAAGCGGTTTTCACTTTTTTATGGAAATCGTCGAGGGTATTGGCAGAAATTGAGAGGGGTTGCTCTAAGTTAGTAAAGAAGTTTATAGACCCGGAACTATACATACTGCATTTTGTGTTTTATGTGGCCACCAGAGCTGTTATGTTCAGACTAAACTAATGAAAAATTTAACAGAGGTGTGTGACATCAATATTCATTGGGGTTGTTTGAATATTGAATTATTTTTATAATCAGCGAACCCAGTGTTGAGATTTCACGATACAACAAGTAAATATTTTAAATGGAGTTACTCCAGAGAAGTTCCCCTTTTTGCTCATTATGAAATATAAATAAACAAATGCAATATAGAATCTTTTATAATAGCGACTAAGCTTGAAAGATCCCCTCAAAACATAAATAAAAATTCCCCGTTTGCACAATGTTTCATTCTGTGACATCTCTTTTTCTAAAACAATTGTATCTGTTTAACCTAAAACCATTTATGTTTTTACAAATTGGTATACAGACCGAGGCCGAAGGCTGAGAAGAAAAACTAAAATTTTATTTTGAATACCCTTAAATTACATTACTTGTAAGATGAAGAATGAGGGGGGAAGATTTAAGTGTTGGTTTGGGAAAGAACAAACAAACACTTAACATATTTTTTTAAAAAACGTTTCGGTCCCGTTACCTTGATCACTTTAGGGCGAAACGTTTTTTTAATAAATATGTTAAGGTTTGCTTAGTTCTTTCTAAACCACTTGTCGGTATTTTTTTACCAAGGTTTATACCATGATTGAAGTGTATAAGGGGGGAAAATGGGTATTAATAAAAAGGTCTTGAAATTTAACCCCGAAAAAAATAATGCCTGTTATCCTGGGTTTAAAAGGGAAGCAAGGACAGAAAAAACCAAAGTGATGGACCCCAAACGATTCAAGGGTTTAAGGACTGATTACCTTAAAATTCTACTCTCCTTACCTACTTCAACTTTGTATTGGATGAAAGCCACTGTGTGGGGAAACGTTTCTTCATAAGATTTTCCCTGTGTTGAATATCTCAACTTCAGAAAAAAAAAGCTGAATGACTTTGAGAAATAAATTTTCCCCCACACTTATAAGTTGGAAATGGGGTGTGCAACTCAGTTTAAAAGGGAAGGCCCAAAACACAACCCGGAGACAGAATGGGAACCTTTCCCAACCAGGTCTAGATGGAAATGCGAGGGGAGACAGGGGGTGATGCCAAAAAAACCAACGTGGGGCCGAATCGTTCGAATTATTATGGGTTGCAGGTTGGGGGGATAGCTATCAAAAGAGGTGTGATCTTCGCCGAATAAGGTTCGTCTCTTTGCATGCCCACTCTTCAAGACAGAAACCCAATAATTTTTTCAAATTTTTGCAAGTTTTTGATTTAGAAAGATATAGGAAAGCATTGGTTTGAAAATAGGGGAAAATGGTAGGAAAAATCTCTAGTAAATTATTGAGGCTTAAACCTTGGGAGTTTCCAATTCGGGTTGGATAAATACATAGGAGAGGGGCTGGATTCGAGTAAAAGGAACTATCAAAAAACTTTGGGAGCATTGAAAATTGGGGTTTAGAAAATAATCGTTGTGGGTAGTTGTGAAAGGGGCTGCCAAGTATAGGGCAAAAAACCCCCGCTGCAGTGTTTCCCATTTTTTATTTTCCTATATTTTTATAAGTAGATGATAGCATAACCCAATGTGAATTAATAATGTACTAAGAATAGAGGAAAACTGCAGAAGGGCCTACTGGCCCCCTGAAAGGCAGGGCCTTTCAAAAAGCTTCTCCTTAAAGCTACCCAAGAATAACTCCCATCCCAAGACACCAACAAACCCAGATCCTCCCAAACAATTTTGTCCCAAATTTTTCTTTAAAGCTACCCAAGGGCCCACCTCTATCACCAACTGGGAAGATTTCTCCCGCCATTAAAAAAAATTAAGAAAACCATACTTACCTATGTCCTTCATAAATCTAAAATTTTTCCAAAATTTAAAAACCCTTTTTATTTCCCCCTTTTCCTACCTATCTTTGTGTCATCGGCAAATTTGCTGTATCACTAGAATTCTTCATCAAGATCTTATATATTATGAACTAAACGGGCCCAAGATTGTCCTGTGGAAGCCCCTTGTAAAAAGATCCCCCCTAGGATTTTAAACCCCATTTATTGACACTCTCTGCTTTCCGTTTGAGCCATGATTCATCCCCGAGAGACCCTTCACCCAATGCCATGTTTTAAAGGTTTTCCGGAACATTGTGGATTGCATTAATCTTGGGAGAATTAAAGACAAAATGTTACGTAAAAGGGGCAAGTGCAACTTTTGTGGCAAAGTCTCGCTCTCCAAATCATAAAAACATAAAAACATAAAAAAGGAGGAAAACTGCGCAGGCCTTTTTTGCCCTTACTAGGAGGTCCTTTAAAATTTTCCCATAACAAAATTTACCCCCCCAATTTTCAATGTAACCCAAGAAATAAGCTTGATGTGAAAGTCCACTAAAATCCAACCCTCCCATAAAGATTTACAACCTAAATTTGAAACTACCCAAGCCCTAGCCTCAATAACCCAACTAGGTAGACTGTTCCACTCATCTACTACCCTATTTCCAAACCAATACTTTCCTATGTCCTTTCTAAATCTAAACTTATCAAATTTTAAAATCCATTACTGTGGGTTCTCTCTTGGAGAGATATCCTTAAGACTTTGTTAATATCCCCTTTATTAATACCTATCTTCCACTTATACACTTCGATCAGGTCTCCCCTCATTCTTCGTCTAACAAGTGAATGTAACTTAAGAGTCTTCAATCTTTCTTCATAAGGAAGATTTCTAATGCTATTTTATTAATTTAGTCATCCTACGCTGAATGTTTTCTAACGAATTTATGTCCATTCTGTAATATGGAGACCAGAATTGAGCTGCATAATCTAGGTGAGGCCTTACTAATGATGTATAAAGCTGCAGTATGACCTCTGGACTTCTGTTGCTTACACTTCTTGATATAAATCCCAGTAATCTATTTGCCTTATTATGTACACTTAGGCATTGCTGTCTTGGTTTAAGGTTGCTGCTTCCCATAACCCCAAGTCCTTTTCGCAATCTGTATGGTTAAGTTCTACATTATTTAACTTATAAGTGTTAGGTTATGGACACTCCCGAGCTTCTGAACCTTGCATTTATTCTACATTGAACTGCATCTGCCACTTTTTGACCAAGAGTAGAGTTTGTCAAAATTTCCCCTGAAGTTCCCTAACATCTACGTTTGAATCAATTTTCCTACCTATCTTCGTGTCATCGGCGAATTTGCTCATTCACTAGTAATTCCCTCATCAAGATCATTGATATATATTTTAAACAACAACGGGCCAAGACTGATCCCCGGGGGAACGCCACTTGTTACTGATCCCCACTCGGATTTAACCCCATTTATGGCACTCTTTGCTTCCCCGTCTGTGAGCCATGATTCGATCCACGAGAGCACCCTTCCCCCAATGCCATGAGCTGCTACTTTCTTCAACAGTCTCTGGTGCGGAACTCTATCAAATGCCTTACTAAAATCTAAGTAAATAATATCAAATTCTTTATCGTGGTCAAAGCCTCAAAAGCTTTACCCAAGAAAGTTATAAAATTGTTAGACAAGACCGGGCCCCTTGTGAATCCATGCTGGTATCATTAATCAAGCTATGCTTATCGAGATGGGTTCTTATAATCTCAGCTATAATTGACTCTAGTAATTTGCCTACAATTGAGGTCAGGCTTATTGGGCGGAATTTGACGGTAACGACTTGTCCCCTGTTTTAAAAATAGGAATTACATTAGCCATCTTCCACATATCAGACACTACACCTGTTTGAAGAGATAAATTAAAAATATTAGTTAATGGTTCACAGACTTCCATTTTGAATTCCTTTAGAACCCTTGAAAAAACCTCATCAGGACCCCGTGACTTATTTTGCTTCAGTCTGTCTATCTGCTTCACAACCATTTCACTAGTGACTGTGATGTTACATAATTTATCTTCTTCTGATCCACTATAAAAATTAATTACCGGAAAATTATTAGTGTCTTCCTGTGTAAAAACGAGAGAAAGTAATTTTTTAAAATCGAGCACATTTCATTCTCTTTGTCAGTAAGATGCCCTTTGTTATTTTTAAGGGGACCTATTTTTATCTCTGACTTTTGTTCTATAGACCTGGAAAAAAAATTTTTGGGTTTGTTTTAGAATCCCTAGCAACTTTAATTTCATAGTCCCTTTTGCTTTTCTTATCCCCTTTTAATGTCCCCCTTAATGTCAATATACTGATTCATAAGATGACCCTCGCCTCTTTTGATACGCCTATAAAATCCTTTTTTATGCCCTAGTAGAATATTTCAGCCTATTTTTTCATCCATTTTGGGTCATTTCTATTTGATCTAATTTCCTTATAAGGGATAAAACGTTCTTTGAGCAGCATGTATTGTGTTCAGAAAACTGTCATATTGATAGCTCTCTTCGTTATCCCAGTCAACAGATGATAAGTGTTCTCTAAGCCATCGTATCTGCTAAGCGAAAATCTGGGACTGTTACTGAGTTATCCCTACTATCATACTTCCATTCAATTCTACATGTAATTGATTTGTGGTCGCTAGCACCCAGTTCCTCTGAAACTTCTAAATTATTAACAAGGGATTCATTGTTTGCCAGAACTAAGTCAAGCAGGTTATTACCCCCTTGTAGGTTCTGTCACAAACTGCTTCAAAAAACAATCCTGAACTACTTCTAAAAAATCGTATGATTCTAAATTCCCAGTCAAGAAATTCCAATCAATATGATTAAAGTTAAAGTCTCCAAAGAATTACTACATTATCGTGCCTTGTGGCCCTAACAATTTCCTCCCATAGTAGTCTCCCCGGGTCCCTATCTAAATTTGGGGACGGTATATCACCCCTAAAATTAATTTTTCATGCCCTCTGAAAATTCTATCCAAACAGACTCTGTATGTGTTACTTCAGACTTAATACCCGTTTTTATTGAAAACAGTTAAGCGATCTCGGACATAAAATGCCACCCCACCCCCTTCCCGATACTTCTATCTATTTGGGAAAACAATTTAAAACCCTGAATGTGACATTCTGCAGGCATGTCCCGACTTTTTGAATTAAACCACGTCTCAGTAATGGCAAATACATCTAGGGTACCTGCACTAGCAACTGTCTCAACTCGTCCATCTTATTCCTAGCACTGCGACTATTTGTGTAATAAATATTTAATGACCTCCTCTCTCTTTACCCTTCCTGCTCCTTTCTGTTATTCCACTAAACCTATTACTGTCATTGTCAATTAGTGCCACTGGCTTTCCAATATCCTCCTCATTTTGCCTATTACTAGTTCTCCTAGTACTCATGTTACTACCCTGCGACTTCACAGTTTTCCAGCCAAAACCCATACCACTAACTATTCCTAGTTTAAAGACCTAACAGCTCCCTCCACTGCGTTGGCCAGTGCTCACACCCCACACCTAGACAAGTGAACCCCATCCCTGGCATACATGTCATTTCTGCCATAGAAGAGGTCCCAGTTGTCAATGAATGTTACCGCATTTTCCTGAAGGTGTTGGCCTGACCTCGGTGGAGTGCGGTTGTGCACGGCACCCCTCTGCTGATATCAGTCATAGACCTTAGAACGCGATACGGAGGTTTTGGAGTGTTCAGAGTGGATCGCTCAGTGTTCAGAGTGACTCCTTCTCGCCGACCTGTGTTAGTTTACGCACGGTTCGCGCCTTCGTGCGTGGACCACGCATTCGTGGGAGCACGCACGAATGCTGGGATGTTCCCTGTGAGGTCCATGTTAGTTTACGCATGGTTTCTCACAGGAAATTTCGTGACTAAGTGCTTTTCTTTCAAGGGCATTCTGCAGTGAGTCTGGCGTGTTCTGTGTTAGTTTACGCACAGCCACGCCAGTCATACGTGTGCTACCGGTGGCAACATAATTCGTGGGCGTTCGTGCGTGCTGCGCCGCGCCATCGCTACGCACGGGGAACGTTCGTGACTAAGTGCTTTTCTTTCAAGACATTCTGCAGTGAGTTTTGTGTTAGTTTACGCACAATTGCGAATCTGTCGTCATTCGTGTGATTCGTACGTGTGCTGTGGCGTGGCGCTGACCAGCCAGTGTGCTTCGTGCACTGGTACAGCTCGCCAGGTGCCTGGTGCTGTGTTTAGTTTACGCATAGCACCTGATTGCCCTCGCCATTCGTGCAATTGTGAGTCATATGTGTGTACTCAGTGCTCGGGAAAATAT
>NC_069476.1:161109-180961 GCF_026875155.1 Cherax quadricarinatus | reverse complement strand
ATTTTTTCCTCAAGTTCCCTTTAAAATTTTAACCTGTTCCTCAGTATCTTAGCTTGTTCCTCACGTATTTTGCTTTTTCGTACGTTCTCTGCTCTTTCTCACGATCAAGTCTATCACGCTCCTTTTTGTCTTCCTTTTTCTCTTTCTAACTGTTTTTCCCTTGGATTTCTCTCTCAATTCTCTCTCTCTTCCTTTTTCTCCTGTATTTTAAGGTTCTCTTTCTCCTTTTCTCTTCTCTCTAAATTTCTCTCTCTTTTCAAGTCTTTTCTGGATCTTAGCACAATGAAAGATTCTAAATTTTTTATCTGTTATTCCTAACTTACTTCCAGCGTTCATCCAAAACTGGTATTCCTCCATGCTTGCAAAAAATAACTTAAACTATCAGGGGAAATGAACGGGTAGTAAAGAAAAGGAGGGTTCAATTCCTGCTCCACTCAAACTGTAAATAAACCAGAGGGCTCGATCCCTGTTTCAATTAAACAATATGTATTAATTAAAAGAAGGGTTCTATGCCGGCTCCGAGCAAACAGTAAGCAGAATGGGGTCCTTGACCATCCAATCTTCTCACCAACAAATCAAGAGTGTCCTATGACAGTTCCCTTGATATAATAAAGAGCTCAATGAAACAAATTGTCACTGGAAAATCTCGGGTCCCTAGAGTCTAATCCTCCAAAGTGTTTCAAGCTCACACAAAAATAGATGGCAAAAATTAACTAGTATTCCTGCCTTGAGTGAACAATAAAATGGCATAAATACCGACAGGTTGTTTAGGTAAGACGCATTTTGCAACAGTTAGGTATCTTTATTTCAAAAACGTTCACCTACACACTAGGCTTCTTCAGTCGAATACAGCAAAGTTGATAGAAGCAGAAGAGACTTGAAGACGATGTAATCAGTCCATCACCCTTAAAGTTTTGAGGTGGTCAGTCCTCAGTCTGGAGAAGAGTATTGTTCCATTGTCTGGAATAATATTATTCCAGACAATATTATTCCCCCCCCCCACCGGCCATAGCACGACAACGCAGGCACCTCCTTTAAACCCGCCACAGGCGCTTTGCAGACTCAACTGGCACCTCACCAGAGATCCCGGCTACCCAACCTGGTATACAGCAACAGACCACGATGCATACAAGAAGAAACCCAAACCCTCACAGTCCCTACAGACCACATAAACCCCGATAATATCCCTGTTTCGAACCCAACTCCAAAGCAGGCCCTCACCGGGGGAGGTTCTCGTAGCACTCATCAAGGTGTTCACAGTCTTATTTGCAACACAATAAACATCCACGGAACAACAGAGCGCATTCCGGCAGATGGTCAGTACGCTCCTGAGAGTGTGCTTTCTGACCGAAGAGGAGACAGTGGATGTCATGAATTTGCAGGTTCTCAGAGCGGGCAGGACTCAGTCTCCAGCTCAGGAAACAACATCGATGGAATAACCTCGGTACCAAACCCAAAACCCTCAAGGTCCTACAGTGGAACATCGGGGCCCTGAGGGCAACAGCCCCTCTTGCTGGGGGCAGTAATTCGGGATCGGATTGATATCGTCTTGCTACAAGAAACTTGACTGTCCCGACTATGTGCCCAAGACTATCGGTTTTGCTGGGTTATTTTCGGCACATGGATCCGGGCGTTCACTGCAGAGGCCACAGCTGTATTTGTATCCAATAAAATTTACCTCACGAGGTTATACCCAAACCCCTGTGGACTGGGGGGGAGGATGTCGAGGTACAGGCCATCCTTGTGCACATACCTGGGGGCCGCCATTACCATCTATAACATCTACAAGAACCAAGACACACCCTCGATATTGCAGAGCTCCTCGCACAAGCACGCACTGAGTGTATTATTGTGGGTGGAGATTTCAACGCACATCACCCAATGCTGCACTCTCACTCAGCAACCAATGCTGCTGGCAGACACATAGCAATGCTCCTACACGATATTCCAGAGGTAAAGTTGCTAAACAATGGAGACCCCACACACCTGTTGGGTGGCTGCCTCGACCTTAACTTCGGGTCAAGACAACTCGCAGCAGGAGCCACAGGGAAACCCATCCTCACCTTGTCAATGCCCACTTTGCAGTGATCACCACTTCAACATCAACAGGCCTCCCACAGTTGTGCTGCCTCCTAGATGGGACGTAAAGAGGGCCAACTGGAAGGGTTCCAGGATTATCTTCATGACTGGTGGTCCACATACTCTCTATCTGAAGATGGTGATACGGCTAAACAGGAGCTAATCACTGTTCTCATCCAGGCAGCAGAGTGCGCAATTCCAAAGAAGTCCGCGGGACGCACTCACAAAAGAGACTGGTGGTTCTAAAACGACGAGGTGCGGGAGCAGAACCACCGCATCAACTTTTTTAGGAAGCTATACAGGGGTAACCCTACGGCAGAGAACAGGAATACTCTGAGAGCCATTGTGCAGCATGCCCGCAGAGTCTCTCTCAGAGTAAAAACTGAGAAATGGCTGGAGTGGTGCTCAACATTCGGGATCACACCACCTTATCTAAAGATATGGGGCAAGCTCAACATAGCAACTGGCAAAAGCAAGCCGAGGCACAGCACACCCAACCCATCCCAGGAAGCTGAGAAACTAGTGGAGCTTTTCACTTCCAGGGGAGCCTCCACTCAGCTCCCACAGGACAATCCGGAATTTTCAGACGGATCTTCTGCCACAGCGACAGCTAACGTTACAAGCTGAAAGTGAGTCGGAAGATGTGATGATGACGACCTCAGGGACTTGGAACTCCGGGACGTGCCATTAAGAAACACAGGTGACACTGCCGGGCAAGGATGGTGTTACATTACTCCATGATTGCACGGGCTGGGCAGGTGGATGGGAGGCCATACTAGACGTCATTAACAAGTCGTGGGGGGCCAGACACTCCCAGCAGCTTGGAAGAAAGCTACCATCGTACCAATTCCAAAGCCCAAGGACCCAGGAAGTATGAGACCCATATCGCTGACCCAGCTGCTTAGCCAAGACTTCTGAGAGGATGGTGTTAAACCGCCTCCATGGAAACTTGCCCTCTCATCATCACAAAATTTGGCTTCAACCAAAGGAGTGGGTACAGCAGAGTGCATAACACCTACTAAGCCAGATTGTGATAGTAACAAAAAACCTAGTATTGTCGTCTACCTCGACCTTGAAAAGGCATTTGAGCTAGCCAGCCCCACAGCAATTCTGGCAATACTAGCTCGGAAGGTTATCAAAGGACGCCTCCTGGTTTGGATAGAGTCCTACCGTAGGGGCAGGCAGGCAGGCCTGTGTCAGCTTTAGGGACACTACTCTTCCTTTGAAACCCGGGAAAACGGTACGCCACAAGGATTTGTGCTCAGTCCTACCCTGTTTAACATCCTTATGCAGGAACTTGTGAGCCTTCCCTTTCATAGTGGTACACAGCTCCTCAGCTATGCTGATGACTTGCACTCGTAGTGATGGGAAAGGCAATTTAGAACGGGCAGGCTCAGAGAGCTCTGGACCTAATTACGCAGTCTTGCAAGGAACTAGGCCTCAAGATCTCAGCCGAGAAATCTCTTGCAATGATGTTCAAGGGACCAGATCCTGTGAAAAGATTACGTATTCAGGATATAGCACTTGAGTTTGGACAGGGGTCCTACCTGTACTTGGGAATCTACATTGATAAAAACTGACCTTTCAGAACAGGCCGAGTATGTCAGGTCACGTGCTCTACTCAGACTCAACGCCATGAGAGCCATGACGAGGCACCGTGTAGGGGTAAGCAAAGATGTACTTCGCTTGTACTATATACAAGCTATACGCTCGCTCATTGACTACGGTGCACCGGCGTTAGCTCGTCTCTTCCCGCAGAGCAGGCAAAGGGTGGAGGTCGTACAAAATTAGGCGATAAGAACTATGCTTGGGGCCCACATCTGGACCAACACAGTATGTCTCAGATCTGAGGCCCGGCTTCCTTCCTTGGCTGACAGAGTAAGATACATAAACTCCTGCAAAGTGGCCACGATTCTGCACCGGCAGCAAGGTACCCCACTAAGGAGACGGATATTGACAACCATGACACAATATTCCACACTCTTCACGGACTACTCCTGGATTCGTTCGTTTTGTGCTGCTGGGCGGAAGCTGCTGTCTATACAACTACTCCTTGAGAAGAGTTGTGACCTTCCTGTTGCTGGGTACCATCCACCCCCTCCCTGGCGCCCAGATCCAGCCGATGTTTGCATCATGCAGCTACCCATCTCTAAGCGTCTCTGCAGTCAAGACACCCTCAGCAATCATGCTGAGACAAGCATGGCGCTGGCAGAGGGAGGCACATGTGCAGTGTAATTCACAGATGGTTCTGTCGACCCTGACAGGAAGAGAGCAGCAGCTGGACTGTACCACAATGGTCACACACAAGGGTTGGCGACTCCCTGACCACTGCACGAACCTTCAAGCTGAGTGGAGGGGATTTAGCCCGGCCCTTGTCACATGCCCTAACGACATCGACTCCGACCTGTCATACATGTTGATTCCACGTCTGCAATCAATGCTCTCTCTCATTTTCAACCACAGGACAATGTTCATCTCAAACAATCGATCCTGAGCATAAGGGCAGCCTTAGAAGTTCAGGGTAACAGATCGACATTGAACCTGGACCCAGCCATGCTGGCATCCGGGGAAATGAGGCGGCAGATGATGCAGCCAAGGTAGCAAAGACTATCCACATGTTGGGATTACGTCCCAATCAGCCTACGACAGACCAAACTGGTGGCTGCCAGAGCCATGAAACTTATGGGGGAGGTCTTAGGTGATACCCCATCTCAGCAGTGGTACCGAGCAGCGACTCAGGGAGAAACCCCTCATAGGATAGAAGCTGGTCCAGACGCAGTGTACCGCCCTCCATCGGCTTTCGTTTGGGGTTTCCCAAAAGCCCAAGATGATGGTTTGACAAAGGGTGAGGAGGAGATGTGCCAGTACTGTCAGCCTGTTGTCCAGCTGCCCGTAACACACTATCTTCTGGAGTGCGAAGTTATTGAGACACTCTGCAGGCAACTAGGAGTGATATTCCTCCCGAAAAGGAAACCCCGAATGAGTGCGGCCCCACTAGTGTACCATGGAGTCAACGAACCAGACAAGCTGTTACCTGTGATAACGACATATCCTCCTCCTCGCTAGTGTCCATAGTTTGGAGTACATACGGTGTTGTCGCTTATGAGAAGCACCATTGAACTGACCAGAAGAGTGCTTGAGCGCATATGTCGCATCATTGCAGAAACCTTTCTCCCTCGGGGGCCAGAGACGGGTCATCGCAAGATTGAGACCCTGCCAAGGGACTAAGGTCTCTTGGCGAAACAATATTCAACAGGATGTTAGAAGTGATCAAGTCCCAGACTGAAACCGTTTTCTAATAAAATATGTTATAGTGTTTTCCTTACGTGTCTTCTAAAACAATTTGTCGGTATTTATTACCAAGGGTTATACCATAATCCCTTGTAATGACTGCAACAAATTATATGTGGGCGAAACATCAAGAGAACCTCCAAACCCGTATTTCAGAACACCATAGCAAGCAGGACTGACGATTACAAGTTAATGCCCTGTGTACAACAACGCAATCTCACACAACCATTTAATTAACTACAGAAACTCAAGACTTAAAGCTCACAGAATACAACACTCAAAACAGAAGAATCCTGGATCATCGCTTTATTATCTAAAACCCACAATTCAACAGAACAATGGCTTCTATAACATAGCCTGAACACTCGCCAAGAAACTTCTTCATCCTATCCCACATAAGAAAATAGAACACTGCAGAAGGTCTACTCACACTTGTCCAATACCCTGCCTAGTCTACCCAAGACTCTATAACCCCACCAGTAGAATCATCAGATGCAGCAACTCCACCTGACCTCACATCTGAACATGACTATAAATACTAACTCCCATACCTTCCAACCCCGGGGGTAGATCAGTGTGTGACTTGAAAAGCCCACTGTGTGGGTGAAACGTGTCAATAAAGGATCACATTTAACTGCCTTTGTGTTTATATTTCCATTGTTCGGTAATTTTATACCATTTATTTCCAGGTCCGAAGTCGCCTGAACTGTTGCAATAAAAACGGTATTAAGTCTGAAGTAACAACATACAGATCTGTTTGGATAGAATTTTTCAGAGGCATGAAAAATTAACTTTAGGTGTGATTACCATCCCCCAAATTTAGATAGGGACCAGGGGAGAACACTATGGAGAAGAAATTGTTAGGGCCACAAGGCACGATAATGTAGTAATTCTGGAGACTTTAACATTTAGTCAATTGAATTGAATTTCTTGATTCCTGGTGAATTTAGAATCATACGACTTCTTAAAGTATTCAGGATGTTTATGAAGCAGTTTTGTGACAGAACCTACATAGGGGTAATAACCTGCTTGACTTAGTTCTGGCAAACAATGAATCCCTTTTAATAATTTAGGAAGTTTTAGAGGACTGGGTGCTAGCGACCACAAATCAATTACATTAGAATGAATGAAGATAGCACAGGGATCCTACAGTAACAGTCCCTGTTTTCGCTTAGGCGATTACTGATGGGCATAGAAAAAGAAACACAAAAAACCCCCCATTAACATCTGTTGACAGGGGTAACGAAGAGAGCTATCAATATAACAGTTTACAGAACACAATACATGCTGCACAAAGAACGTTTATCCCTTATAAAGAAATTAGATCAAATAGAAATGACCCAAAAATGGATGAAAAATAGGCTGAAATATCTACTAGGGCATAAGAAAGGAATTTATAGGCGTATCAAAAGAGGCGAGGGTCATCTTATGAAACAGTATATTGACATTAAGAGGGACATTAAAAAGGGGATAAGAAAAGCTAAAAGGGACTATGAAATTAAAGTTGCTAGGGATTCTAAAACTAACCCAAAAAGTTTTTTCCAGGTATATAGAACAAAAGTCAGAGATCAGATAGGTCCCCTTAAAAATAACTATGGGCACCTTACTGACAAAGAGAATGAAATGTGCTCGATTTTAAATAATTATTTTCTCTCGGTTTTTACATATGAAGACACTAATAATGTTCCGGTAATTAATTTTTATAGTGGGCCAGAAGATAAATTATGTAACATCACAGTCACTAGTGAAATGGTTGTGAAGCAGATAGACCAATTGAAGCAAAATAAGTCACCGGGTCCTGATGAGGTTTTTTCAAGGGTTCTAAAGGAATGCAAAATGTAAGTCTGTGAACCATTAACTAATATTTTTAATTTATCTCTTCAAACAGGTGTAGTGTCTGATATGTGGAAGATGGCTAATGTAATTCCTATTTTTAAAACAGGGGACAAGTCGTTACCGTAAAATTACTGCCCAATAAGCCTGACCTCAATTGTAGGCAAATTACTAGAGTCAATTATAGCTCAAATTATAAGAAGCCATCTCGATAAGCATAGCTTGATTAATGATACTCAGCATGGATTCACAAAAGGCCGGTCTTGTCTAACTAATTTATTAACTTTCTTCAGTAAAGCTTTTGAGGCTGTTGACCACGATAAAGAATTTGATATTATTTACTTAGATTTTAGTAAGGCATTTGATAGAGTTCCGCACCAAAGACTGTTGAAGAAAGTAGCAGCTCATGGCATTGGGGGAAGAGTGCTCTCGTATATCGAATCATGGCTCACAGACAGGAAGCAGAGAGTGTCCATAAATGGGGTTAAATCCGAGTGGGGATCAGTAACAAGTGGCGTTCCACAGGGATCAGTCTTGGGCCCGTTGTTGTTTATAATATATATCAATGATCTTGATGAAGGAATTACTAGTGATATGAGCAAATTCGCCGATGACACAAAGATAGGTAGGATAATTGATTCAAACGTAGATGTTAGGGAACTTCAGGAGGATTTAGACAAACTCTGCTCTTGGTCAGAAAAGTGGCAGATGCAGTTCAATGTAGATAAATGCAAGGTTCTGAAGCTCGGGAGTGTCCATAACCCTAGCACTTATAAGTTAAATAATGTAGAAGTTAGCCATACAGATTGCGAAAAGGACTTGGGGGTTATGGTAAGCAGCAACCTTAAACCAAGAGAGCAATGCCTAAGCGTACGTAATAAGGCAAATAGATTACTGGGATTTATATCAAGAAGTGTAAGCAACAGAAGTCCAGAGGTCATACTGCAGATTTATACATCATTAGTAAGGCCTCACCTAGATTATGCAGCTCAATTCTGGTCTCCATATTACAGAATGGACATAAATTCGTTAGAAAACATTCAGCGTAGGATGACTAAATTAATACATAGCATTAGAAAACTTCCTTATGAAGAAAGCTTGAAGACTCTTAAGTTACATTCACTTGTTAGACGAAGAATGAGGGGAGACCTGATCGAAGTGTACAAGTGGTGACTGTACTTAACTCAGTGGTGACTGTACTTAACTCAGTGGTGACTGCACTTAACTCAGTGGTGACTGTACTTAACTCTGTGAAGAAGTGTCTTGTTTGCTCCCGGGGACTGAACCAAGATGCCCTCCATCGAGCAACTTTACCAGCAACTTAAGGAAGAATTGAGGGCAGCGAAGATAGAGATACGGCGATTGACCGAGGAAAACAAGAGGATTCGTAGTAGTCCTCCTGTTTCGAGTCCTCAGATCAAGAAGGGATCGTGGTCAGTGGCTGGACTGCAGGGGACGACGAAGTTGACGATCAAGAAGACGAATGGAAAGTCAGAAACGATGAAGAAGAAAGAGACTGCTGTGGAAACTCCTGTGGAAACCTCCAACGCATTCTCGGTGCTACCCGACGAATATGAGTCTACTACTGGGATCGTCACGACGAACGACAACAAGGAAGGTAAGAATATTGTTGTTGTTGGGGATAGCCAGGTTAGATACATGGATAGGGCATTCTGCTTGAAGGAAAGGAGTAGGAGACAAAGGGTATGTTTTCCTGGGGCTGGGATGGAGGACATTGTTAGCCGGCTTGACAACATCATGAACGGTAATGGGATCAATCCTATTATTTGCCTCAGTGCTGGAGGCAATGATGTAGGCAAGCGTAGAAGTGAGGATTTAGTTAGAAAGTTCAGAACAGCTATAGACATAATTAGGAAGAAGGGGGGGCACCCTGTTATATGTGGCATTTTGCCAACAAGATGTGTTGGTAATGAATGGTTGTCCAGAGCAATTGGTATTAATTGTTGGCTGGATAAACACTGTAAGGATAATGCAGTACCATTCATTGACAACTGGGACAACTTCTATGGCCGAAATGACATGTATGCCAGGGATGGGGTTCACTTATCCAGGGCAGGTGTGGGTTTTCTTGCTAACTCAGTTGAGGGGGTTGTTAGGACTTTAAACTAGGATTAGTTAGAGGTATGGGTTTAGAAATGATAAATAATGAGTATGGATATATTGGCTTATGCTCTGATATTAAGAATCTTAATAGTAACTGTCATGGAGTAACTCTGGGTAATGATAATTTCAGAAATTGTGTAAAAACAAAGATTAATAGAAAAAATGTGCAGAAGAAAAAACATATGATGGTATTTTATGCTAACGGTCGAAGTGCAAGAAATAAAATTAATGAACTACGTTTGGTAGCATGTGCTGGGAACTTTGATATCATTGCATTAACTGAAACGTGGTATGATTTAAAGAGTCGGGATATAACTGCTGAGTGTAATATTCAGGGATTTAAGTTGTTCAATGTGGGTAGATGTAATGGGAAGGGGGGAGGAGTTGCATTGTATGTTCGAGAAAATATTAATTGTTGCTTAAAAACAGGTATAAAAATAGATGGAGCAGTAACAGTCCGTTTTGGTAGAGTTCGTGGAGGGTCAAGAAAAACTAATTCTAGGTGTAATATACCGACCTCCAGGCTTGGATCACGATAGAGGGAGACTTCTTTGGGACGAAATTGTTAGGGCTTCTGGACACAGTAACATAGTCATAGTAGGGGACTTTAACTTTAGTCAAATTGACTGGAATTCTTTGACAGGTAATCTAGAGTCCAGTGACTTCATGGAAACAGTTCAGGACTGTTTTCTGAAACAGAGCGTAACTGAGCCTACAAGGGGTAATAATTTGCTAGACCTAGTCTTGTTAAATAAGGAAACACTCGTGAATAATCTGGAGATCACTGAAGAGCTTGGCGCAAGTGATCACAAATCCATCACTTTTAGCATTAATTGGGAATGCAAGAATAATGATAATACAGTAAAAATCCCCGATTTTCGTTATGCCGATTAAAATGGACTTAGGGAACATCTGTCTAATCTTGATTGGGGTTATCTAGCTAATGATTTTATTGACGATAATCATACTTATGAATATGAAGGGATCTGCTTTTATGATTGTTTTCTTAATAATGTACACAGTGCCCAGAGTATATACATTCCCCAGAGAGAAATTAGGTCTAATAATAACGATCCCAAATAGGTTGACAGGAGGCTAAAGCATCTATTAGGGGAGAAAAGGGGAATTTATAGGCGCATCAGAAAAGGAGAGGTTAACCTTACTGACCAATATGTTCAGCTTAAAAGAGAAGTAAAAAACGCGATAAGAAAGGCTAAACGTGACTATGAAATTAGAGTTGCTAATGAATCAAAGACTAATCCAAAGGGGTTCTTTCAAGTGTATAGGACGAAGGTGAAGGAAAAAGTAGGACCTCTGAAAACTAGGAATGGACAGCTGACGGATAATGAACTGGAAATGTGTTCCTTATTTAATGACTATTTTTTGTCAGTTTTTACGCAGGAAGATGTAAATGAGATTCCAGTAATTAGCAATTATTTAGTTCCTGATGAATTTAAGTTAACTAATATTACTGTCAAGATGGACATGGTTATTAAACAGTTGTGATGAATGGTTTGAAAAACCGACAAGTTGAAGATTGAGACACTTATGCAGCATATGGGAATCTTTATTCATGAAACGTTTCGCCACACAGTGGCTTCATCAGTCCAATACAAAGAGGAAGGCGTAAGGAGAGGAGGAATATGAGGGAATCAGTCCCTCAGCCTGGAGTCGATGTGTTCAGTCCATCAATCTTGTAGAATGTACAGCATAGGCAAGCAAGCAAGCAAGCAAGCAAGCAAGTGCAGGTAAGATCCCAATGGGATGAGCGGGGAAGACGGGACAGACGAAGAATAGCGCTGGAGAGGAGTGTTCTTAGTCGTAGAAATAGAGCCAGGGCTTGACCCAGCAGCTAAGGCGATCGTGGGACAGACTTGGAGAAAAAACGGGAAGAGAGCAAGCTGTGTATGGAACTGAACTTCTCCAGGCTGAGGGACCGACAACCCCAAATTCCACGACCTCAAGGGCGATGGACCGACCACACGGCCCCCACACCTCCACTGCTCCCGCCCACCTTCTGTACTGAAGAAACCTACTGTGTAGGCGAAACGCCCCGGAACAAAGTCGCCCATCTCTTGCCTATATGTCTCACCCACCAGTCTCGTGGTAGGTGAGGTCTTTGAGTCTCGAGAGCTGGAAGTTTCCAGGTCGCAGGAGAGGGCATCAGACATGTGGGAGGTTATTTTAGTAGTTGAGGAGGCAGGTTTGCAATGGAGCCATTTGCAAACTTCTGAAGCTGCTCCTGGAGAGGTGGTATAGCGTTGTCTTGTTGCAAAAAGTGAAACGAAGAGGCTTGATGAACTCAAGAACTTGCGTGAGTGTGAAGTGAAGAGGTGATTCGCAGGCATACTATGACTGTTCCATCACGAGGCCTTTGTATAGTTCAGAGCAGGTCATGGTGTCAGCGTTCGAGGGAGAGGTGTAGAAAGTGAGGTTTTCCCAAGAGGGTGTGCTGGAGTCGTCGCTATCTGCTTCGTCGGGGGTATTCGTCAGGAAATTCTTGTTCAATTGTTTCTACAGTGATTGTGTCAAGAGGAGGCTGGGAGTCTAGAGTATTTGCGGTCTGGCTGGTTGTTGGTGGTTGTTGAGAGGTGGCCAGTGGTCACTGGGCGTGGTTCAGGAATGTTTTTTGGGGCAGAGTTAGGATTTGGGCCTGAAGTTGATGTGAAGTTAGCGATGTTTGGGATAATCTTGAGGAAGTCCTGTGATGTTGGCGAGTCAGGAAAGTTGAATGACGGCATGTTGTTAAGACGGAATAGTTCGTTAATTGTAGTGTTGAATGTGCCTGGGTTTGCTGCATTTGCAAGGTGTGCATACATCATGCAGTACAACACCTTAGAGGGAGCAGCGTCAGGAAATGCAGAAAGGGAATTGCTGGATAGAGATGACTGCTGTGTGGCTTGTAAAATTCTGGTGGTGTCCGACTGGAGTTTTGAAATGGCGGTGTATGTCGGCGATTTGGACTATTCTTCTTGGTTTCTTCTTTAATTTTTTTCGACATTACTTCTTTTCGTAGTGGGCATTTTGCTGCAAGGGTATGATGAGTACCCTAGCAGTTAAGACATGTTGGAGTGGCATTGGTGGTGGTGCAGGCTTTGAAGTTATGACCTTCTTTTCCACAGGTAGAACCAGAACTTTTTGTCTTTAATGGGGCAGTCCTTTGTGAATGTTGATAAGAGTAACAGTTCCAACAGGGAGAGACATGGGCAAAACGTTCAGGTTCAATGTGGCGTGGATGTATGTGGTAATATGAGATAGCTAGTCCACTAGCGAGTGCTTGGGTAGCCATATCTATGTTTGAAAAGGTGATTTTAATCATAGATGAGGCATTGGGAATTCGTGTGATGGTTGTCTACAGAGGCCCAGGTGTTTTGGTCTTCGATAGAGGTCTTCAGTTCATCCGTTTGGAATAGATGTGATTATCTTATCCAATTGTTTAACAAAACTGAACGTTTCGCCAGCAAGGAGGGAGACGGTGATATGATGAATTGACGGTCCCGTAATGTGTTCATTGCAGTGTCGTCCATAAGTTTAGCTGCTTCATTGTCGTCGGTGCAAACGACAATAAAGGAATCCTTGAGTGAGTGAATCGCTGTGAATTTGAGATGTAGGCAGGTCCTCATAGCGGCAGCAAGTAATAGTTTAGTGGAATCATTTATAACACCACTGGCTGGTTTGATTTTAACACGATGTGCGAACATTGTCGAACAGGTAGAGGTTACCCTCCCCAACGGGGCTTATATACTGTAGTGAGGTGAGGTGAAGCAGGCGGAGGCGGGGTCATAGTGGTACCATCCACTAGTCGAAGTAGGTCTTCGTCCAAAGGTTGAACAAGTGTTGAAGAATTCTTTGTAACAAGATCCCATGATGCTGCAGTGTCTGACAGTTGTGAACAATAAAATTGTATAAAATACCGACAGGTTGTTTAGGTAAGACACATATGCAAAAGTTAGGTATCTTTATTTCGAAAAGTTTTGCCTACACAGTAGGCTTCTTCTGTCGAGTACAGCAAAGTTGATAGAAGCAGAAGAGACTTGAGGACGATGTAATCAGTCCATCACCCTTAAAGTTTTGAGGGACTGACCACCTCAAAACTTTAAGGGTGATGGACTGATTACATCGTCTTCAAGTCTCTTCTGCTTCTATCAACTTTGCTGTACTCGACTGAAGAAGCCTACTGTGTAGGCGAAACGTTTCAAAATAAAGATACCTAACTGTTGCATATGTGTCTTACTCTGACAGTTGTGATGAATGGTTTGAAAAACCGACAAGTTGAAGATTGAGACACTTATGCAGCATATGGGAATCTTTATTCAGGAAACGTTTCGCCACACAGTGGCTTCATCAGTCCAATACAAAGAGGAAGGCGTAAGGAGAGGAGGAGTATGAGGTAATCAGTCCCTCAGCCTGGAGTCGATGTGCTCAGTCCATCAATCTTGTAGAATGTACAGCATAGGGCCGTAGACGCTTGCCTAATTCTTGGGCACGACCTACTTCCACATTGAACAAATGTGACACCGCCTATGACTGCTACACCTCTCCTACCAACGGTTTATAAGCTCCTCCGCACGTATGCCGTATTCTATTCATGATTGATGGACAGACCACATCGACTCAAGGTTGAGGGACTGATTACCTCATTCTACTCCTGTTCTTCAAGATTCTCCTTTGTATGGACTGATGAAGCCACTGTGTGGCGAAACGTTTCCTCAATAAAGATACCCAAGAGTTGTACATGTGGTTAGGTAAGACACATATGCAACAGTTAGGTATCTTTATTTCGAAACGTTTCGCCTACGCAGTAGGCTTCTTCAGTCGAGTACAGAAAAGTTGATAGAAGCAGAAGATACTTGAAGACGATGTAATCGGTCCACCACCCTTAAAGCTTTGAGGTGGTCAGTCCCTCAGTCTGGAGAAGAGCATTGTTCCATAGTATGAAACAATATGGAGATGAAGTGACAGGATGGAGCCTTATATAGAGCCAGGAGGTGAGAAGTAGGTCACTAGAAGAGGTAAGAACGCAGATGTTGGGAGGTCGGGTCCCTCTCAAATCCAGCCGTTCTCACAAGTAGAGGTTGTCGAAGTTCATTGCAGGTCTGTACCAAGATACCCTTGTGTTGCAGTGTCTGACAGATTGAACTTTAAAATGGTATAAAATACCGACAGGTTGTTAGGTAAGACACATATGCAACAGTTAGGTATCTTTATTTCGAAACGTTTCGCCTACACAGTAGGCTTCTTCAGTCGAGTACAGAAAAGTTGATAGAAGCAGAAGATACTTGAAGACGATGTAATCAGTCCATCACCCTTAAAGTTTAGAGGTGGTCAGTCCCTCAGTCTGAAGAAGAGCATTGTTCCATAGTATGGAACAATATGGAGATGAAGTGACAGGATGGAGCCTTATATAGCGCCAGGAGGTGAGAAGTAGGTCACTAGAAGAGGTAAGAACGCAGATGTTGGGAGGTCAGGTCCCTCTCAAATCCAGCCGTTCTCACTAGTAGAGGTTGTCGAAGTTGATTGCAGGTCTGTAATAAGATACCCTTGTGTTGCAGTGTCTGACAGATTGATCACTGCAACACAAGGGTATCTTGGTACAGACGTGCAATCAACTTCGACAACCTCTACTAGTGAGAACGGCTGGATTTGAGAGGGACCTGACCTCCCAACATCTGCGTTCTTACCTCTTCTAGTGACCTACTTCTCACCTCCTGGCGCTATATAAGGCTCCATCCTTTCACTTCATCTCCATATTGTTTCATACTATGGAACAATGCTCTTCTCCAGACTGAGGGACTGACCACCTCAGAACACAAAGAGTAGTAGTCAACAGAGTAAAGTCTGAGGCAGGCACGGTGAAAAGCTCTGTTCCACAAGGCACAGTACTCGCTCCCATCTTGTTCCTCATCCTCATATCTGACATAGAAAAGGATGTCAGCCACAGCACCGTGTCTTTCTTTGCAGATGACACCCGAATCTGCATGACAGTGTCTTCCATTGCAGACACTGCAAGGCTCCAGGCGGACATCAAGCAAATGTTTCAGTGGGCTGCAGAAAACAATATGAAGTTCAACGATGAGAAATTTCAATTACTCAGATATGGTAAAAACGAGGAAATTAAATCTTCATCAGAGTACAAAACAAATTCTGGCCACAAAATAGAGCGAAACACCAACGTCAAAGACCTGGGAGTGATCATGTCGAAGAATCTCACCTTCATGGACCATAACATTGTATCGATCGCATCTGCTAGAAAAATGACAGGATGGATAATGAGAACCTTCAAAACTAGGGATGCCAAGCCCATGATGACACTCTTCAGGTCACTTGTTCTATCTAGGCTGGAATATTGCTGCACATTAACAGCACCTTTCAAGGCAGGGGAAATTACTGACCTAGAAAATCTACAGAGAACCTTCACGGCGTGCATAACGGAGATAAAACACCTCAATTACTGGTAGCGCTTGAGGTTCCTAAACCTGTATTCCCTGGAACGCAGGCGGGAGAGATACATGATTATATACACCTGGAAAATCCTAGAGGGACTAGTACCGAACTTGCACACGAAAATCACTCACTACGAAAGCAAAAGACATGGCAGACGATGCAACATCCCCCCAATGAAAAGCAGGTGTGTCACTAGCACGTTAAGAGACCATACAATAAGTGTCAGGGGCCCGAGACTGTTCAACTGCCTCCCAGCATACATAAGGGGGATTACCAACAGACCCCTGGCAGTCTTCATGCTGGCACTGCACAAGCACCTAAAGTCGGTTCCTGATCAGCCGGGCTGTGGCTCGTACGTTGGTTTGCGTGCAGCCAGCAGTAACAGCCTGGTTGATCAGGCTCTGATCCACCAGGAGGCCTGGTCACAGACCGGGCCGCGGGAGCGTTGACCCCCGGAACTCTCTCCAGGTAAACTCCAGGTAAACTAGTGATGTATAGAGCTGTAAAATAACTTTTGGACTTCTGTTACTTATACTTCTTGAGATAAATCCAAGTAATCTGTTGGCCTTGTTGCTCACACTAAGGCACTGCTGTCTTGGCTTTAGATTTCTGCTTACCATGACTTCCAAGTCTTTTTCACATTCTGTATGACCAAGCTCTACTTCACCTAGATTATAGCTTCGAGGGTTATTTTCATTACCAAGGGCAAGTACCTTACACTTATCCACAACAAACTTCATCTGCCATTTTTCAGACCATGTCATTAATTTGTTCAAATCGTCCTGGAGTTCATTGGAATCCTCCTCAGAGTGAATTATACGGCCTCTCTTTGTATCATCAGCAAACTTACTCATGTCACTAGTAATCCCTTCATCTAGGTCATTAATGTAAATTATGAACAGGAGAGGGCCTAAAACTGATCCTTGTGGAACGTCACTAGTGACTAATCCCCATTCAGATTTCACTCCATTAATGGTAACTCTCTGCTTTCTATTGGTAAGCCATGCCTCAATCCATGCTAGAACTTTATCTCCTATACCATGAGCTGCCACTTTTCTTAAGAGTCTCTTGTGAGGTACTCTGTCGAAGGCCTTACTGAAATCCAAATAAACAATATCATTCTCCCTATCACTGTCAACTGCCTCAAATGTTCTATTGAAGAACGTCAGTAAGTTTGTCAGGCAGGAACGACCTCTCGTGAATCCATGCTGAGATTCTTTTATCAAGTTATGCTCTTCAAGGTGACTTCTGATAATGTTAGCTATAATTGATTCTAATAACTTGCACACTATAGATGTCAGGCTTATTGGATGGTAATTTGAAGGAGTGGACTTATCCCCTGATTTGAATATAGGAACCACATTAGCCATCTTCCACAACTCTGGCACAACACTGGTAAGGATGGACGCATTGAATACACTCGTTAATGGCTGACTAAGCTCCATCTTGCATTCCTTAAGTACCCTTGAAAACAACTCATTGGGTCCCGGGGACTTATTTTGTTTCAGTTTGTCTATCTGTTTAATAACCATGTCCCTCGTGACAGTAATAATAGTTAACTTAAATTCATCAGGAACTAAATAATTGTTAATTACTGGAATCTCATTTATATCTTCCTGTGTAAAAACTGACAAAAAATAGTCATTAAATAAGGAACACATTTCCAGTTCATTATCCGTCAGCTGTCCATTCCCAGTTTTCAGAGGTCCTACTTTTTCCTTCACCTTCGTCCTATACACTTGAAAGAACCCCTTTGGATTAGTCTTTGATTCATTAGCAACTCTAATTTCATAGTCACGTTTAGACTTTCTAATCGCCTTTTTTACTTCTCTTTTAAGCTCAACATATTGGTCAGTAAGGTTAACCTCTCCTCTTCTGATGCGCCTATAAATTCCCCTTTTCTCCCCTAATAGATGCTTTAGCCTCCTGTTAACCCATTTGTGATCGTTATTATTAGATCTAATTTCTCTCTGGGGAATGTATATACTCTGGGCACTGTGTACATTATTAAGAAAACAATCATAAAAGCAGATCCCTTCATATTCATAAGTATGATTATCGTCAATAAAATCATTAGCTAGATAACCCCAATCAAGATAGAAGTATCGGAAAGGGGGGTGTGGTGGCATTGTATGTCCGAGATCACTTGAACTCTTTGCATAAAAACGGGTATTAAGTCTGAAGTAACACATACAGAGTCTGTTTGGATAGAATTTCCAAAGGACCATGAAAAACTGATTTTAGGTGTGATGTACCGTCCCCCAAACTTAGATAGGGACCAAGGAAGACTACTATGGGAGGAAATTGTTAAGGCCACAAGACATGATAATGTAGTAATTCTAGGAGACTTTAACTTTAGTCATATTGATTGGAATTTCTTGACTGGAAATTTAGAATCATACGACTTCTTAGAAGTAGTTCAGGATTGTTTTTTGAAGCAGTTTGTAACAGAACCTACAAGAGGAAATAACCTGCTTGACTTAGTTTTGGCAAACAATGAATCCCTTTTTAATAATTTAGAAATTTCAGAGGAACTGTGTGCTAGCGACCACAAATCAATTACATTTAGCATTGAATGGAAGTACGATAGTAGCGATAACTCACTAACAGTCCCAGATTTTCGCTTAGCAGATTACGATGGGCTTAGAGAACACTTATCATCTGTTGACTTGGGTAACGAAGAGAGCAATCAATATGACAGTTTTCTGAACACTATACATGCTGCTCAAAGAACGTTTATCCTGTATAAATAAATTAGATCAAATAGAAATGACCCAAAATGGATGAATAATAGGTTGAAATATCTACTGGGGCTTAAGAAGGGAATTTATATGCGTATCAAATGAGGTCATCTTATGAATCAGTATATTGACATTAAGAGGGACATTAAAAAGGGGATAAGAAAAGCTAAAAGGGACT
The DNA here is from genome assembly GCF_026875155.1 of Cherax quadricarinatus. Lineage (NCBI taxonomy): Eukaryota > Metazoa > Arthropoda > Malacostraca > Decapoda > Parastacidae > Cherax > Cherax quadricarinatus. The sequence goes on along the minus strand of NC_069476.1, from coordinate 162,271 downwards.
ATGAAATTAAAGTTGCTAGGGATTCTAAAACTAACCCAAGAAGTTTTTTCCAGGTTATAGAACAAAAGTTAGAGATAAGATAGGTCCCCTTAAAAATAAGTATGGGCATCTTACTGACAAAGAGAATGAAATGTGCTCGATTTTAAATAATTATTTTCTCTCGGTTTTTACACAGGAAGACACTAACAATATTCCAGTAATTAATTTTTATAGTGGGCTAGAAGAAGTTTAAATTATGTAACATCACAGTCACTAGTAAAAAGGGTTTTTGTGAAGCAGAAAGACAGACTGAAGCAAATAAGTCGCCGGGTCCTGATAAGGTTCTTAAGGAATGCAAAATGGAGCTCTGTGGGAAACCCTTAACTAATATTTTAATTTTTTCTCTTCAAACAGGTGTAGTGTCTGATATGTGGAAGATGGCTAGTGTAATTCCTATTTTTAAAACAGGGGACAAGTCGTTACCGTCAAATTACCACCCAATAAGCCTGACCTTTAATTGTAGGCAAATTATTAGAGTCAATTACAGCTGAGTTTTAAAAGCCATCTCGATAAAACATAGCTTGATTAATGATAATCAGCATGGAATTTACAAGAGGCCAGTCTTGTCTAACTAATTTATTAACTTTCTTCAGTAAAGCTTTTGAGGCTGTTGACCACGAGAGAGGGAGCAGAGGCGCTCTCTATGGTTAGATCACTTACCTTCAAAACCCTGCCTCTCCATCCACTCTCCCCAAACCCCCTCCCAAAATTTCCATCCCTTTCCCATCCTTCTTCCTTCCCTATCTTTCCCATCCTTCTTCCTTCCTCACCTTACTCATCCTTCTTCCTTCCCCATCTTACCCATCCTTCTTCCTTCCTCACCTTACCCATCCTTCTTCCTTCCCCATTTTTACAACATCCTTCTTCCTCCTCACCTTACGCATCCTTCTTCCTTCCTCACCTTACCCATCCTTGTACCTTCCCCATCTTACCAAAGCTCTGGCCAGAACCTTGTACCTCCCTAGATTACAACTGTTGTCATCTTGGATTATTTCTCTGATGAAAGTTTTGCGAAATGTTTTTAACAATACAGAGGAAGATTATCATACGTGGCTTCCTTCTGACACGTCTACGATTACATTTTACAACTGTGGATGAGTACTGCAGTATTCCGGGTTCATTG
>NC_069476.1:147292-160609 GCF_026875155.1 Cherax quadricarinatus | reverse complement strand
TTCCCCTTGAAGGAGACGGGAAAAATAGCATTAGGTTAAAATTTTGCTTCCCACCCTCCCCAATATTATTATTTACCCTGTCTGCCTTACCAAAATTAAATGGTCATCTTCTCACCTTTGCAAACAGCTATTTGCTTTTAGTCATTTCTAAACAATTTCAATCTGAGACTAGAAGTGAGAAGTAATCTCTAGAACCACTAACAATAACAAGTTTTGAGATTTCCCTGGTGTACTTATAATTCATTTCATGAGGCGTGAGAAGTCTTTTTTTTCCTTTGATGGGTTAAATACCTTCCCTACGCTTGAGTTTTGTACATAGATTCTGATTTGTGATGCAGTGAAATTTTGTTTTTGTGGTTTTTTTTTTTTGTGGCTTATGTGGGATGATGTACCCAGTTTGTATCAATGTTTTATGCAGCTAGGTGAGGTGTTCCTACATAAGCTACAAAACTTAAAAACTGAATAATCCAAATTTCATCCCCAAAATCTATGTATTGTTATCATTTTTAGGATTGTGTGTATTCCCCCAAAAAAATGATTTGTACTGTAAGAAACCCCTGGCTTAGTGCATACTCAAAACTTTTTTTTTTAAGGTATAAATTACGGATGAGAAAGTGAAAATAAGTTAAAATAATGTTGGTATCCCTATTAAATTTTTTTTCTGCACAGCGGCTTCTTAAATTTTTATATGGGTGACTAATCCATATTGGGCTCTAAAAGGGGGTAAAATAAAATTTCCCCCTTTTTCAACTGCCCTTTCAGTATTTTAGTCACTTCGTTTTGCAAAGGGCCCTGGCAACAGGAAAAACTTTTCAAAAAGATCCATGGTGATCATGTATTTTATTACTGTTCATGGGGTTTTGTCTCAGAAAACTTTTGGTATTAAAACCCGCACATAAAAAACCCTTTTTAAATTTTTAGAACACTGTATATGCAATTACCCATCCATCTCTGTCTTGCTTGACCCCATAATCCGTTTTTGAAGCAGGATTTTTGATAGTTTCCTTGTGGGGCTTTAAAGATTCGTTTTTAGTGTTTGATAAAATAACCATTCAATTATTCTAAGATTGCATTATGTTTTTCACTAAATATTTCTCATGAAACTATATAAAAAAACATACTTTTTAAAAAAATGCAACTAAATTCTTGCATAAATTAAATTTTACTAAAAAAACCCCCTTTAAATAAATATGATAAATGATAAGTGTCCAAGCAATATATTTTGCAAATTTAAAAAAAGTCCTGGGGAGGACAGCAATTTTTTTATGGGGTTCTGTTAAAAACCCCCGAGGGTGCAAAAAATTTGTTTTAAGAAAAAATGCCTACAATAATTTTTTTTTTAATACCATAATTTTTTTTTTTTTTCCAAAAAGGGCTGTCTTTCCCCCGAGGCAGGGGGCCCCAAAAAAAAGAAAATCCCAAAAAAAAAAATACTTTCATTCATTCAACACTTTCACCTCACTCACACATAATCTTTTTTTTGTAGGGTGCTCAGAAAACAACATTTTTTGAGATATACGTATAAAGATACACAAAACCCCCAAACTGCTAATACCCCAAAACCCCTCCATTAGAGTGCGGGCATTGTATCCCTTTCCAGGATTGAGTCCGGTATATAAAAAAACCGGTTCCCCTAAATCCCTTCACAAATTTCCCCTGCTCACACTCCAACAGATCGAAAGTCCCAAACCCCCTTCGTCTCCTTTCCTTCCTATCGAACACATAGCACGCCTGCGGAAATCCAACCCCCTCCCCCAAAAAACCCCTCTTCCCCCTTTCCCTTTCCCAAACCTTTTTGAGGACGACCCTCCCCCCCTTCCTTCTCCTACGTTTAAAATGCCTCCATGTCATTCTACTTTGATCCATTTCTTAAATGACCAAACCACCTCAAAAACCCCTCTTTAGCCCTTATAATATTTTTTAACTCCACACCTTCTCCAAATTTTTCCACACTCGAATTTTTGCATAATATTTACACCACACCGCCCTTAGGGGACCCATGCCTCCAACCGCCCCCTCGCTGCGCTTTCCCCCCCAGCTTCATACCCATTAAAGAGTGTTGGTACTACATATTTTCCATAATTCTCTTCTTTGCCTCCATAGATAACGTTTTTTGACTCCACATATACGCACCACTCACCATAATAAAAATTAGCATTAATTAAAAATTAATAATACAGTAATAATTATGCTGCACAGTATTTGGTGTAGAGTTAAAACTAAGACTAATATTCGGTCAGTATTACAAATTTGTGATAACTGTAAGTGATCGTAAACCATTACAGCAAAATAAAAATATTGTTTAAAGTTTAAAAACTATATAAAGTTAAACATTTCATAAGATTTGAGAAACAACACAGTGTGCGACATAACTTCAACAAGATCATTCTAGCATACTTAGCCACATCTATTACTAATGGATTTTAATTTTTATTCAGACAGGGAAAAACATACACTGTACTGTACACTGTGCACTTGCATTACATTTTGGGCTTTTTTTTTTGACATATCTTTTGAAACTGAAATATTTTTGTAGTTTTAGTTTCTCATATAGGCTGCTCGATATGCTTGGGCACTGTGCAGTGTCTACAAGGCAATTTTTACTTATAAGTAATACTGTATTCATGGGATATCAAAGAGATGTCTGTTTCTTGTGCTATGTTGTGTTTTGTTACAACTATCAAAGGAGTTTTAGGTCTGTATTAGAAATAGTATTGAGGATGGTTGTATATCTAGAGTACACAGTAGTGAATGAAAATGTACAATATTTACCGGGGTTGGGTTTTAGTCACTTATATTTTTACATAGGAAGGAAAAACTGTCTAGATCAAGTGAGATGGCAATTAGTTTTATGTAATTTGAATGCAAATGATTTTGAAGAGTCTTATTAAATATCTGATGATTATTGAAGGAATACATTTGGACCCTAAACCCAAAGGCAGCATCGACTACGGCAAATTCGACTAACGGGCTTTTTGGCATCAAAAAAATTGGCTCTACCAACGCCCGAAAAACTCATCTAACGGCATGCGGCCTGAGCGGGCCCAGCCACTCCATGACTCGATGTATAGCCAGTGTGCCAATGTTTACAAGCCGTTGCGATTGATTCCATGTGTACCTGCAATATATTTTGTATAATTCCAGTGTTTTTTTGTGCTTTTAACTGCTAAATAAGCCACCATGGGTTCCAAGAAAGCTTCTAGTGCTAAACCCTGTGGTAAAAAAGGTGAGAAATACTATCGTACCACGGTCAGCTGCTGCTGCACCACGGTCAGCGCTGCTGCACCACTGTCGCTACAGCTGCCCGCTGCTGCACTACCATCAGCTGTTGCTGCCCACCATAGGCTGCTGCTGCCCCCACGGTCAGGGTGTACTACTCAATGATATGAAGAGACTGTTGTTGGTGTGGCTTATCGAGAATACTGAGAAACAATTAACCCCAGAGCGTTAGCCACCAGGATAACCCAAGAAAGTCAGTGCGTCATCGAGGACTGTCTAACTTATTTCCATTGGGGTCCTTAATCTTGTTTCCCCCAGGATGCAGCCCACACCAGTCGAGTACACCCCGGTGAAAAAAGAAAAAGACTGGATCTAGTGCTCATATTGGTGAATTTAAGGCCACAAAGGTTGGTTTGAGTGATTTAAGAATTGAAGAATGAGACACTTATGCAGCATATGGGGAAACTTTATTCAGGAAACGTTTCGCCACACAGTGGGTCGTCAGGGCCAATACAAAAAGGAAGGCGTAAGGAGAGGGGGAGTATGAGGTAATCAGTCCCTCACCTGGAGTCGATGTGTTCAGTCCAGCAATCTTGTAGATGATGGACAACATTGATGGACTGAACACATCGACTCCAGGCTGAGGGACTGATACCTCATACTCCCTCCTCTCCTTACACCTTCCTCTTTGTATTGGACTGATGAAGCTCACTGTTGTCGCAAAATGTTTCCTGAATAAGATTCCCATATGCTGCATAAGTGTCTCTTCTTCAACCTGTCGGTTTTTCAAACCATTCATCACACGATTTACAGAATCGTAGTGGCATACACAGTGTGATAAGGCATGGGCAAAGCTGAAAAATTCCAAAAACCCCAACAAGTTTTTAATTGTGATGAAACAGCCTGTTCTGGAGAAAATGCCATAACAGGACCTCATTACTCAGGAGGAAAAGGGCATCCCAGGCACAAGCCTATGAAAGGACAGAGTTTAAAATCTCATGTTTTGTAGTAATGCTAGTGGGGATTGCAAAGATGAAGCCTCTACTCATGGTATCACTCTGGAAAATCATAGGAGTGCTCAAGAAAAACAGTGTCCATCACTCAACATTACTTTTCAAATAATTGGTAAGTGTCATTTTAGTATTTATTTATGTATGTATTGGGCATGTTCATTGTTTTTCTGTGTAGGGAAATGCATATTTCATGTGATTTTTTAATACTTTTGGCTGGTGGAATGGATTAATTGGATTTCCATTATTTTTTATGGGGGAAAATTAATTCGACTAAAGCCTAATTCGACTAAAAGGCTAGATCTCTGGAACGGATTATTTTTATTAAAGTGTTGGTCGAGGCCCACTGTACTATTGTCAAAGCAAGCAGATGGGATATACAATAACTATAAGGTGTGGTGCTAGAAAATTCTGTCAGTAATTTTTTCATGGCCACTTCTTAGTAAAGTTAAAAGTCTATTAAAGGAACCCATTCTTTTATGTCAATCTCATTTCTGAAACCTATTCGACTTTAAATTATTCGAGAAAACACTGGGGCCATCGTCATCATTACATCCTTTTCTCACTTTCATGAAGTGAAGGAATCACCACAAGCTTTTTATTAAGCTAAAAAAGATGCTTAGGCACCCATTTTCCTTATCTTACACAATTAAAACTAATACTGTCTTCGGTACCAAACACTAGCAATATATTACACAGCGTGTCTCTGTAATTCTAGACTTCAGTGTTTTACGTGCACTGTTTTCAAACTGCAGTGGTAACTCATGCCCTCCTGGCAAATGCATTCATAGCTCCTGATGGGTTGCTCAAATGCATATCCTTGTTTTCACAAACTAACCTTAAATGTCCACCTGCTCAGCACTCTCCTTTCTTACTCTCAAAATTCACTCTAGATTCATCAGCACTTCCATCATTTCACTAAATAAAAAAAAACCTAACTTTAACTTCATAGTACACTATTCCTTTATTTTGTGTTACCTTACCACCAAAACACATTTCTTTATCTCGTGTGATTACCACCATAAATATACCACTCCTCTATTATGAATGACCTTATCATCAAAACAACACTCCTCTATCACGCATGATATTACACCATAACCACTTCTCTAATTGTATGACCTTTACCACCCATATCATACACCCTTCTATCATGCATGACCTTACACATATAACATTACTCTCTATCAGGCACACCTTACTACCATAAAACACTTCTCTTCTTGTGTGACCTTACCAACAACAAAGACACCTTTTATCTACACATCTTTCCAAGTTGTTATAATTTATTATTCTACCCTACCCACAAACCTGCTTCAGGCATAACCCAACTTCACTATCTCACCTCTGATTTTCTTATTCATGCCTATCTGGTCTTACAAAAATACACTATTGTAATAATAACAGTTTGAAGATTGAGGAACTTATGCAACTATGGGAATCTTTATACCCCCCCGTGTGCAAACGTTTCGCCCACACAGTTGCGTCTCAGCCAATACAAAGAAGAAAGGCGTAGCAGAGGAGGAATTTGAGGTAATCAGTCCTCAGCCTGGAGTCGATGTGTTACAGCATCAATCTTGTAGAATGACCAATTCTTGTAGAATGACATTCTTGTAGAATGACATTCCTACAAGATTGATGGACTGAACAAATCGACTCCAGGCTGGAGGACTGATTTACCTCAAATTCCTACTCTGCTTACGCCTTTCTTCCTTGTATGAGGACTGCATGAAGCCACTGTTTGGCGAAACGTTTTCTGAAATAAAGATTCCCATATGTTGCATAAGTGTCTCAATCTTCAACTTGTTGGTTTTTCAACATTCATAACAATAATAACAGTAAATACAGTAGACTGTCATTTAGCACGAGTTTATTTGGCATGATAGGGTTATAGCACGATTGAAGAATTGAGGCACAATTTTACGTACAGTGTATTATGAATTTAAACAGGTCAGTTTGCGGGAAGAAAAAAAAAAACTCCCTTTTCCTCAAGGCAGCTGCCTTGTTGTGGTTCAGCTGGGGAAACACTCCCGCCGTCCCAGCCACCCCGACACCACCCCGAACATTCAGGAGCATTTGTACTTCATACATGTCCAGTCCAATTTCTCTGCTACAAGTTGTGATTGTGATTGTGTTTTGATCTTTTAATTTAAAAGGACACAAGTGCAACTAATGAGACATTTATGTGGCAACCATATTTCGCTGTCAAGCCATTACAAAACAGTACATGGACACAGAGGGTATATATAGGCTCAGAGTGTAGGTGCAATACTAGTGGTTATTAGTAGTAGTCATACAATAAGTTAGAAAACAATTAACTTGCACATGGAGTAAAGGATATAAAGCTATTACTTGGGAAATAAAAATTGGTTAGGACAAATATTTCTATTGGAAGGCTGGCTAGAGAAGGCCTGTTTCAATGTTCATTCTCTGTAATGTTGCTTGTTGTAGTCATTAACAGGAGAGACTATGTGTGGCAGAGTTTACTGTATCAGGAGGATTCATTGCTAAGACTTTCAGAGATGGTGAAGCTGCCTTTGTTTTGTTTAATTGTATTTAGAATACAGCTATTAGTGAAGATTCAAGTACTTGATTCTTGGTTAACTCATCCTTCATAAACCCTTCCACTGGACTATCAACTCCCCAAATAGTATCTGAAAACATTCACTTCATCCATACTCCTCTCTCCAAATGTGATATTCCAATTTTTATTAAACTAAATCATTTGATTACCTCATCACCTTACTCTTATCTATGTTCACTTCTTCAACTTTCTACCTTTACACACATTTTAATCATGAAGACATAACACCCATGGAAAAAGCTTCCTTCTTTAACTACTCACCACCCACACACATGTATTAACACACATGTGCACACAAACATGCACATCACATCAACCAGACGTTATTAAATGTGCAACAATGTGCATATTTACTCCATTGAAATCTAATCAGTGTAAAAATGTAGTGAACACAAGTGACTTTTTTTTGTTGAAGCCATGAGAACAGCGAAAAAAAGGATAAACTAAGTCGGTCTTACAAATAATAGTTTGTACATCTGAGGAAACATCACCAGGTCTTAGCTACTTCCACAGTATCACAAATCTCATCTTGTGGCTCATTCACAAAGTCCAAAAAGCATCAAAACCTTCTTTTTATATTAGTTTTTTAACCCAGACTTTCAAATTTTCTCCCTTTACAGACTGCTGTGGTTTTGCGTACTGTGCACAGCTCGCATTTCTCGTTGCTTGACATATGTATATGCCATGGTTCCTCCAAGGACTACCCCAAATTTGCTGGCCCACCAGGTAATGTTCATCTCAGGTTACCACCAGGTTGCTATCACTGTCTGAGCACATGCATTTGGCAGTTCCACTGATTCACATTATGAGTGTAGTGGGGAGTAACCTGATAAATTAATAAAGCACAAATTTTATTGGCATAATGTGATTGCTTCTCTTGAATTTGATATGGAAGGATCAAACTTTGGAATATATAACGAGCAATCATATACTGAGGTACAAGTTATCTGGTTAGAAATTATGATGAGTCATAGGTCAGTAGCATGTCAATCAGCTCCACACACTGAGTGTCTGTGGTTTGATCCCCGATTCACATGGGAAACGTTGGGCATGTTACCTTACACATGTTCTGCCCCTGCCTCACTAGTAGTAAGTAGGCATCTGACACATCCTTGGAGGGTGGTAGTACATGTATACATAGATAGATACTGAGCTATGAATGAGTTGAAGTGGATAAACAGCTCTTACCTGTAAAATTGATTTGTGTAAAAAAAATCCATATAACAACCAATCTTTTAATCTTCCTTCTACCTATTTCATGCTTGCCTGTTTCTGTAAAGCAAGCTGAAAATGTGTACAGGAAATATAAATACTGAACAGAAATGGAATTCTAACCAAAAGCTCAAAATTCTGAAAAACTAGGTTAATTAATGTTTAAAAATTGGAAAAATCCTACTTCAGGATGCCTAGAAAAAAAAAGTTGAAAAATTAGAAGGGAAATTAGTTTTGTAATCAAGTGTAAACTGCAATTAAAAAAAAACTGCAAATGTGTACCACAGACTGTACGACAGAGTAATAGTTATGTTTTGTTAATCTTCATGTGTGAGGAGTTAATTTAGTAATTAACACTGGGAATTTTTTTTTACATCAAACTGTCATTCACAATGTGACATTTATATTTATTAAGATAAAATAGATGAAAAGCTACCATTAATAATTTTTATAAATAATCTGTCCATCCTCCACTGAGGTAAGGGTGACCATGATGAAAGAAGGGACTTTCACTGTCACTATTCATCACTGCCTTGTCAGAGAAGGATGCTGACAATTACATCCCCATCCTTCCTTCAGGGTGCAGGCATTTTACTTCACACCTCTAGAAACTGAGTTTGGCTAACCAGTTTTACCTTAAACCCTTCATAAATGTTACACTCTGCTCGCACTCCAACAGGGCAATCAAATCATTAAACCACTCACCTCCACTTACTACTATCTAACGCATGACAACAAACCTGTTGCATGTCCAATCCCCTAAAATTCAAAACCTCTAATGAAGACTGCCAGCTCAGGGTGATAAATTTTCAAAACACTTTGAGCCCCATCCTGAGAAAGGAAAATGACAGGAAAACATAGAAAGCAATTTCTCCCACTGTGTTATAAAATGTATATAAAGCACTTTACTCTGGTACATTTCCATTTTGTCCATGGATAAAGGTCTCATATCCATAGATGCCTCACTGCGCAATGCACCATTTTCCTTCGACCAATTCTACGGTTCACTTCATTGCCAAATAAGTCCATCCCAAATATCTGATCATTATATACTTCCTCTACTCTCTCCTCCAATTCTAAAAACATTCTTAATTTCTCAATGCCTATATTTCTTTGATATTCTCATCACCTTTGCATTTTCTATGTTTACTTTTTAGTTCTTATTTTACACATCGCCCAAAATTCGTTTATCAATCTTTTGCAAACCTCGCTTTCTAATCTTGCAAAAGAACTATGCCTTGATTGGTGCAACCACACTTGATTCACATACTGAATGAGTGTCCATGGTTTAATCCCATTGGGCATGTTTCCCTACAACTACTGTCTCTCTTGAACTGGCAGTAAGTAGTACCTGGGTATTAGCTGACTGTTCTGGGTTGCATCTGGGGGGAACAAAAATTAAGCCTTTACTGTTTGACGCCGTATAAATACGTCATTACGCGCCACTGTTTTTGGATGTATATATACTCATGATTCTAGCGGCTTAATATCAAGCAGGAGAAACCTGGTAGGCCCACATGTGAGAGAATGGGTCTGTGTTGGTCATGTGCACCACAATAAAAAAATCCTGCAGCCACACAGTTCGTAATGAGGAAAAAAAAAAACTCTGATCGTTTTTTTGGCATTAAAACGCCGACTTTGAGGTGTATTTTCGTATAGTATTTATCGTTTTGTATTCTCGTTTTCATTGGTCTTAGGTGATAAAATGGAAAACATTGATTACAGAAATAGAGAATGATTTCCATTACTTTCACAATGAAAAAAACGACCTTTGAAACTAAGCTCAAAATAGCGGCAATGTTCGATTTTTACCAATGTTCAAGAGTAAGGCAAATCACACCACACGTCCAATACACGTCAACTGATGGGAGTCTAATATTCTTTCACTAGTGCACTGATATTTTTATACCATTTTTAAAAATAATGCAGTAGTCTGCATACCAGTTAAATTTTGATATTTTTTTGTATGAATAAAAATCAAATAGAAAGCAATAGTAATATAAGAGGGGCCTAGAGATGTGTGTTGCTAAATGAACAGGGGATATGTTATATTAGTGCCAAGAATGTCTACCTTGTTTATTCTGGACCCTATTTTGAAATTGGCACTCATTTTTGATTTGCATGAAATTGGCCAAATTGCCAATTTCTGACCACTTTTATTGGGTAGTTCAAATTGGTAAATGGGCGGTTTCTCTGTACTCAACTGATAGATAAATGGAGTTCTAAAGAAATAGCTATGAGTTTGGTCAACTGGAACAACAGAATTGGCTAAAAACAGGCCAAAGTCGGCGAAATCACTGATGACGTATATGTCGCCGTGAGACTGCTAACTTCGCGGTAGCATAATTTCCGTGAGTTTTCGACCAATTATGAACTTTTGGTTGTCATACATTAGGAAAAGATTCTCTATCATTTCATAAGAAAAAAAATAAATTGTTTTTTTTTCCCAAAAAAAATTTTGTGACATAGGAGTAGTGACAGTTTTCGAAAAGGGCCTGCGACAGTCAATGGGTTTTAAGAACCCCAAGTGAAAATTAAAAACAGGTTTAAAAGAACCCCAAGTGAAAATAAACACAGTTCCCTGACAATGCTCTTACTTCATTGGGTTATCCTGGGTGGGCTAACCCTTATGGTTAAAAATTTGAACAAATTTATCTGCCAAAAGCAATATGACAAAATACCACTTCACACCAGATTCACAATTATCAAACACAACTCTTCCTAACTCCTTAATCATTCATTCTTTCACCACCACAATATAAATATGTTAAACAACTATAGTGACATCACACATCCCTGCTAAGAACTACTTTTATGAAAATAATCTCACTCTCTTTACCAAAACCCCAACCTGTGAAATCAAAATCTAAATCACCACATTTAAAACACTATCACTGTGAGGGGTGCCATTTTTATTTGGGAATACAGTTAAGGAGAACTGAGATCCTGAGTGGATTAGTCTCCACAGATGATCTTATTTTAACACAGTAGATCAAAAATCTGAAGCAATTAAAAACACTGCTATAAAAAAGAGGCACATTATGAATCTTTCCTGTGACATGTAAGAAGGCATAACAGAGTTATTTTATTTAAATGCAGTAGAAAAACATTTAATTTGACCAATGAATTTCCTTATCCCCAGCAACTGAATTTATAAACATTGTTGATTCTGAATACTGTAGGTGACAAGTTATAATCAGTAATCCATCAGTCCTCAGCAAGTGTCAATGTTCCAATGTATTTATTCTATTTTGCATTATATTATTTTATTATCAACTGGGCCGCTTCCCACCAAGGCAGGGTTGGCCCGAAGAAAAAAAGAAAAACTTTCACCATCATTCACTCATTCACTGTTTGCCAGAGGGTGCTTTACCATACAGTTTTATAAACTCCCCCAACATTAACACCCCTCCTTCAGAGGGCAGGCACTGTAACTTCCCATCTCCATGGATCAAGTCGGACTGCGGTTTCCCTGAACCCCTTCAAATGTTACTTTGATCACACTTCCAACAGCACGTCAAGTATTAAAAAAACATTGGTTCTCCATTCACCTCCTATTCAAACAACGCTCACGCACGCCTGCTGGAGGAAGTCCAAGCCCCTGGGCACACAAAACTCCTTTACCCCCTCCCTCCAACCTTTCCTGGCCGACCCTACCCCCCGCCTTCCTTCCACTACAGCATGATACACTCTTGAAGTCATTCTGTTTCGCCTCCATTCTCTCTACATGTACGAACCACTCAACAACCTTCCTCAGCCCTTCTGGGTACAACAGTTTTGGTAATCCCGCACCTCATCCTAACTTCCAAAACTACGAATTCTCTGCATTTATTCACACCACCATTGCCCTCAGACCATGACATCTCCACTGCCTCCAGCCTTCTCCTCGCTGCTGCAACATTCATTCACCCATGCTTCACACCCATATAGAGTGTTGGTTAAAACTATACTCTCATACATTCCCCTCTTTGCCTCCAAGGACAAAGTTCTTTGTCTCCACAAGACTCTAAGTGCACCATCACCCTTTTCCCCTCATCCAATCTATGATTCACCTATCCTTCATAGACCCATCCGCCGACACGTCCACTCCCAAATATCTGAATACATTCACCTCCTCCATTACTCTCTCCCTCCAATCTGATACAATCTTCATCACCTAATATTTTTGTTATCTCATAACCTACTCTTTCCTGTATGCACTTTTTAATTTTTTTTTTGCACACCCTACAAATTCATCCACCAATCTCTGCAACTTCTCTTCAGGGAATCTCCCAAGGCTCAGTGTCTCGCAAAGAGCAACTGTTTGACAACTCCACTTTATGTGTGATTCTTTTATCTTTTAACTCCACGCCCTCTTGTCAAGACCCTCGCATTTTACTTTTCCTTGACAACCCCATCTATAAAATATATTAAAACAAACCACGGTGACATCACACATCCTTGTCTAAGGCCTACTTTTACTGGGAAATAATTTCCCTCTTTCCTAGGGTACTTAACTTGAGCCTCACTATCCTCGTAAAAAACTCTTCACTGCTTTCAGAAAACCTACCTCCTACACCGTACACCTGCAACATCTGCCACATTGCCCCCCTATCCACCTTTTCATACGCCTTTTCCAATCCATAAATGCCACAAGACCTCTTTAGCCTTATCTAATATTGTTCACTTATATGTTTCACTGTAAACACCTGGTCCACACACCCCCTACCTTTCCTAAAGCCTCCTTGTTCATCTGCTATCCTTTCTCAGTCTTACTTTTAATTCTTTCAATAATAACTCTACCTTACACTTTACCAGGTATACTCAACAGACTTATCCCCCTATAATTTTTGCACTCTCTTTTGCCCCCTTTGCCTTTATACAAAGGAACTATGCATGCTCTCTGCCAACCCCTAGGTACCTTACCCTCTTCCATACATTTATTAAATAATTGAAACCAACCACTCCAAATATATCCCCACCTGCTTTTAACATTTCTATCTTTATCGCATCAACCCCCTTTTTCATTTTACCTACTGCCTAATGAACTTCCCCACACTCACAACTGGCTCTTCCTCACCCCTACAAGATGTTATTCCTCCTTGCCCTATACACAAAAATCACAGCTTCCCTATCTTCATAAACATTTAACAATTCCTCAAAATATTCCCTCCATCTTCCCAAATACCTCTAACTCTCCATTTAATAACTCTCCTCTCCTATTTTTAACTGACAAATACATTTGTTCTCTAGGTTTCCCTTTAACTTGTTAATCTCACTCCAAAACTTTTTTCTTATTTTCAACAAAATTTG
>NC_069476.1:132292-142292 GCF_026875155.1 Cherax quadricarinatus | reverse complement strand
GATCCCTTTGTAGTTCTGCCTGGTCTTCGATCGAGTGAATTCTTCTCATCAACTTCACGTCATCTGCAAACAGGGACACCTCAGAGTCTATTCCTTCCGTCATGTCATTCACAAATACCAGAAACAGCACTGGTCCTAGGACTGACCCCTGTGGGACCCCGCTGGTCACAGGTGCCCACTGTGACACCTCGCCACGTACCATTACTCGCTGCTGTCTTCCTGACAAGTATTCCCTGATCATTTGTAGTGCCTTCCCTGTTATCCCTGCTTGGTCCTCCAGTTTTTGCACTAATCTCTTGTGTGGAACTGTGTCAAACGCCTTCTTGCAGTCCAAGAATATGCAATCCACCCACCCCTCTCTCTCTTGTCTTACTGCTGTCACCATGTCATAGAACTCCAGTAGGTTTGTGACACAGGATTTCCCGTCCCTGAAACCATGTTGGCTGCTGTTGATGAGATCATTCCTTTCTAGGTGTTCCACCACTCTTCTCCTGATAATCTTCTCCATGATTTTGCATACTATACATGTCAGTGAAAACTGGTCTGTAGTTTAATGCTTCATGTCTGTCTCCTTTTTTAAAGATTGGGACTACATTTGCTGTCTTCCATGCCTCAGGCAATCTCCCTGTTTCAATAGATGTATTGAATATTGTTGTTAGGGATACACATAGCGCCTCTGCTCCCTCTCTCAATACCCATGGGGAGATGTTATCTGGCCCCATTGCCTTTGAGGTATCTAGCTCACTCAAAGCCCTCTTCACTTCTTCCTCGGTTGTGTACACTGTGTCCAGCACATGGTGGTGTGCCCCACCTCTCCGTCTTTCTGGAGCCCCTTCTGTCTCCTCTGTGAACACTTCTTTGAATCTCTTGTTGAGTTCCTCACATACTTCATGGTCATTTCTTGTTGTCTCTCCTCCTTCCTTCCTTAGCCTGATTACCTGGTCCTTGACTGTTGCTTTCCTCCTGATGTGGCTGTACAACAGTTTCGGGTCAGATTTGGCTTTCGCTGCTATGTCATTTTCATATTGTCTTTGGGCCTCCCTTCTTATCTGTGCATATTCGTTTCTTTGGGTCTACGACTGCTCTCCTTATTCTCCTGGGTCCTTTGCCTTCTATATTTCTTCCATTCCCTAGCACACTTGGTTTTTGCCTCCCTGCACCTTTGGGTAAACCATGGGCTCATCCTGGCTTTTTCATTATTCCTGTTACCCTTGGGTACAAACCTCTCCTCAGCCTCCTTGCATTTTGTTGCTACACATTTCCATCATCTCATTAACTGGCTTCCCTGCCAGTTCTCTGTCCCACTGAACCCCATTCAGGAAGTTCCTCATTCCTGTGTAGTCCCCTTTCTTGTAGTTTGGCTTCCATTCGTCCTGGCCTTCCTGCTTCTCCCTCCACTTGTAGCTCTACTGTGTATTCAAAGCTCAAAACCACATGGTCACTGGCCCCAAGGGGTCTTTCATATGTGATGTCCTCGATATCTGCATTTACTCAGGGTGAATACTAAGTCCACCCTTGCTGGTTCATCCTCTCCTCTCTCTCTTGTAGTGCCCCTTTACGTGTTGGTACATGAAGTTTTCCAGTACAAACCTCCATCATCTTAGCCCTCCATGTATCTTGGCCCCCAATGTGGGTCCAAGTTCTCCCAATCAATCTCCTTGTGGTTAAAGTCACCCATGATCAGGAGCTTTGCCCTGCATGCATGAGCTCTTCTGGCCACTCTAGCCAGTGTGTCAACCATCGCTCTATTGCTCTCATCGTACTCTTGCCTTGGCCTCCTGCTGTTCTGTGGTGGGTTATACATCCTGCTATTACCACCTTGGGACCTCCAGAGTGAAGCGTTCCGTTATGTAATCACTTTCTTCTCCGCTGTCTGCTCTCTCCAGCTCATCAAAATTCCAGCAATTTTTGATCAGCAATGCCACTCCTCCACCCCCCCTGTTCCCTCTGTCTTTCCTCAGGATTTGGTATCCCGCTGGAAAGTGGCATCTGTTATCTTTCCTGTAAGCTGGTTTCTGTGAGAGCTATGATGTCCGGTGATGCCTCTTTGACTCTTTCATGCCATTTCCTCCCACTTATTTGTTATTCCATCAGCGTTTGTGTACCATACCTTCAGTTTCCTTTCCAACACTGTGTTTGAGGGGCCTGGAGGGTGGAGACCTGGTAGCATACTGTGGGATTCTATAGCTCCGTGTTGGGTGGAGGCTGTGGGTATGGATTGTAGTGTGTGGTTGGGATGGGTGTGATAGGTTGTATGGTTCTGAGAATAGTTGTGTGTGTGCTTGCCCTTGCTGTTCTGTTCTGCTCTGATTGACCTCATCTGGTTCCAGCCTTGTCTCTTTTCCTAGCTCCTTTCGCTTTTTTGTCCTCTCCCTCAGCTGCTGTCATTCTGATTGTGTTCTGTCTCTGTCTAGGAACACCCTCTTGTACTCTTCCGAGTATTTCAATCGTGGTTTCTCTTGGAGGATCCTGTTCCGCACTGTTTCCATCCTGAGAATCAGCTTGATTGGTCGGTTTCTCCCCTTCAAGTACCCCCCTATTCTCTGAAAATTTACAATCTCGTCCATCTCTTCACCTATTTCCGTGATGATTTTCTCAATCTCCTTTCTTTCTTCCTGCTGCCTTTCAGTGTGTGTCCTTTCCTCTCTCTCCTGAAGCCCATGGATAATCACTGATTTTGCCCTTTCCTCCTCCCATTATTATTATTATAATCAAAAAGAAGCGCTAAGCCACAAGGGCTATACAGCTCCTCCTCCCATTGCCTCACCCTCTGTGACTCTGGATCCTGCCTGTAAGTGGTCAGTTTCTCCCTTGATTTTTCCAGTGGCTCTTGATAGCATGGTTGTGCCTCAGCATTCGATCTATCACCCTCTCCATCTGCAACCAGCTGTTCTTCCCTTTCACTCCTTGGCAGGCTGATATGACCTTAGCATAATTCATAATTCCTTCCTTCCTGTTCGGCCTCACAGCTTCATATGCTGTGTCTTCTCTGGTCACTGCCCCTGTAACTCGCTTCAGCCTATTTATCTCAACTTCTAGGACCCCTTTTCTTGGCTACTGCAGTTTCGACTTGTGCCTCCCAATTCTTTGTCTCCTTCTCCAACCTCTTTTCCAATTTCACAGAGAGCTCTTTCTCCATTTTTTTAGAAAGCTCTCCTAATTTTCTCTCCCACTCTTGTTCCTCCTTTTCCACTGCTCCTCCACCCACTCCTCTCTACCAAACCTTTTTATCTGATCCTTGGTTCCTGCGAGTCCCCACCATTTTTTTTTTTTTTTTTTGTGAGAGAAGAGAGAAGGGAAAGGGGAAAAAGGGAGAGAGAGAGGGGGAAAAGTGAGAAAGGGGAAAAGGGGGGAAGAGTGTGAGAGGGGGAAAGAGAGAGAAAAGGGGAAGGAAGGAGAGGGGGAGAGTGAGAAGGGAAAAATGGGGAAGAGATAGAGATAGAGATAAAGAGAGAGAGAGAGAGAGAGAGAGAGAGAGAGAGAGAGAGAGAGAGAGAGAGAGAGAGAAAAGGAGAGAGAGAGAGAGAGAGAGAGAGAGAGAGGAAAAGAGGGAGAGAGAGGGGGAGAGAGGGAGAGAGGGAGAGAGAGAGAGAGGGGAGAGAGAGAGAGAGAGGGGAGGAGAGAGAGAGAGGGAGAGAGAGAGAGAGAGAGAGAGAGAGAGGGAGAGAGGGGAGAGGAAGAGAGGAGAGAGAGAAGAGAGGGAGGAGAGAGGAGAGAGGGAGAAAAGGGGAGAGAGGGAGAGAAGAGGAAGAGGGGGGGGGAGAGAGAGGAGGGAGACAAGAAGGGAGAGAAAAGAGAGGGGAGGACAGAGAGAGGGGGCAGGAGAGGGAGGACAGAGGAGGGAGAGACAGAGAGGGGGAGAGAAAAGAGAGGGAAAAGAGAGGGGGAGAAAAAAAGGGAAAAAGAAAGGGAGAGAAGAGAGAGGGAGAGAAGAGGGGGAGGACAGAGAGAGGGAGAGACAGAGAGAGGGGAGAGACAGAGGAGGGAGAGACAGAAAAGGGGGAGGGGAAGAGGAGGGAGAGAAGGGAGGGGGGAGAGACAGAGAGAGGGAGAGAAGAGAGGGAGAGACAGAGAGAGGAGAGAGAGAGAGGGGAGAACAGGAGAGGGAGGAGGGGGAGAGGGAGGGGGGGAGAGGGGGGAGGGAGGGAGAGGGGAGAGGGGAGGGAGAGAGGGAGGGAGGAGAGAAAGAAAAGGGAAAAAGGGGGGTAGAGGAGGGGGGAGAGGGGGAAAAGGGGGAAAAAGAGGGGGGGAGGGAAGGGGAGTGGGGAGAGAGAGGCTGGGAGAGAGAGAGGGAAGGAGGGGAGAGAGTGGGAAAAGGGAGGGGGGGGAGAGAAAAGGGGAGGGGGGGGAGTTAGGGGGGGAGTGTTAGAGGGGGGGAGGTGTTAGAGGGAAGGATTTAGAGGGGAGAGATGGGAGAGGGGAAGAGAGAGAGAGATAGGTAGAGAGAGATAGGTAAGGAGAAGTAGGAGAGATAGGTAGAGAGGGATAGGTAGAGGAGTGGTAGAGAGTGATGGTAGAGAGAGAGATATGGGTAAAGGTGAGATAGGTAGAGAGAGATAGGTCTTCCCAGGATAGGAAGAGAGGGAGAGAGAGAGAAGGAGCGGGGTTTCGATGGTCAGTTCACAAGAGGTATAATCCGTGATGTTGTGTTTGCGTGTGTACTAAAGCTTAAAATGCTTTTTCCCTGGTGGTGTGTATGTGTGTTGTGGGGTGTGGTGTGGTTGGTGTGTGTGTTGTGTGTGTGTGGTGTGTTGTGTGTGTGTGTGTGTGTGTGTGTGTGGGGTGTGTGTGTGTGTGCGCTGTGCGTGTGGGGTTTTTTTTTTTTTTAATATTTCAAACGGGGAAAGTTAAAAAATTTGATATAAGGACAAACCACATTAATTACTCCCCTTTTTGGGTATAAATCGCTTGAGGGATAAAAACCCCCAGAAGAAGCCCAAATTTTATTCCCAGGGGAGATAAAGAGCCTAGAAAATGAAACAAAATTGTAAAAGTCAAAGCTTGTAAAATGAAGCAAAGTTTGATAAGGAGGAGCACCCAACCTGTAAATTTTTTTTGACCCAGCTGAAAAAATCAAATTTTAAATGTGCTTATGCAGAAAAATTGTCAAACTAAAAATTTTACAATGTACTTTAAAATTTATATGGTACATAGTTATGTTCCCGTTAATTGGTGTGCTAATTGAAAACATATTAACCGATCCTTTAAAATAATCGAAAAAATGAATTATATTTATCAACTTAGAGAAATAAGCACAAAAAGTTATAGAGTACATTAAGAGAATGACTTAAAGAGGGAAAAAAAAATGAACCATTTGGAAACTTAAAAATATTTGCATAGATATGAAATATGTACAGAATAAATAACTTGAATGAACTACATACAGTAGGACAAGCTAGGGGGGTCTACAATAAACAGTTACCTTACAACTATAAGTGATATGAAAGACCCCACCCAAAAATCACAAAGTAAAATATTCGTATAAATTTGTTTCAAGTTTTTTTGAGTTTCACTCCTCAGTTCAGAATACAGTAATTTTAAAATTTTTAATGTGCACCAAATCAATGGAAAATACCCGCAAGATTTTTCCCGGGTTTCCCCAAACCCGAAAACCCCCTATGATTTAAAACCCCAAAAAAATAATATAGCTGCATGGATGTCTTCTGGCCCATAAAAAATAAAAAAAGAAAATGTCAGAGATTTAACAATTTAAACCAATAGAACACACAAAAAAAGCTTGATTTTAATCTCTTAAAATGAAAAATAAGTGAATGTATTAGATAAGGAAAAAAAAGGTTTTTTTGGCATTTTGGATTTTAAAAAGGGTATGAGGGGGGGATAGGGGGGCAAGTGGGGAGATGTTGCAGGTGTATGGTATAGGTGTTGGCCCAGTGGCCGGTGGCCCAAAACTCCCGTTCACACACGAGGGCCCCCGGGTTGATTCCCCGGGGGTGGAAAACATTCGACACGTTTCCATCACCTGTTTTTCCCGTTCCCTAGCAGCAAATGGTACTGGGGTTTGTCGACTGGTGTGGGTCGATCCTGGGGGGGCAAGATTAAGGACCCCCAAGGGAAAAAAGTTAGCAGTCCTCGATGACGCAGCTTTCTTGGTTATCCGGGGGCTAACCCTCCGGGGGGGAAAAAAACCGAACGAAATCTTATCTTTCTTTTCTAGGAGGCGGTTACTAAAAACAGTGAAAAGTTTTTACGGGGGGTAGTGGGCTCAAGTTAGAGTATTAGGAAAGAGGGGGGATTATTTCCCCGTAAAAGAGGCCTTAGAAAAGGGGTGTGATGTCACTCGGTTGTTTAATATATTTTAGATGGGGTTTTAAAAGAAATAAATGCGAGGGTCTTGGGAAGAGGCGTGGAGTTAAAAGATAAAGAAAACACACATAAAATGGGAGTTGTACAGTTGCTCTTTTTCTGATGACACTGTGTCTGGGAGATTTGAAAAAGAAGTTGCAGGATTGGTGGATGAATTTGTAGGGTGTGCAAAAAAAAGAAAAAAAAAGTGAATACAGGAAAGAGTAAGGTATGAGGATAACAAAAAGATTAGGTGATGAAAGATTAGATATCAGATTGGAGGGAGAGAGTATGGAGGAGGTGAATGTATTCAGATATTTGGGAGTGGACGTGTCAGCGGATAGGTCTATGAAAGATGAGGTGAATCATAGAATTGATGAGGGGAAAAGGGTGAGCGGTGTACTTAGGAGTCTGTGGAGACAAAGAACTTTGTCCTTGGAGGCAAAGAGGGGAATGTATGAGAGTATAGTTTTACCAACGCTGTTATTTGGGTGTGAAGCATGGGCGATGAATGTTGCAGCGAGGAGAAGGATGGAGGCAGTGGAGATGTCATGTCTGAGGGCAATGTGTGGTGTGAATATAATGCAGAAAATTCACAGTTTGGAAGTTATGAGGAGGTGCGGGATTGCCAAAACTGTTGTCCAGAGGGCTGAGGAAGGGTTGTTGAGGTGGTACGAACATGTAGAGAGAATGGAGCGAAACAGAATGACTTCAAGAGTGTATCAGTCTGTAGCAGAAGGAAGGCGGGGTAGGGGTCGGCCTAGGAAAGGTTGGAGGGAGGGGGTAAATTAGGTTGTGTGCGAGGGGCTTGGACTTCCAGCGGGCATGCGTGAGCGTGTTTGATAGGAGTAAATGGAGACAAATGGTTTTTAATACTTGACGTGCTGTTGGAGTGTGAGCAAAGTAACATTTATGAAGTGATTCAGGGAAACCGGCAGGCCGGACTTGAGTCCTGGAGATGGGAAGTACAGTGCCTGCACTCTGAAGGAGGGGTGTTAATGTTGCAGTTTAAAAACTGTAGTGTAAAGCACCCTTCTGGCAAGACAGTGATGGAGTGAATGATGGTGAAAGTTTTTCTTTTTCGGGCCACCTTGCCTTGGTGGGAATCGGCCAGTGTGCCAATAATAAAAAAATAAATAAGTGAGTTTTCAATTCTTGCTTTACTATTTGCAACCTTTCACAGGTATAAGCCTTTGCCCTCTATGTACAACCAATCATCAAATTTATATATGTACTGTATATATATATATTATACAAGGTTGACTCTCTTTCTTTTTATCTTTTTACACCTTTCAATAGTAAAACTCTCTCTCTGTATTATTATTATTATTACAGTATTACTGTTTTTTAACACACCAACTGTCTCTCACCAAGGCAAGGTGACCCAAAAAAGAAGAAACACTTTCACCATCATTCACACACTCACTGTCTTACCAAAGGTGTACCAGTACTACAGTTCAGACACCACTCCAAACTGCAATATCCCCACCTCTCCTTCAGAGTGCAGGCATTATACTTCTCACTTCCATAACTCAACTCCTGCTAACTGGCTTCCCTGAATCTCTTCATTATTATTATTATTATTATTATTATTATTATTATTATTATTATTATTATTATTATTATTATCATCACAAGAATGTACTAACTTGTTTTTATTAATTTTTGTATTATACAGCCTCTCCTCGCTTAGTGACATACATACTTGTTTACCAATGACTTGAACTTACGACGGGCTCTCTGACCAGTGTGCATAGCTAAATAATGTATATTAGAGCTGAATTCCTCTATTCTGTTTAAAATATACAGTGCACTACCGTATAAACATTTAAAAATATATTAAAAATGTTATAAATGGTGGAAAGGTGACATTAAAACAATATCAAAGATGGCTGACACAAACCCACTACAATTATAGTATGCTCCTTGCTTAGTGACGTGGTCTTTGGAATGGAATTCAGTCGTTAAGTGAGGAGAGGCTGTATATTTTTATGCAGATATGTTTTTTTTAACATGTCAGCCATTTCCCACCGAGGCAGGGTAACTCGAAAAAGAAAAAAAAAACGAAAAGAAAAAAAACTTTCATCATCATTCAACACTTTCATCATTACTCATACATACAGTAAAGCATTAGCAAAGAACTACAGACCGATAGCACTAACATCCCATATCATAAAAATCTTTGAAAGGGTCCTAAGAAGCAAGATCGCCACCCATCTAGAAACCCATCAATTACACAACCCAGGGCAACATGGGTTTAGAGCAGGTCGCTCCTGTCTGTCTCAACTAATGGATCGCTACGACAAGGTCCTAGATGCACTAGAAGACAAAAAGAATGCAGATGTAATGTTCACAGACTTTGCAAAAGCCTTCGACAAGTGTGACCATGGCGTAATAGCGCACAAAATGCGTGCTAAAGGAATAACAGGAAAAGTTGGAAGATGGATTTATAATTTCCTCACAAACAGAACACAAAGAGTAGTAGTCAACAGAGTAAAGTCTGAGGCAGCTACAGTGAAAAGCTCTGTTCCACAAGGCACAGTACTTGCTCTCATCTTGTTTCTCATCCTCATATCTGACATAGACAAGGATGTCAGCCACAGCACCATGTCTTCCTTTGCAGATGACACCCGAATCTGCATGACACTGTCTTCCATTGCAGACACTGCAAGGCTCCAGGCGGACATCAACCAAATCTTTCAATGGGCTGCAGAAAACAATATGAAGTTCAACGATGAGAAATTTCAATTACTCCGATATGGTAAACACGAGGAAATTAAAACTTCATCAGAGTACAAAACAAATTCCAGCCACAAAATAGAGCGAAAAACCAAGGTCAAAGACCTGGGAGTGATCATGTCGGAGGATCTCACTTTCAAGGCCCACAACACTGTATCAATCGCAGCTGCTAGAAAAATGACAGGATGGATAATGAGAACCTTCAAAACTAGGGAGGCCAAGCCCATGATGACACTCTTCAGGTCGCTTGTTCTATCTAGGCTGGAATATTGCTGCACACTAACAGCACCTTTCAAGGCAGGTGAAATTGCTGACCTAGAAAATGTAGAGAACCTTCACAGCGCGCATAACGGAGATAAAAAACCTCAATTACTGGGAGCGCTTGAAGTTCCTGAACCTGCATTCCCTGGAATGCAGGCGGGAGAGATACATGATTATATACACCTGGAAAACCCTAGAGGGACTAGTACCGAACTTGCACACAAAAATCACTCACAACGAAAGCAAAAGACTTTGCAAATGATGCAACATCCCCCCAATGAAAAGCAGGGGTGTCACTAGCATGTTAAGAGACAATACAATAAGTGTCAGGGGCCCGAGACTGTTCAACTGCCTCCCAGCATACATAAGGGGGATTATCAATAGACCTCTGACAGTCTTCAAGCTGGCACCGGACAAGCACCTAAAGTCAGTACCTGACCAGCCGGGCTGTGGCTCATACGTTGGATTGCGTGCAGCCAGCAGTAACAGCCTGGT
This sequence comes from Cherax quadricarinatus, assembly GCF_026875155.1. Classification (NCBI taxonomy): domain Eukaryota; kingdom Metazoa; phylum Arthropoda; class Malacostraca; order Decapoda; family Parastacidae; genus Cherax; species Cherax quadricarinatus. The sequence continues at coordinate 132,494 of NC_069476.1, read as the reverse complement.
TGATCAGGCTCTGATCCACCAGGAGGCCTGGTCACAGACCGGGCCGCGGGGGTGTTGACCCCCGGAACTCTCTCTCCAGGTAAACTCCAGGTAAACATAATCATTGTCTTTGCAGAGGCACTCAGATATGACAGCTTAGATGTCCCTCCAAACTGCCAATATCCCAAACCCCTTCTTAAAAGTGCCAGCATTGTACTTCCCT
>NC_069476.1:102892-131792 GCF_026875155.1 Cherax quadricarinatus | reverse complement strand
TGAGGAAGGGGGTAGTATCCCCAGTTGAGGATCAATTGGAATTGGGGAAGTCCTTGGGGTTGGAGGTTAGTGGGGGGATGGGGAAAGAGTTGGTGGAGGAGGACAATGAAAAAATAACCACTGATGAGTGATAGATCAACTTCAAGAGCAAGAGGCCAGACCTGGGGAAACTGGTTCAAAGGGGGGGGAAAAGAGAAATTGAAGGATTTGCCTACTTCAAAGATTAAGGAAATGTGTGCAAAATGGCTTGAGTGCAAACCTTTTTGTAGACAGCCTGTACTGTCTGCACAGACAGCCCATGCTGTCTGCCAGCTTAGTTCATATTTCGCGCCACTCAGGTGCTGCCATCTATAGGCCTTGCCACTTCAGTATGCCCAGACTTGCCTCGCTCTCACACACACAGCGGCCTGGCATCAAGACACAAGTACTCCAGCTCTCTCTCGTGGCATGGCCCTTGCCCGGGCCATGGGGCACAAACACACAAGCCTGTGTAACCCACCACTACTTATCAATAAAGTAAGAAGCCTCCGAAGAAGTATATCATTCACTACCCGCTCTACAGCTACCAAATAAACACCCATTATAAATGGTGACAGCGGTGCTCGCAGCGTTGTGTTTACCCTGGAGAGAGGAAGGAGAGGTATGAAGTCATCTTCACTTCATCACCCTACATAAGAAGCATCCGTCTCTCAACGAGTTATCCTGATGTCGTGTCTGCACGTTTGAGCATCCAGACACAGGTACAAGCAGGATCCAGCCGAAATTTATCGAAATTCTCCGAGAAATGTGAGTGGCGTCACAGTGACCCCACGCTGTTTCTCAAGTCACGTGTTCAGCGTCACTTGTATGTTGCTGTTGTTGTTCAGCTCAGCACAGCTGTTTCAGCAAGCCAGAGGTGAGTTTTGTGGTGATTTCTGCGTCCAGTGTGAGCTTCTCCACGTGTTTGTGGGTGGAGGAGGAGGAAGAGGAAGTGGCTGTTCCTCACCTTGCCCATGCCCGCCCTGCCATACACACGCACGCTCCTCGCCGCTAGCCTACCATATACCACTCACCACTGCCCACTCCCTCTGCTGTGTTTTCTGCTGTTTTTCGTATGAATTCATTGCCAGTGCTGTGTATCCGAGTGCCCGAGGCCACTCGAAGCTACGTGGATTACGACGTCACGTGGGTGTGGGCGATGTCACGTAGACTACATAAGCCACGTGAGTTACCAGATGTCCCAGGCCTCATGCTGTGGTCTGCTGCCCGCATCACATCGACGCCACCCACGATGCTGCCCGACTTCATGACGTCACGATGTCTGCTGACGTCACCTCACGATGTCTGCTGACGTCACCTCACGATGTCTGCCTGACGTCACCTCGAGATGTCTGCTGACGTCACCCACGATGCGCCCGACTTCATGACGTCACGATGTCTGCCTGACGTCACCTCGAGATGTCTGCTGACGTCACCTCACGATGTCTGCCTGACGTCACCTCACGATGTCTGCTGACGTCACCTCACGATGTCTGCTGACGTCACGTCACGATGTCTGTTGACGTCACCTCACGATGTCTGCCTGACGTCACTCGAGATGTCTGTTGACGTCACTTGCTGCTGACGTCACCTTGCGACATCACGCCGACATCACATGATGTCACATCGAGTGTTCTAGTAATTATTTCAGTATTGTCGAGAAGATTGAGAGAAAATATATGTCGTGTGTTAATTAATTCCTCTCAGTCAGTGTTCTCACATTTTAGTATGTCTTAGTCAGTTTTCTGCGCAGAAAAGCATCATTTGCTAGTTAAGCCATGTTGTACCGTATGTACAGCGGTGTGTTTGTAAGTTTTCCGTGTGTCCAGTGAGGTCTGTGGTCAGACCCTTGAGTTGTACCACTAAGTCACCCGCCTGACCAGTGGTTGACAGCTGATTTCTCAGCCCTGAGCGTACGAGCCCTCTTGTACAGAAAGCTTTTATGCTCGTCGATCGTGTTGTTTCTGGCAGAATCGTACCGCTACGATTCCCATCGAAATTTGTTTCACTTCACCTCCAGACCGTCAGAGTGCAGTTATATTTAAGAAACCAATCCTGGGAACTAGAGACTAACCTCGCTATAACTCAACCAGTCGAGAGATCTGATACTCTCACCCGCCGCCAGCCCTGTCGGCAGGGCGCTGTGTCCAGCCTCGTGTCACAAGCTCAGTGAGCAAGCCTGCACAAAGAAGATGTCACTTTGACTGCTAGTCTCTCTCACTGCAGTCTGGTGTATGATGTTACGACTCCCAGATGTTTCGCCCAGTCGCTCTGTCACGACTCGCTCCACAACTCGCTCCCTACGCTCGCCCGTCATGATAGACCCAGCGACAGTAACCAGACGAGAAGTGTCCCCATGAGTCGCTTCCATGAAGTCCTGCCAGTTTCCGAGTTTTGTCGACGCCACACTCGAGGGCACCAGCATGTCGTGGCCCTAGGTTGAGTGAAAAACCTGCAGCGACTCCTACTATGTCCCCTGCATCAACCGTTTCAGAGGAGACCCGTAACTCCTTTACGCACAGCATCAGCCGCAGCGATGTCTCCCTTTTGCAGTTTCTGTCCATACGCAGGAAGGCCGTGCAGTGATGCACTTCGATGCCACACTGCCTTTGACCACGATGTTTAGCACACCCCACATGTTTTTTTCTTCCCTCACCTGTAGGAAGTTTTTTTTTCCATGTCCAATTATATAGATGATTTTTTTATTTTGTGTTCTGTGCCCTGTTCCCTACGAGAAAGAGAGACCGAGTTTTCTTTTACTACCATTATTTTTGTCGCGTGGGACGACGCGCGGTAGGTGGCCGAGGCGTATGTAGACAGCCTTACTGTCTGCACAGACAGCCCAAGCTAGTCCTGCCAGCTTAGTTCATATTTCGCGCCACTCAGGTGCTGCCATCTATAGGCCTTGCCACTTTCAGTATGCCCAGACTTGCCTCGCTCTCACACACACAGCGGCCTGGCATCAAGACACAAGTACTCCCAGCTCTCTCTCGTGGCATGGCCCTGCCCGGGCCATGGGCACAAACACACAAGCCTGTGTAACCCACCACTACTTATCAATAAAGTAAGAAGCCTCCGAAGAAGTATATCATTCACTACCCGCTCTACAGCTACCAAATAAACACCCATTATATTTTTTGATGAAAATCACCCTCACACAGCTATTGCAAGCCGTGCTGGTGACTGTTACAATGACACTGTTGTGAAAAACATTAACAAATCATAAAGGAACGAGAGGTACAGGCCACTATGGACAGATATGTTGTGCGAAAGAAGTCCAGTGACTCTGAAGCTGGTCCTAGTGGCATTAAAAGAAGAAGGGAAGTAACCCCAGAAAAGGACTTGCTACCTCAAGTCCTAATGGAAGGGGATTCCCTTCTAAACACTAACACTCTATCTCCCCTCCTCCCATCCCATCAATCATCACCAGATCTTCAATAAAAGTAAGTGTCATGTAATTGTGCATGCCTTTTTCAGTTTGTGTGTACTAAAATTAACATTTTTTTGTGGTAAAAAAAATTTTTTTTCATACTTTTGGGTGTCTTGCACGGATTAATTTTATTTCCATTATTTCTTATGGGGAAAATTAATTCGCATAGCGAACATTTCGCACAACGACCAGCCCTCTTGCACGGATTAAGTTCGCTATGCGGGGGTCCACTGTAATGTCACATTCCGTTTGTAATGCCACGTCATTGCCATGATGTCACTGCATGAAACGCTTGCACTGCACCTTCAACACTGCCTCCACTGAACCTTGGCATATGTTTTCTATTCCTTCTCACTGTTCCACATATATCAGTATTGTTCACACGTAGGAAATCAGCGAGCATAGGGCTTGTATACCAGTTGCCTGTGTACAATGTATGGCCCTTGCCAAGGAATGGTTCCGTCATCCTGCAAGCAACATCACTGGAAATGCCCAACATGTGTCTGTCATAATCGAGTGTGTTTCTCTCGGTGTATCTAATGTCATCCAACACAAGACCACTCTCACAGACACACATAACAAAAAGTTTTATACCAAAGCGATTACATTTGCTCGGTATATATTGCTTGAATGACAGGCGTCCCTCGAACAAAATCAAGGACTCGTCAACAACAATGTTCTTGAAGGGATAAAAGTATGCACTGAATTTCTGCTTCAAATACATAAACACTTCCTGGATTTTGTATAGAAGGTCATTTCTGTTTGGCGTATTCCTGTCTGAGAAGTGCAACATTGGTAGCAACAGAGTGAATCTGTTGCAGGGAAGGAGGTCGTGGAAGACTGGAGCACTGATGAAGTGGTCTGTGGACCAGTAGTTACATGTACTGTTCTTATAGGTATGTGGCATAAGCATGACAGTGGCAAGCAATAAATGCATTTCAGCCACTGCTGTATCCTTCCACCTGGACAGCCGTGATGATTCTCCAACCTCTGCTGTGTTGTCCATGACATATCGGTAATAATTGTTTGTCTGGGTCACTATCAAGTTCATTATAGGCTTGTCAAAGTATAACTGGAAAACTTCTAACTCTGTAGACTCATTTGTTATTGGGCATTCTGGCAGGATGCCACTTCCACTCACATCAAAATCACAAGGCTGTGATACGAATATGCTTTGTGTCCAGTTCCACTCACGGTCACATGGTGCAAGGTGGACCTGTGGCATGGGGTGAGGGGGAGCAGGAGGAGGCACAGGAGTGGAGGCAGCACATGGCTGAGGGGGTGCCAGGCGGTCCTTTGTCTGTCCACCCACCGCGCCATGTGGTACAGGCACCATGCCACCCGCCACTACTTTCTCCATCCCCCCCATATTCACCTTCAGGATCACTATCACTATCAGTGGCTAGGGTTTTGGATCGTGACCTGCCAAGACCCTTGGGGACTGCATATGGCACACTGCCTGAATGTAGGCGACGATGACTAAAAGTACACCTCACTGGTGAATAATGAACTTCACTATCGCTAGATGAATCCTCGAATGGCATAAAATTAATCTCATCATCACTTACATCATTTTCACTATCACTAAAACACTAGGAAAATGATAGTTTCCTCTTGTAAAGTTGCCTATGGGTAACACTCGCCACTCCAGAGGTGCTTGGCCTAGGGTCTGGTGTGGCCACCCCAGAGGTGATGGGCTGAGGGTCATCTGGCCCGGTGGCCTGGTGGCTAAAGCTCCTGCTTCACACACGGAGGGCCCGGGTTCGATTCCCGGCGGGTGGAAACTTTTTCGACCCGTTTCCTTAAAACCTGTTGCCTGTTCCCTAGCAGCAAATGGAACCTGGGGGGTTAGTCGCTGGTGGGGGGTGCATCCTGGGGGACAAAATTTTAAGGGAAACCCCAAGGGGAAATAATTTAAAGGACAGCCTCGATGACGCACTGACTTTTTTGGGTTTAAATCCGGGGTGGCAAAACCCCCCGGGGGTTAAAAAATCCGAAAAAAAATCTTATCTTTTTATCTTTTAGGGGGCACCATTGGTGCCCAAATTTCACTAAACTAACATTCTATATAAATTTCCTCAAATTTAGTAGTTTTAATACAACGAGGCTGAGGGAATCACGGGATGTGCCATGATTTCGACCCAAGAGGAGTTTGAAGGGAAAGGGCCCCTACCATGCAGTACCCAGGTTTCCGTTTTTTTCTTTACAGACACACTGAGTGCAAAAGGCCCATTCTTATGTCTAGGTAAATCAGGCCAAATTGTGCCAATTTTGAAGGAATAAAAAATTAAAAGTATAAAAATTTTCGGGGTGCTACCCGGTAAGAATGTTAAACAGTGTATATGTGGGGAACCTTTTAGGGGCTAAAAAAATATAAACAGAGGGTTTTGACCCCAACCCACAAACCAAAAAGGGGGGGTCCTAAACTTGAAAACGAATTTTTTTACTGACAAAGCCTTAAAAGAATGGAACTTTATTGTTAAGTGAGAAGAGGCTTTTAAAACCCCTCCCTACACCCAACTAAAATTTACTTTTTTTTTTTTTTTTTTGAAATTTAAAAGACCTAAAAATTATTGTTTGCCTTTTTTGGGGGAAGTAAAAGAATGTAATCTTTTTTTTTTCCATGTGGTTCCCTTCGAAACCAGGGGGGAATACTTTTCCAAGACCTCCCATGCAAAACCTAAACCAAGGATAAAAGTAAACCCCTTATATATTAGTCTTTTTAAAATGCACCCACAAACAATTTTTTTTTAAAAGCAAAAAACTGCAGGGCCCAAGACCCAAACCCCTTGAGCTTAAACACCCCAATTTTGGGGTAGCCTGCCCAAAATTCAAGATCCCGGGAATCCAATGAACCATCAATGTCACATACAACGGTGCCTAGTACCAGGGGGCTTTGTTAAAGCCCCAAGGGGTTTGATTTTTCAGCCGGGACATTTGTTATTTGCTTAAAAAAACCTTGTTTGTGGATGCTTTAAACTTTTAAAACTGCTTGTGAATGGTATTCTAAAAGAGAGGAAAAATAAAATTTTAGCCTTGGGATTACCTTTAGCCAGTATTTTCCTCCCAAAAACGATTTGGACATTTCTATTTGCTACTAAGTACCTTTTGTGTGACATTGAAGGTTCAGGGGGTTTGGGGGTTGTCTCAAATTTTTGACGGGGCACCGGGGTGGGTTTTTAAAGTCGGGGTTTTTGGGAACCTCACCAGTGCAGTTTTTTATTTGCTTATAGGGCCCAATATGCACAAAAAGGGTAAAAAATTAAACACTTTTTCACTGATGGGAACCCTTTTAAAGGCTTTCCTTGGGCCCTTTGAAGGACTGTGCTTTGGGGATCATTTTTAAAGAAAAAAATTAAAGGGGTTTTTTTCAGCCCATGGAAAAACCTGGATAACTGAAACATGGAAACCAAGCCCATGGATACAAGGGTTCTACTGTATATTTTTTTGTTAACCTAACACAATATGTTTACTTCCATGCCTTTTCAAGAACTTAACTCCCCACATTAACTGACAGTCAACTGAAAATCTTTTTAAAACCCTTTAAAGGGTTTGTCTGAAATTTTTTTACAGCTTGGACCCAGGGGGGCCCCTTTCCCGTAATGCTAGGGCCAAAAAATTCAAAGCGGCTTAAAAACTAGTGAAGAAAGCGGGTAGGCCAAATCTAAGAGAATGGGTCTCCCCCAGGGTTCCAGTGTCCCCAGTAAAAAAAAAAATTCGGGCCCCCCACATTGCTTGGGGGGAACCCCCATCCCCAGTACACTTTGTTCATTTTGCGTGGCAGAAAGGGAAGCTCTAACTCCCCCGGCCCAAATTCTTATTTCCCTTTCCCAAGTTATAGTTCTAACACTGGGGAAGTGAATCTGAAGGGGAATTTATTGTTGTTGTTGTTGTTGCTGTTGTTGTAGGTTCCCCGGGTCTTGCCCCGGGGTTTAAATGTCTTCCCCAATGGTGGCCAGGTTTGGCCCCCCGGGTGAGGGGCCCACTCATTTTCTTTCTTCTTGCATGAGCCCCCCCAAGGGGGAAAGGGTAAACTCATCTTTTTTCCTGCAATGGCCCCCCCGGGGTGAGGAGGTCTTTTAATTTTTCCCTTTTGGGTTCTGGCGCATCTTCACAACAGGCGTCCTTTTGCTTCTTCGGACACAGGGCTTTCCCAGGGGGGTTGTGGTCTTGATTTTGGCCCGTTTGCCGGGGCTGAAATTTGGGAATTTCGGCTTTTTACTACCCCCCAAACCAAAAAATTTGGGCTCCCATTGGTTTTTTTTTTTTTTTTAAAGGGGAAGGAAAGTAAAAAGGAGGGGAGGGATGGGAAAATGAAGTGAGAAAAGGGTTTAAATTTGGGAAAAGGGGGTGGTAGCGGGGGGTTTTGCTTTTGGGGGGCTTTCACACTGTCTTCACCCAGGGGGCAGGTGATTTGAAAGGGACTGGGAGCGCCCTTTTACACCCGCCGTGCTCCCTTTTGTCCCCCCAGGTCAATCCCAGGCGCCCCTGGAAGTCCCTGCGGGGGATGGGTCCGTTGCTGGGCATTTCAGCAATAGTCAAAAGGGGTTTTGGGGACCTTCCAGCCCGCAGTGTCTGCAAAAGCTCTTCTCTTGCTCGTTCGATGGGGGCGCTTGAAAGTGAGGTAGGAAAAAAAAGGGTTTGGGGGGAAATTTGCTCACCCGCGGGACCCCGTCCTTCTTCCAAAAAAGTTGGCAGAGGTTCTTTGCTTGATGCCCTGTTGTACCATCACCGGCTCCGGGATGTGTGGGTTTGGCAGGGGCACCGGGCTCCCTTTGGTACCCCATGGGTTTAGTTGCCGTGAAAAGGGAGATGGCGCTCCCTGGTCAGTCCTTATTTTTGGGGCCACTTGGCTGCCCAATCTCCCGGCATCTTTTCACAGGGAACTGAGGAAACCCTAGGAATCCAATGAACGTCACTCTTGGGCCCCGGGAAGCACAAGCATCTCCCGGGTCCTTCGGTGGTGGTGATGAGCTGGATGTTTCCCTCATTCCCTATACATGACCCCCTTTGTTTTAGCCCCCGTGGAGTCGACGGGATGACTGGGGGGTTTTGCAGGTTTTTCCAGAAACGAAGCTCCAGGGCCGTCGGGTGGCATGGGGTTCTCCCTGGGGGAAGGGGAAAGGTGGTCTGGGAAAGCCGCCATTGACCATCAGGGCTTTGGGGAATCCCCCACCCCCTGTAGGGCCGGGCCTCCGGGTCTCTTGACCACCCAGTGTAGTATATCACACACCAGGGAGCCTAAAAGTCCCCAATTTGCCCCACTCCCCGGCCCATCGTTTGCAGGTTTGTGCGGAGGACAGGGGTTTTGCCTGCTGACGGGGAAAGGGTTTTTGCCAAGTAGCAAACCAGGGCTCCAGCCCCGGGTTGGCAGGTGAACTTTACCACGGGCCCTTTTTTTCCTCGGGGAGCAAAAATGAGGGGAAAATTTTTTTAAACCCCCTCCGCAACGACCACCCCATAGTCAGCCGGCATGTGCATGGGGTTCATGTCTTTGCCCTTTCCGGGGTTCCTTTTTCGGGTGTTCGCTGCCAGGAAACCGGGGCATATTTGCTACTCCCCGGGCGCAACAAGGGAAATTCCTGTTGCTGAGGGGTTTGAAATTTTGGGCCTAAAAATTCGGGGAAAAACCACTTCGTCCACCCGGGGGCCCCCCGGCATGCCCCCAAAAAGCATCAGTATTCTGCATGATTTTGAGTATTTTGGCGTTAAATTGGGGGGGGCGGGGGACCGGGGGTAACGGGCCCCCTAGTTGCAAGGGAGCGTACAGTTTTGCACATAGAACACCCAAAAGGGGATGATGAGGCTGGCTGCCCCCCTGGGGCTGGCATGGCACGCAGGGCCGTGACCCATTGCATGGCACTTCCCTGATGTAATCCACCTGTTTTTAGAATGAGAGACGACTGTAAATGTGGATACCCAGGTAAAATTTAGCTTTTGACCCATTCTAGGCTGATCCCCAAGATCTGCAGCCTTTTGGGGCAAGCCCCCTTTGGCACGCAGAAAACCAAACCATGGCTTTGGACTTGCCCGCAGAGATCTTCGGGGCCAAGTCGACAAAAAAGTATTTTGGGCAAGCAGGTTGCGGTCAGGTTTGGCCCAACCCCTCGGGCCCTGATCTCTCAGTGATGATGTGGGTGCAAAGGGCCCCAAATCCCCCAAATTTAAGGCTTAAAGCCGGGGTTGGGGGGTGTTTTGCCGGGGGAAAAAAAGGGGCCCCGGGGCTTGGGGGCACCCCAAAACTTGGGGCATTCAGGCCCCAAAATTTGAGAAAAAAAGGGTTTTTTTTTGGCCCCCCCTGGGGGACCCCTTTCCCTTTTTTTTTGGGGGGTGCCATTTTTTCCAAAAAACCCCCTTTGAGGGGGGGGGAATTTGCCTACCCCTGGAAGAAAAACCTTTTTCTTTTTGAATCCCTTTGGGGTCCCCCCGTTAAAAGGGAACTTGGGTTCCTTCCCTTTTCCAATTTCCCTCCATTGAAGGATTTTTTTTCCCCCACCCAAGCCAAAACCCTTTCAAAATTCCCTAAAAAAACCCCGGGGCCCAGTTTTTTAATCCCGGGCCCACCCCCAACTTCCCAAAAAAGAAAAATTTTTCAATATTCCCCCCATACTTTCCCCCAAATGCTTTCCACCCCCCTTTTTTTTTCCCCCCCGGCTAACTTTAAAAACCCCCCTTTCACCACCCCATTGGGAAACGGTCTTTTCTAGCCCCCCTTTCTTTTTTGCCCCCCCAAAGGGCCCCAAGTTTCCTTTGTTCCAAAACCTCCAAATAAAACCCTTCACCACCTTTTAACCCCCCCCAAAAAACCTTTTATTCCCCCCAACCTTTTCCTGGGGCCCCCCCCTCTGTTTCCTTCCACGGCCCTTTTAATTTTGAATCCCCTTTTCCCCTTCTCCTACTTCCAACCCCCCCAACAACCCTTTTTCCATCCCCTAAAACTTTTTGGGTTCCTAAAACCTTTCCCCCTTTAATTAAAATTTTAAATTTTTTTCTTTTTAACCCCCTAAAAATTCCTCCCCAATTCTAAACCTTTTCAGTTTTTCTCCCAAACAAAATGTTAAACCCCCCCAAAAGAGAACGGGTTAAAATTTAACTTTTTTTTTCCCCTTTTTCCCCCAAAGCCTTTTTTGCCCCAAGACCCCGCCCCTTTTTACCCTTTCCCCCATCTTTTCATTTTAAAAAACCTTTTCGGGGGAACCCACCCTTGCTAAGTCCCCCCCTTTACCGGGAAATTTTTTCCCCTTTCCTACTTTTCCCCCTAAATTAAATTCCAACCCGCAAAAAATCTTTTTGTTTTCATAACCTTTTTTTTTCCCTTATGAAACAATTTTTTTCTTTTGCCCCCCTAAAAAACCCTTCCCCAAATCCCCCTTTTCCAAATTTCCCCCAAAAAATGCCACAAACCCCCTTTTTTACTTTACCCCAAATTTATGTTTACTTTATTTTAAATTTAAAAACCCCTTTTGCCCAAACCCCTTTTCCCTTCCCTTTTAAACCCCATTTTCTTTCCAACTAAAATTGCTCACCCCATTTTTTCCAAAAGGGCCCCTTTTTTTCCCCCTTGGGGAAAATTTCCCTTTTTCCCTCTAAAACCCGACCCCCCCCTTTCCTCTAAAAACTCCCCCTTTTTAAAGACCACCCCCTCCCCCTTCCCTCAACTTCTCCTTTTTTCCCCCTTTATCCCCCCAAACCCCCCCTTGCCCGCCCACCACAAAACGCCCCTTTTTCATTTAACCCAACCATTTCCAAAACCCCTTTGTCCCCCTATTTTCCTTTCTTACCCCTTAATTCTTTCAATAAAAACTCACCTTTCCCCCCCTTTTCCAAAGGTATACTCAACGACTTATCCCCCTAAAAATTTTTGCACCCTCTTTTTGTCCCCTTTGTTTTTATAAAAAAAAGAACTATGCATCTCCTCCCAATCCCTAGGTCCCTTTAAACCCTTTTCCCTTTACTTTTATTAAATAATTCCCACCACCCCACCCCAAAAAACTAAATCCCCCACCTGCTTTTAACATTTTTATCTTTTTTCCCAAATAAATTTTCCCCCGGGCGCCTTACCCCCTTTCATTTTACCTACTGCCTAAAGAATTTCCCCCCACCCCAACAAAGGGCTTTTCCTCCACCTCCCAAGATTTTTTTTCTCCTTGCCTATACACGAAATCCCCCACCCTTCCCCTATCCCCCATCAACTTTTAAAATTCCTCAAAATTTATTCCCTCCATTTTCCCCAAATTTAATTAAATTTCTTCCATTTTTTTAATTTCCCCCTCTCCTATTTTTAACGACAAATCCATTTGTTCTCTAGGCTTTCCTTAACTTGTTAATCCACTCCAAAAAAATTTTTTTTATTTTCAACAAAATTTGTTGATAACACTCCCCCCCTTCAAATTTCTCTCTTTTTAAAATTGCTTCCCCACCCCTCTTAAACCCCCTCCCTTTTTCTCCATATACTCTTTTCCCCCCCTTTCCCTCACTTCTACTTTGTAAAAACTTCTCTATGGGTAACTTTTTCTCCCTTACTCTCTTTTAAAATCATCATTCCAAACCAAACGTCCTCTTCCCCCCCGCCCCCCCTTTCCTTAACCATAAAAAATTCTACTGAAAACTCTAACACTACATTTTTAAACCTTTCCCCCTACCTCTTTGACCCCTTGCCTATGCTTCATTTGCCCATCTTCCTTTCCAAAGTGTTTATTTTTTTACCCCAAAATGCCTCCTCCCTTTTTGTTTATAAACCCTTTACCTCTCTTTCCCTGATGCTTCTATTCTCCTTGTATCCCAACTTTCCTTTAACTCTCGTGTAGCTACAACCAGAAAAATGATCTGATTTTAAAACGTGGCCCTCAAAAAAACATGTACAACCGAAGTCTAATCAACAGTTTTTAACCCACCAATACATAATCCAACAAATAGTCTTTTTGCCCCCTACATCATAAACTTGTATACTTATTTATCCTCTTTTTCTTAAAATAAGATTACCCATAAATAAACCCCCCTTTTTATCAAAGTTCAATTTAAAGGGGCCCCCTTATAAATTTTCCCTTGCAACCCCCCCAAAATTTTCCTACCACACCCTTCCCTAAAAGTTTCTCCTACTTTTCATTCGGTCCCCCACCACAAAATTTCTCTCCCCACTTTTTGGGTTTAAAGGGGTCCTAAACATTCACTTAACTCTCCCAAATCTCTCTCTTCCCTGCAAATTTCCCCCTTTTTTTCCCTGCCCTACACGCTTATTATGACCCAAATTTTCGCATCCCCCAAACCCTTTTCTTTAAAACCACATAACTTTAATTTTCACATTCATATTCTCTTTTCTCCTTCCATAAAATGGGTTCCTTTAAAAAATTACTGCTTTCCCCTTCCTTTGCTCTCAACCTCCAGATAAATCAGATTTTTAAACCCCCTTTTTTTCCCCCCCCGAAGCTCCCCTACCCCCTTTAGCTTTGTTTTTCCCCTTAGGGCCCCGGACTTTCCCAAATTTTTTTCATTCAAAACATCAGCAAACATCTGTTTTTTGTCATCCGCACTACATCCATGCACAAATTCCCAAGGGATCCCAGTTTTTAAAGTTTTTCTTTTCTCCCTTGGGGCCCCTTGTCCAACCCAATACTGGCCCAGGAGGGGGGGGTGACGCCCCCAAAGGGTCCTTCCTCGGGGGTGAAGCCGCAAAATTTTTGATGTTCCAGGGTGAGCTTCCATCTCAGCTGCTCCAGCACCTCCTCTCGAATGGTCCATGGGCTTGGGAACCGACAGGATTTTTGGGTTTCCTTCCCTGCAGTGAGGTGTGAACCCGTCCTCCAGGAAACCCGGATGCCCCCCAAAAGGGGGGTCATGTCCGGGGGGGCTGGCCCCCGCCCCCAAGATTTCCAAATGAAGGTATGCCATCCTGGCCCCAGGGGCCTTTTCCCATGGGACCGAAAAGGCCCCCTGTTGCTCCCCGGTTTAATGAAATCTACAACACGTTATCTTCCCGGCAAACCCTTTCCCGACCGAAAAGTAAAAACCGGGAAAAAGGGCCCGCCTGGAGATCCTGGAGGGGCCTGGATGTCCTAAGGCAGGCAGGCTTTTCGCTGCCCTTTTGAAGTGAAGAAAATTTTTACCTGCCTCTCCCCCTCCCCCCGCCGGGGTTTTGGGGGCCCAAAGGCCCCCAAACCCGCGCTTTTTGGTTAGCCCAAAGCTGAAACTTTTCCGTTCCGACAGGAAGGATTTGGTTGAAGGAAAGGGACACCCTCGAACCCTTCCAGGGAGACCCCCTTGGGGGGAAAAGGAAATTTTTGCCACACCACCCCCCCCAGCAGTCAAAGGGAATTAGCCGGGGGGGGCGTTGTGCACCCACAGGCAAGGTTGATGCATTGGTTTTTGCTCCTTTATGGCCGCATCGGTTTTAAAAACCCCCCTTTCCCCTGGGGCTTTTCCCCTGACCCTGGGGGCAAGGTAAAGGCCAAATCGGGGGACTTGGGGGAAAACTGCTTTTGAGGTTCTGAGCAACCCCGTCCGGGGAATCGGGTTTGATGGTCTCCTCCCACCCCAGCTCTAAAGATTCCGGGAAGCACCCCCAGTCCCCCCTTTTGGTGTTCCACCCAAGGGTGGGGAGTACGGAGGGTTTCCGTCAAGTGACAGAGTGGGGATTTTACAAAATGGGAATCTATGGTTTTTAAACCCCTTGGTTTCAGGGTATAGGGGCCCCCCAATGGGAAAAAATTTACTTTGACTTTTTTGGGTTTTTTCCCTTTTTTCTCCACTATATGCTGCTATGAAAGTTTAAACTATTAACTGTATTTGTGAATTTCAGTGGGGGCCCCCGCATAACGATGGATGCATACGATTTTTTCCGAAAAAAACGATTACTTTTTTTTTGCAAAAATTTTTTCCCCCATACCGATTAAAAACCCGCCAAAAGATTTTGTCCGAGACGGTTTCCCAAAGTGGGCCCCAGCCAGCCTCACATGTGGCCCCGGGCCCATTGTTTACCAGCCAGCCTCCCCCGGGAAAAAAACCAAGCATACACCGGAAAAATTTCGTATTATTAAGTATTTTTTGGGGCTGTTTTGGAAAAAAAAGTGACCAGGGGCCCCCAAAAAGCTTTTTATGCCAACCCCACACCTCAAAAGGGGAAGAATTACTAAAGAGTAAGAAAAGGGGAATAATTTTATAATATGAAAGTGGAGTGCGTATAGCCCACCTATTCAAGCTGTACAAGAAACCCCCCAAACAACCATCGGGTACTATTTTTGGGCACCAGAAAGAAATCAAGGAAGCTTGTTCTTGCCAAAAATTCAACTGTGTTTTTGAAAAAAAAGATCGCAATTGATGGAAAATGTTTTGAGACTCTTTTTGGGGGGGGGATAAATGAAAAAAAAAATCAGGAATAGCGTCTCTCAAGGATCAATTTTTGAAAAGGGTAGGAAGTTGCAGACGATTTTAAAAAAAAAAAATGCCTGCAAAATTGTGAGATGTGAGGGAATTTAAGGCCAAAAAAAAAGGGTTTGGGTTTTAGAGATTTAAGAAGCGTAGTTCAAACCCCTAGTGTGATAAGGCATGGTGAGGCTGCCCGTTTGGGCCACAAAGCGGGTTGGAAAAAAAATGGGGCAGGGAATTTAAGGAGTAAAAAGAAACGGGAAAGGGCTGAAACCCCAAAAATTTTTTTAAAAAAAAATAAAAAAGGCCTGTTCTGGAAAAAAAAATGCCAAGCAGGACCTACATTACCCGGGGGAAAAAGGGAAATCCCAGGGCATAAGCCTATGAAAGGGCAGGCTTACTTTGTTGATGTGTGCCAATGCTTCGGGTTTTTTGCAAAATGAAGGGCCCTTTTTTTTGTGTATCACTCTGAAACTCCCCCGAGCGTTCAGGGAAAAGGGAAAGTCCTCAAAGGGTAATTTGGGGTGTGCTGGGAGGGCAAACGTAAGGAGGGGCACAGGGAATTTTTTTTATAACTGGTTACAAAACCCTGCCTTTGCCCCCAATGTGAAAAATTACCTAACTGAAAAGAAATTTTGAAAAAAAGTGCCCCCTGGGTTTAGACAATGCCCCTGGTCATCCTACAAAACTGGCAGAGCGACTTTATGGGGACATGACTTTTATTAAAAGGGGAAGTTTTTGCCTCCTAAAACCCCTCCTCTCCTGCACCCCTGGACCGAGGTTATTTCCAACTTCAAAAACTGTACACAAAAACTCTTTTTAAAGGGGGCTTTGTAATGACCTCAGAAACTCAAAATGACTTTTAAAGGATTTTGGGGAGATCACTTTTTAAAATCCTCAATTTTTGTAAACCCCTTTTAGGGAAGGCTTGGAGGGAAATGACAAAGAAAGGGCCTTGGGAAATCTGCTTGGAAGAAAAATGTGGCCAGAAAATTTTTAACAAAGGGATTTTGGGAAAGGGTTTTTAGGGGTAACCCTGAGATTTCCCGGCCCGTTTTGGGGGCCATTGGGCATTGGGAAAGCCTTGGGGTTTGGGGGTTATTGGGGGAGGAGGGAAGAGTTTGGGGGGGGGGGACAATGAAGAAAATAACCCCTGATGACTGCTAGTCAAATTTTAAAAACAAGGCCCCCACCCGAGGGAAAATTTCTTCGGAGGAGGGGGGAGAGAAAATTTAAAAAAGTTGGGCCTTTCTTTAAAGATTAAGGAAATCTGTGCAAATGGCTTTTAATTTCAAACCCCTTTTATGGATGAAAATCACCCCCAAAAACAGCTATTGCAAGCCCTGTGGTTTATTATTACACTGACCAAAGTTTTGAAACAATTTTGGCCAAATCATAAAGGAAAGAGAGGGACAGGGCCACTATGGACAAATCTTGTGCCCAAAGAAGTCCCCTTTACTCTGAAGTGGCCCAAATGGCATTAAAAGAAGAAGGGGAAAAAACCCCCGGGAAAAGGGCTTATTCCCCAAGTTTCCCAATGGAAGGGGGGTTCCCCTTCTAAAAACTAACACACTCTCTCCCCTCCTCCCCTTTCCCCTCAAACATCACCAGATCTTCAATAAAAGAAGTGTCATTTTAATTTTGGGATGGCCCTTTTTCAGTTTGTGGTATTTAAAATTTAAATTTTCATGTGGGAAAAAAAAATTTTTTTTAAACTTTTTGGGGCGCTTGCACGGATTAATTTTTTTTTCCATTATTTTTATGGGGAAAAAACATTCGCCTAAAGAATTTTTTTCCCTAACGTGAAACCCCTTTCACGGGTTTTAAAAAAAGTTTAAACCGGGGGGGGCCCCCTGTATCTGAAAAAACTTATTACCTGAGATGCCACATGTGCTCAATAAGTTTATTTAGGTAAACACAAATTTTCAGTTACATAAAAATTTTGATAAAATAGCACATATGTGTAAAGATCCTAGAAAAAAATCCAAAAACCCTCAAGTGACTTTTTTCCAAAGGGGTCCCTGTATCTGTACTATATGGTACCCTGTACTAATGGTACCCTTGTGCCATTTTGGTACCCTAAACCAATTTCAATTTTAAAAAGGGGTTGAGTACATCCCATTTGGGTTACACCTGGAAAAAACAGTGGGAAACGAGTGTACAGCATGGGGGCACCAGCCCCGAGGGCCCAAGCCCGGGTGACTCAGCGTTCCAGGGCCCAAAACACAAAGTCATCCAAAAAGTGGAAGGAGACAACTTGGGGGGAAATTTCATTTGTTTTTTTGCAATAAAAAAGCTTTTTGCCTTATTTCCCATAAACCCTAATGTAAAAACAAATGGTCCACAGATGAGTTAGACACCACTTTTCATGACACCTTGTTTTTAAAAACTTTTACGGGCGTACCAGTTTTTAGGAATTTGTCCAGTGACTGTTTCTTTTGTAAAAAATATAATAGAGCATTATAATATACAACATTTTTGCCCTGTTTTTTTTTTGTAAACAATTACATATTGGGAAAAAAAAATAAAGAAAAAAATTTTGTGAGTTATTGTGGGTTAAACCCCTTTTACTGTGCGGCCCTAAATTTTCAGTTTACGAGGGGACCGGTTTTACGGAAAAATTTTTACTCCCTAAATTTCCCCAGCGGGGTTCAAATCAAGCAGGAGAAAGGGGGTAGGCCCAAAATGTAAAGAATGGGGCTGGTTGGGCATGTGCACCAAATAAAAAAAAACCTGGAGCACGCAGTGCATAAAGAAAAAAAAAAAACTCCCACCGTTTTTTTTAATTAAAAAAAGGGCCCACTTTGTGGTCTAAATTTTTTTTTTAGTAAATTTTTGGGGTTTATTTTTTCGTTTTTTGGTCTCATTTTTATAGAAGGAAAAAAATATTTTTAAAAAATAGAGGTGAATTTTTATTAATTTTACTATAAAAAGAACCTAGAAAAGGAGCCAAAAGTAAAAGGAAAAATTTTTTTTTTTTGGGCCAAAGTTCAAAAAAAAAAAAATGATGCCCTTTTCCAAAAAAATTTTTTTCCCCAAAAAATCCCCCGCCCTTTAATATGCATCATTGTTTGGGGTTTATTTATTTATAACAATTTTACGTATTGCAGTAGTCTGGGATAATAGTACATCTTTATTTTTTTTTTGAATAAAAAAAATTTAAAAAAAAACAAGAGGGGCCGGAGAAAATGACTGATGGGGCAAAGAAAAAAAATTTTTTTTAGGGGCCCGGAAGTCTGCTTGTTCATTCTTTTGGACCTTATTTTGAAATTTTTCATTTTTTTTAGTTTCGTTTAAAAAGGGGCCCAAAATTTCAAATTTCTGACCCCAATTTTTAGGTATTGAAATTTTGGAAAAAGGGCAGTTTTTTGTCTCAAAACCAAAAAAAAAATGGAGATTTTTAAAGAAATTTGCTATGTGTTTGGGCGACCTTTGGAAAAAATGGAAAATTTCCGAAAAAAAGGGCTCAAAGTGGGGGAAAATCGCCGATTTGGGAAAAAAGGCCGAGGTTTCCCAAAATTCGCGGGGGAGCATAATTTTCCCTCAGTTTTCCATCAAATTTTGTTTTTTTTGGTGTCATTACCAAACGGGGGAAAAAATTCTCAAAACAAATTTTATAAGAAAAAAAACAATTTTTTTTTTTAAAATTTTAAAAGACCCAGGAGACAACCCCGGATTTTGGGGGTTGCCCACAAAGGGTTAAATACAATAAATTTACCAAAAAAAAAACAAAGCTTTTTTTTTTTTTTAAAAAGTCGGGCCCTCTCCCACCGAGGCAGGGTGACCCCAAAAAGGGAAAGAAAACCCCCAAAAAGAAAATATTTTCATCATCATTCAAACACTTTCACCTCACTCACACATAATCACTGTTTTTGCAGAGGTGCTCAGAACACAACATTTTAGAAGCATATATGTATAAAGACACACAACATATCCCTCCAAACTGCTAATGTATACACGTATACATTATGCATTATATCGGTCTCACAGGCCACAAAAGTTACTGGAAAAAACAAAATTAGAAAAGAAAAGAAAAAAGGAACAAAGCAGTAAAATAAAAAAATGCAACTTTTCAGAAGTCGCCGATGTTGCCACCCCCCGGTCAATGAGAGTCAACTTCACACCCCTATACAGTGATACCTTGACTTACGAGTTTAATTCGTTCCGTGACCGAGCTCATAACTCAATTTGCTCATACTGTATCAAATCAATTTTCCTCACTGAAATTAACTGAAATGCCATTAATCCATTCCAGCCCTCAAAAAACCACCCAATTTTTTTGTTACAGGTTTTTTAAATATGAAAAATGTATTTATAAATAAGAAATATTGTATAAAACATAATAAAACATAATGAAAGAGAATGTAAAGAAATAAACTGGTTTTAAAAAGTGTATTTACCCTGAGCTAATGAAAGATGCTGGCGGGAAGTGGAGGGTGGAACTACAAGTCGACTACACACACGCCTCGCTCACATTTTTCTATGATTCATGCTTTAATTCACTGACATCATCCTCTTCTTCTAGTTAACTTAAAAAACGAATACATGTCAACACATGGAATAATTAGAGGCATGTGGTGTTGGAAGCAATGTGATGTTGAGAGTAACGATGGTCAGGACTAGTCAGTGCCTCTTCCCCCACACCACGGGGGGGGGGAGGGGAAGAGGCAGGGTGTGTAGGTGAAGATGATGGAAACATACTGATTTTAAGGAGTCACATATGCAATCTTTCATGATGTGTATGGGAAACAAATAAATTTTGTGTTTATAGTAAGCAGGACAGTGTGAACAACAGTGCATAATCCATGAGTAGGGAATGCCCTCACCCCACTTCCCAGGCTTGTCCCATGTGTAGTTTACCCTCCTGTGCCTCCCATAACCCCACACCCCGGGCTTTCCCCAACAAACTACCTGCACCTCCACCATTGAACTTCCCTGCCTTTATCATCTTATATTCAATATTTTATATACAGTGGACCCTCGACCAACGATTTTAATCTGTTCCAGAGAGCTTGTCCTTGAGCCGAATTTATCGTTAGCCAATTTAACCCTTTCAGGGTCCCCAGGCCCTCTCAGAGACTTGTTCTCAGGGTCGCCAAAATTTCAAAAAAAAAAAAAATTATTTTTTCTTGTGAAAAGATAGTTTTTTTTTTTTCTAAACATTATAGGCTAAACAAAAAATTTTTGCTATCAATACTTACCGAGATATGGAGGCGTAAAGTTAAACAGAAAATGCCCATATATGGTAACATCGCCGACTGCCATCACCCGGTATTACTTTATTTTGCTTTTTAGGTACTATTTTCTATTATTTTTTTAAAAATTTTCCAAGTAACTTTTATGGCCTGTGAGACCAATATGACCCACTATTTTATAAGTTTTTTCTCTTTATTTAACTACACAATAACTGCACAAACCCACTGTTGTCCTTATACTGTTTTAATTGTTGTTTACACACACAAACGATATAAAATGTTGTTTATTACTATTTTTCTATATTTTATTACCCCATATACAGTCACAGGGAATGTTTCTAGAAGTTCTGCAGCCTGGGGAACTCTTTGAAACATGGCGTCATGCCAGTGGGGTTTTACACTCCTCACACATAAAACGAGTGTCTCTGTGTTGTTGGGGGCGTTTTTTTTGTATGTGCACAGATGTAACACCTCTTCTGAGCCTTTCTTCTTGAAAGCAGTAGTAGGCAGTTTTACTAGGAAGTGATCACCAAACTTCAGAAGAGAAGGTAGTTGTTGATAATTTAGTGGGCGGTCTTTTGGGCAGGTTTTTGTTCCTTGGTAGTACTTGAATACTATTTGTCTGATGACAGACAAACAGAATTTTTGCCATATGGTGGTTTGTTTTTGGTCCTCATCTTATACATATTATTAAGCATTGAGAATGGAAATGTCCAGAAGATGGAAAAAGAGTTTATATGTACCACTTACACTCTTTCAAACACAATCAGCAAACCCATATGCATGTTACATTTGTCCCACTGAGCGCATATTGAGGTGTAATCAATCACAGCTGCAGGTTTTAGAATGCGTTCATTGTTCTCTCTATGGGGCCCGCCAGTGTTTGGGCATTTCGTTTGGGTGAACTGATGACAAACAGTGTAACATCTTGTTTGTCATGCCACCGAAATGCCATGATGTCAAATGGCCCGCAAACACCTGCACCTCACCCTCTACGAGTGCCAGCGTCAAACCTGGGGATATGTTTACGATTTGCACGCACTGTGCCACACACATCTGTCATGTTCACTCGCAAAAAAATCACTGAGTGAGGGGCCTGTGTACCAGTTGTCAGTATATAATATATGCCCTTACCAAGGTATGGTTCTATCATTGTTCTAACCACATTCACCAGAGATGTCCAATAACTTCCTGGTATTTTGCATGTATAACTTCCAGTGTACACAATAAAAATCCAATACCAACCACTGTAACAATCACAAAGCACAAACAACTTTATACCAAAGTGTTTCCTCTTGCTTGGTATGTACTGCTTGAAAGAGAGTCTTCCTTTTAACAGTATCAAAAACTCGTCAATTACAAGCTTCCTGAAGGGAATAAAAATACATAATGAATTTCTTTTCTCAGTTCAGATACACAAACACCTTCCTAATCTTACATAACCTGTCGTTTCTGTCAGATCTGGTTTGTCTGAGAAGTGAGGATAAGTACTATAGCACATATCGATTCACTCCATTAAACACCTGAAACCTGGGGTTCACTCAAGCAGTCTGTTGACCAGTATTATTTTCACACTGTGCTTATACACATGTGACAATAAGCAATATGTGGCAAAGCAAGACACACCAGCCACAGTCTTCTCCGTCCACTGGTGTATGCCAAGAGCTTGTAACAGTATTTTTGCCATGGTGTACTCATAGTAATCTGTTGCTTACACTGACAATAATTTCCATCAGGGTTCGTCAAAGAATAACTCAAAACATCAGTTTTCAGTGGCATTGTTCCCCCAGTGTACAACATGGCCGTATTCCACTTTGGCTTTCATCAAACTGGTGGGATTTGGAACAAAATTGACTCTGCATCTGCCAATCCCAGGTGCAGGCTGCTGGTGGGTACTATAGACATTGACAGTGTTGTGGTTGTGGTGGTTGTGGTTGTGGAAGGTTGTGGTTGTGGAGGCGGTGTGGTGGGTGGGTGGGGGATTGTGCCTTTGATGTATATCAGCTGAGGCAGCGCTGGGTGCAGCATGGTGGCAGCATGTCCGCACTGCTGTGCCTCACAGCTGGCACACACTACACCACCTTGCACATTTTCCATCCCATTAGAAACACTATCATCGTCATTTTTCACTGTCCCTGTTCCACTGTGTAACAGCAACGGGATGATCCGAGAGTACTCCTTTCCCCTTGGAATAGCATTTGGCACACTACCAGAGCGCAATACATTGTTATCGGGCGTATATACTGAGCTCACCTGGTGAATATTTCACCTTCACAATCGCTACTGGAGTGTTTCTTCTAGAGCTTGGTAGTTCATATTCACTATCACTATCTCATTATGCCCACACCTGAGTACGGGATTTTGAGAAAAATAGGATTTCCTCTTGATTCTGGTACAAACTGAACGTGAACAAGAACTGCCCTAGCACTGAGGTAAGGACTGAGGGTCGCCTGGGTTTTCCACACTATGCTGATATTTGGTCATTAGTTTCGGTCAAAACTTCATTCACCAAAACCTTAACCTTGATACTCATCTTCACTGGCACTTCAATCTGTATTAGAACTGTCACTGGAACAAAAATTTCTCAATTCGCCGAGGATGAAGAGCTTCTACTGCGAGCATGTGAACAAGGTCAACTAAATGGATTTCCCACAAGGTGCCACTGGTCCCCCGATTTTTCTTCTACCGCGCACACCGACAACACACACCCATTCTCTCACATCTAGTGCCAACCAGCCTTTTCCCACGAGAATTTGAAGGCGCTGAATTTAGCGTACTATAGTCAAAACCAAAACCCTGGCACGAACGCCATACTAGTAACGGCTGAAACACTGAAAAGGGTTATTTTCCCCATAAAAAATAATTTTTATTTACATGAAATATACAATGTCCCTACAAAGAAAACAATGAGACATGCACATAATTCATAAATAAACAATAAAATGAACACTACATTCACTGAAGAGTACTGATGAGTGATGAGAACACCTGTTTTTCTTGAACAAATGGGATTTTCCAGAGTGATACATGAGTAAAGGCTTCAGTTTTGAATTTCCCCACTAGCATTACAAGAAAACACAAGGTTTAGCCCTTCCCCTTCATAAGGACTTGTGTCCTGAGAGCCTTTTCCTCCTTGAGTCATGTAGGCCCCATTATGGCATTTTTCTCCTAGAACAGGCCTGTTTCATCACAATGAACACTTGTTGGGGTTGGAATATTTTCAGCTAACGCCATGCCTTATCACACTGTGTATCCACTAACGATTCTTAAATCCTCAAACCAAATGTTTGCTGGCCTTAAATTCAGCAATATTGAAGCACTAGCTCCAGGCATTTTCCCTGTTCACCTGGGTGTTAAGTCCCAACTAGTGTGGGTCTCCCCGCAACCTGGGGACCAAGATTAAGGACCCCAAGGAAATAAGTTAAGACAGTCCTCGAAGATGCCTCAGACTTTCTGGGTATCCTGGTGGCTAACCCTCTGGGGTAATTGTTTCACGGTAATTATTTCTCGTTAAGCCACACCAACAACACTCTCACTACAATCTTTGAGTAGTCAGCTGACAGTGGTGAAGCAGCATCTGATGTGGTGCACGCAGTAGCTGATGTGGGTCAGAAACAAACCAGCAGCTGACATTGGTGCAGCAGCAGCTGATGGGTGGTGCGCCGCAGCTGATGTGGGTGCAGCACAGCTGAACAGTGTGCATCAGCAGCTGACGGTGGTGCATCAGCTGAGTGGTGCAGCAACAGTCATCAGCTGATGGTGGGACAACAGCAGCTGAATGTGTCACAGCACAGCTGACGGTGGTGCAGCAGCACGCTGAATTGTGGGCACTACACAGCAACTGGACGGAGTGCAGCAAACAGCAGCAGCTGACAGTGGGTACAGCAGCAGCTGACGTTGGTACGCAGTCGCCAGATGGTGGTACAGCAGCACTGATGTGGTGCAGACTACAGCAGCAGCTGATGGTGGTGCCGCAACAACAGCATCCGCCGATGGTGGTGGCAGCAACAGCAGCAGCTGATGTGGTGCAGCAACAGCTGACCGTGGTATCTATCGTTTTTGATAGTATATTCTCTACCCTTTTTACCACAGGGTTGGCCCTAGAAGCTTTCTTTGGGCCCAAGGTCTTATTAGCAGTTACAACACTAAAAACAATGGAATAATACAAAATATATCGCATGTATGCGTGAAACCGTCCGCCCTGGCTTGTAAACAATGGCACACTAGCTGAAGGCAGGGCAGCTGAGGCGCTCAGACTGGACGGACAGGCGGATGTGTTTGGGACGAATGTCCTTACCCGAGTTTTTCATCGTTCGTCAAGCCAATATTTTTACGCAAAAATGCATCGTTGCCAGATTTTATCATTAGTCAATGCCATTGCTGTTCGAGAGTCCACTGTAATTTGTTGTATGTGTCATTTTTATATAATTTCTTACCTGCTACATTTGATCTTTTATATTAATGTAATATTATTATAAAGATAACAAAAGGACACCAATGGAAGTAAGTCACTCTGTCCGACTTTTTTGGGTTATCCCAGGTTCTCTACACATATGCTGGTATGTATAATAATCTTTGTAACTGTATTTGTGTATACCTGAATAAACTTACTTACTTGCCTATGATGCTGGGCGGATGTTGTGGTGTTCGCTGCGCCAACTATGGCAGCGTATCTGAAGCTCACTTGTAACTCGGATTTTGGCTCGCAACTCAGAGCAAAAAATCAACTGAGCGAAGGCTTGTAACTCATAAAACTCATAAGTTGGAGTACTCGTAAGTCTAGGTACCACTGTATCTTGGAAAGTACTGATCAGAACTTTTTTTGTTTTATTACCTATACAAAACTATTATCTTTAATTCTGTAAAAAAATTTTTTTTTTTTTTTTCAAAAATTCTTGGACCCTGGCTGTCACTCTGAAAGGGTTAAGAATCAGGGCTGTCGACAGTGAAAGGGTTAATCACTAAGCCCACAAGGGTCATACGGCACTATTTTCATGCCTATGTTTAACCCTTTGAGGGTCCAAAACCCCTAATCTGAAAACTCCTCATAGGGTCCAGAATTAAAAAAAAAAAAAAAAAAAAAAAAAAAAAAAAAAAAAAAAAAATCTCATGAAATGGTACAAAATTTGATAAAAAAAAAACTGGACAAGTTATACTCTAGTGAATTTTGCTGTGTTGGCAATATTTATGGATTGGTGATACTGCACCCTGTAAGTTCTATTTTTGGCCAATTACACTGTTCCATTTTATCTATTGAGCACAAGAAATTGCCAAATCAACTATTTCAACTACCAATAAAGTGATCAAAAATTGGTTTAATTTTGTCAATTTCACACAAAGTTCAAAATATTCTAATTTCAAAATAGGGTCCGGAATAAACAATGCAAGCATTCCTGGCACTAAAATAACATTTTCTCTGTTTATTAGTAATATTTCCAGCTTTACAGATGAATTCCATTTTTATTTTTTGTTCACATAAAGAACTTTTATTCACACCAAATATAGAATATTTACTGTTATACAATACTGTAATAATTGTATAAATAATGTCAGCTCATTCGTGAACACACATCAGACCAGCAGCTGATGTATATTGGATGCGTGATGTGAGCTGTTTACTCTTGAACATCAGCAAAAAGTGAACCTTTCTGCTACTTCGAGCTCAATTTGAAGCTATTTTCAGTACTAAAACCAATCAAAATCATCTATATTTCTGCAACACATCCTCCATTCTATCAAATGAGACCAAGAAACCACTGCAAATACAACCATAAAAACCATAAGAAAATACACTGCAAAGTTGCTGTTTTAATCCAAAAACGGTTGCAATTTTTTTTCATCATGCACTGTGTGCTGCAAGATGCATTCTCTCATATCTAGGCCCAAATTTACCACTCACAGCTTATCTGAGTGAGCTGAGCTCACTCAGATGTCCCATAGTTCAGGCTTCAAAGCCATAGAACTATGGGACAGACCCACGAGGGGTTAAATATGTGAGCGGAAGTGAGCACTTTACCTGCAAGGTCTTGAGAAGCTGAGAGTTCTGAGACTTGAAGTGTTGGAGCCAGATAACAGCATCCAGAGGATGGTCGTACCGGCCAGGCACAGTAGCTGAGGCAGTTATCTCCTTAAAACCTCTTCTCCAGCGAGGTGCTGAAAAATCATTACTACAATTAGGAACATTACCTTAATTCTCTCACTCTCCAGACCTCAGATATTTATAATGCTCTCAGTATCCACTTTTTTTTTTTTAAATGATAAAGAATCATGACACTAAAAGTATGAAATTTGATGAAAAACTTACATAATTACACATGCATAAAGTTAGTGGTCTGGGCAAACTTTATGCAATGGCAATTTTGACCACTTTTAGTCCTACATTACTCCATTCACCAAATGCCTTCACTCAGTGAGTACAAGAAACTGCCCATTCAACTATTATAGTGCACACAATCAGTAATTTGACCAATTTTACACAAAAAAATCCAAATTAAAAAATACAGTCCAAAATAAAACAATGTAGATATTCAGGTAGTAAAATGACATTTCCTCTATTCTCCAATCATGTCCCTAGGCCTCTTCTATATTACAATTGCCTTCCATTTTCAATTCATAATCACACAAAAAAAATTGAAGATTTTACCCCTTTTTCTCTGATAATGACACATAACCAGGATGATTGGTCATGGTCTACAGCATCACAATAATTGAATAAGACCTATCCAAAACCATAAAATAGACCAGGGGATGTAGGAGGGGCCTTACCCATCCTCAGGAAAATAGCCTAAAATTTAATATTTCCACTACTTTGAGCTCATTCAAAGCTGCTCTAACTCACTACTCACTCACTCACACTCTCACTCTTTCACACACACACTCATCCACTCCACCCACCCACACACACACATACAAGCATGCACACACACACACACATACAATGCCTGTGGATGTAAGATCATGCCCCCACCAGGTATTGCATTGAATGCATCACAACAACATTAATAATAATTTAGGATAAAAAAAATAATGTTAAAGCTTATACAGTAGGGCCCCACTTATCCGGCAGGTTAGGTTCCAGGCTACTGCCGGAAAGCAGACATCGCCAGAAAGCAATGCCATTTTTTTCCACTTATATAATGCATATAAAACACCAGATAACAAGCTTACACTAACAAATATTACATTAGCAATAGAACTAGGCATTAAAGGCAATAAGAAGTAAAATACACACAGAGTACACCAATTACTTACCTTAAAAGATTTGTAGTCTTACTGTAGGGTGTTAGGTGAGTTTTATTTGTAGGAAGTCAGGTTTGGGATGTATGGTAGCCAGCCAAGTGAGCCCACCCCCCCATACGTAATATACTACGACATTTAATTAAAGCTTCCCAGAGCAATAAAATACATATATAGTACATTCATTAATTACTTAAAATATTTGTAGTCTTAATGTAGGGTGAGAGGTGAGTTTTATTTGTAGGAAGTCAGGTTTGAGATGTATGGTAGCCAGCTTGGTGAGCCCACCCCACCCATATATAATATACTACAACATTTAATTAAAGCACCCCAGAGTGATAAAATACACATAAAATACAGTCCATTCATTAATTACCTTAAAATATTTGCAGTCTTAATGCAGGGTGAGAGGTGAGTTTTATTTGTAGGAAGTCTGGTTTGGCAAGTATGGTAGTCCGCAGGGGCAGCCCCTCTCCACCCCACCCACACATAATGTAAACAAACCAGGCGAACACGTCTGGTTATCGTCACTTCACACTGTGTACAAGTTGTCTCCAAGTTGGTACAGTATAATCAATAAAGAGAAACACTCCCATTCTCATGTAACACCATTTTTAGAAGAAATGATGCCCTGGGTGAAGGCATATGCAAGGAATAATTTTCTAGTTACCCCCAGTAATATTATAGTGTACACATTTTCTCTGATGTTGGACTACAAGTTCCCTGGCTACCACAAGTCCTACAAGTCGCCTGGCTACCACATCTCATAGTTTATGTTAATTTATTCTACTGTGGGTGTATTTAGATGGATTATGTAAAATGTCTCTGTTATGTTTTATACAATATTTAATGCTCCTCAGAGTGATTATTATTGTGTTTTTATTTTCATTATCATTATTAATATGGCATCTTCAAAACTAATAAGACACTCTTAGTGATTTTAACCCTTTCAGGGTTGGCAGGCCCTCTCCTAAAACCTGTTCTCAGGTCGGAAATTGTTCGAAAAAAAAATATTTTTCTTATGAAATGATAGAGAATCTTTTCCCCGATCATAATGACACCAAAAGTATGAAATTTGATGGAAAAATTACGGAAATATGCTCTCACAAACTTAGCAGTCGCAACGATGTTGACACATCTGCGATTTTCACCCAATCTGAGCCCTGGTTTTGGCCAATTCCAGTGTACTAGTCAACAAAAATCATAACTAATTTCGCTAGAGACCTCCATTTTTTCTATCGAATGAGTACAAGAAGCCACCCATTTACCAATTTCAACTATCCAATAAAGTGGTCAGAATTTAGCAATTTTGCCAATTTCACACAAATTTCAAAAGATGCCAATTTCCGAATAGGGTCAGAATAAACAAAAAGACATTCCTGGCACTAAACATAATTTCCTCTGTTCATTAGTCACATCCCATGCCCCTCTTATTCTCACAAAAAGATAGAAGATTTACTGTTATGCAGACTACTGCATTAGTGTAGAAATGGTATAAATACAGTGGACCCCTTAAGATGCATCGTGTTACGTTAAATCTGGCATACAATACATTTTAACGGCAAAATTTTGCCTCGTCTCACGCTAAAAACTCGCCTTACGTGATTTGTCCAGGACATGTCCCAACGGCCTCAGCGCCAGTGTTTACAAGCAAGCCAGT
>NC_069476.1:0-102392 GCF_026875155.1 Cherax quadricarinatus | reverse complement strand
TTCAAACAACTGGTGCTTCTTAAGTATTTGTTCTTGAAGATATAGTGGTCTGGCAAGACACAACCTGCAGTTGTTTGTTCAAGACACTTACACTGGTGTTCTTGAAGTAACTTGAAGATACAGTGGTCTTGCAATACACAACCTGCAGTTGTTGTTCAAAGACACACGTGCTTCTGTAAGTACTGAAGATATATTCTGCAAGACACAACCCTGCAGTTTGTTGTTCAAGACACACTGAGTGCTCTTGGAAGTACTGGAAGATACAGGTGTCTGGCAAAAACAAACCACATTGTTTGTTCAAGACACACAGGTGCTTCTTGAAGTACGAGATACAGTGTCTGCAAGGACACAACTGCAGTTTTGTTCCAGACAACTGGTGCTTTCTGAAGTACTGAAGATACAGTGTCTGGCCCAAGACACAACCTGCAAGTTGTTTGTTCAAGACACTTACACTGGTGCTTCTTTGAAGTACCTGAAAGATATAGTGTCTGGCATGACACAACCAGCAAGTTGTTGTTCAAGACACTTACACTGGTGCTTTCTTGAAGTACTGAAAGATATAGTGTCTGGCAAAGACACAACCTGCAGTTGTTGTCCAGACAACTGGTGCTTCTTGAAGTACTGAAGATATAGTGTCTGGCAAGACAATCCTGGTTATCCCTTCCACCATACTTCTGCAATAAAAACCTAGTCTGTATAATACAATATTCCACAATTCCCAACACAACATACCGAACAAGAAAAGATTTTTTCTATTATCACATGTTTCACTAAATAAAAATTTTCACTTTTAATCCATTCACTGTTCAGTCCCATAATACAGTATTAGGGCTTAGAACCATTGTTGAGCCTATAATACTACTCCAAAATTCTAGTGGCTTCAGTCTTGCAGGAGATAACTGGTAGGCCTACATATGAGAGAGTGGTCAGTATGCATAACATAAAGAAAAAATCCTACATGAGGAAAAAAACTGGGACTGTGTTTTGGTTTAAAACAGCAAACTTGTAGTGTATTTTTGTATGGTATTGATGGCAATATTCTCCTAGGTAGTAGGTTGGTAGACACAACGCCCAGGAGGAGTTTAACTGTCCTGCCAAGTGAGTGTAAAATGGAAACCTGTAATTGTTTTATATGATGGTAGGATTGCTGGTGTCTTTTTTCTGTCTCATAAAAATGCAAGATTTCAGATACATCTTGCTACTTCTTCTTACACTTAGGTCACACTACACATACATGTACAAGCATATATATACACAAAAACCCCCCCCCCCCCTCGGGTTTTCTGCTATTTAATTCGTAGTTCTTGTTCTTGTTTATTTTTCCTCTTTGTCTCCATGGGGAAGTGGGAACAGAATTCTTCCTCCATAAGGCATGCGTGTTGTAAGAGGCGACTAAATGCCAGGAGGCAAGGGGCTAGTAACCCTTTCTCCTGTATAAATACTAAATTTAAAAAAGAGACCATTCGTTTTTCTTTTTGGGCACCCTGCCCTGGTGGGATACGGCTGGTTTTGTTGAAAGAAAAAGATTATGGTTTGGTTTCTCATTTTCTTCATGTCATTTGAAAGAATGGGAGATATATTACAGAAATAGAGATGATTTTGAATGTTTACCAGACAAAAAGTAGCTAAAGTGAGCTCAAATACTGGAAGTGTTCAAGTTATGACGATGTTCAGGATAAAACAAATCCACATCCACACATCCAATACACATCAACTGGTGGCTAATATGTTTTTCACAAATGCACTGATATTATTTATATTATTTTTTACAATAATGCAGTAGTTTTGCATAACAATAATTTTATATTTTTGTGTGAATAAATTCAATATGGAAAACAAACATAATATAAATAGGGCCTGGACACATACTAATGAACAACAATATGTTATTTAGTGCTAGGCATGACAGCATTGTTTATTATAGTCCCCAATTTTGAAATATTGGGCCTTTCTGAATTTTGTATGAAATTGGCCAAATTACCAATTTCTCACACTTTATTGGTAGAAAGAAAAGGAATTTTAATGAAACTGCTATAAGCGTGTCAAATCAAAACAAGTAGAGGAGTGGCACGAAAGAAATCAAAGAGACATCCCCAGACATAATAGCAGCTCACAGAAACAAAACTCACCAGAATAATAACAGATTCAATCTTTCCATCCGGATATCAAATCCTTCAGGAAAGACAGAAGGGAGGAGAGGGTGGAGGAGGAGTTGCACTGCTCATTAAAAACCAGTGGGGTTTTGGAGAAAATGGAAGGAATTGATGGCATGGGTGAAAGGGACTACTTAGTAGAACAATCCAGTCAGAGGGACATAAGGTGAAATTGCAGAATGTACAACACACCACAGATCTGCAGGAGGCCAAGAGAAGAATACGATGAACAACAGAGCAATGATCACACACTAGCCGAGGTGGCCAGGAGAGCACACAGGGGGGAGCAAAGTTACTAGTTATGGGTGATTTCAATCACAAGGAGATTGACTGGGAAAACCTGGACCCCATGGGGGTCCCGAAACATGGAGAGCCAAGATGATGGATGTGGTACTGGAGAAACCTCATGCATCAACATGTTTAGAGACACTACCACACCAGAGAGAGGTAGAGGATACCAGCAAGGTTGGACCTGAATTCACCATGAGTAGTTCGGACATCGAGGTATCATGTATGAAAGAGGCCCCGGAATCTAGTATCATGTGGTTCTGTGCTTCGACTACATAGTTGAGCTCCAGTGGGAGAGATAGCCGGAATAGGCTGGGAAAAACCCAAACTACAAAAGGGGGAACTACTCAGGCATGAGGACACTTTCCTTCAAGACATTCAGTGGAGAGGAACTGACAGGAAAACCATGACAAGAAATGATGGACTATCGTAGCAACAAAATGCAAGGAGGCAGAGGAGAGGTTTGTTCCCCAAGGGAAACAGAATAATGGGAAGAAAAACGAGTCTTGGTTCACAACCAAAGGTGTAGGAGCAAAAACAAGGTGTTACTAGAGAATGTAAAGGTACAGAAGACAGAGACTCAGGAAAATAAAGAATCAGCCCGAAGAGCCAGAAACGAATATGCACAGATAAGGGAGGCTCAGAGACAATAATGAAAATGGACATAGCTCAAAAGTTAAGATGACCTAAGCTGTGTCAGGCCACATCAGGAGGAAAACAACAGTCAGGACCAGTTAATCAGACTGAGGAAGGGTGATGGGGAATTCACAAGAAACGGACCGAGAGGTATTCAGGATGCTTCAACACAAAGATTAAAGAGGTATTTACAGTGAAACCAGTAGGCCTCCAAGAAATCAGAACAGGGGCACACCAGCAAAGTGCTGGATGAGGTACATATAACCAAGGAGGAGGTGAAGAGCTGCTATGCGAACTTGACACCTCAAAGGCGGTGGAAACCAGACAACATCTCTCCATGGGTTCCTTAAAGAGGGAGCAGAGATATTGTGTGAGCCATTAACTAAGATCTTCAACACATCATTTGAAACTGGCAACTTCCTGAGGTATGGAAAATGGCAAATGTAGGTCCCATTTTAAAAAGGGAGACAGACATGAAGGCACTAACAAACAGACCTGTATCACTAACGTGTATAGTATGCAAGGTCATGGAGAAGATCATCAGGAGGAGAGTGGTGGGGCACGCTGGAAAGAAACAAGTGTATAAATTTGGACAACCAGCACGGTTTCAGGGACGGAAAATCTGTGTCACAAACCTACTAGAGTTTTAGACAAGGTGACAGAAGTAAGACAAGAGAGGAGGGGTGGATCGACGCGTATTTTTGGACTGCAAGAAAGGCCTCGACAACAGTTCCTCACAAGAGTTCTCAAAAGCTAGAGGACCAGGTACACAAAACAGGAAAGGCACTGGCAATGGATCGAGAATATCTGACAGGGAGGCAACAACAGAGTCATGGTACGTGACGAGGTGTCCAGAGTGGGCGCCTGTGACAAGCGTGGTTCCACAGGGTCAGTCCTTAGGACCTGTGCTGTTCTTGTATACGTGAACGACATAACGGAAGGGATAGAACTCAGAAGTGTCCTTGTTTGCAGACGATGTGAATTAAATGAGAAGAATCGAATCGGAACGCAAGGGGGGGGGGGGGGGGGGGGGGGGGGGGGGGGGGACAGGCAGGACTACAAAGAGACCTGGACAGGCTACAACCTGGTCAGCAACTGGCTCCTTGAAATTTAACCCTGCAAATGCAAAGTCATGAGATTGTGGAAGGGCAAAGAAGACCGCAGACACAATATAGTTTAAGATGGCCAAAGACTGCAAACCTCACTCAAGAAAAAGATCTGGGGTGAGTATAACACCGAGCAAATCTCCTGAGGCGCACATCAATCAGATAACAGCTGCAGCAGTACATACGGGCGCCTGGCAAACCCTACGATAGCATTCCGATACCTCATAAGGATTCGTTTAAGACTCTGTACACCATCTACGTCAGGCGCCTACTGGACGTAATGCAGCACCAAGTTTGGAATCCACACCTAGTCAAGCATGTCAAGAAATTAAGAGAAAGTGCAAAGGTTTGCAACAAGACAGTCCCAGACTACGGGGATTGTCCTATGAAGAAAGGTTGAGGGCAATTGGGCCTGACAACACTGGAGCAGGAGGTCAGGGAGACATGATAACCTATAAAGATGGGGGGAGGCGTGCGCGGAATAGATAGGTGACAAAGAACGGGATGTTCCAGAGATGGGGACACAGACACAAGAGTCACAATTTGAATTGAAGACTCAATGAATCAAAGGGATTTTAGGAAAGTAATTCTTCAGTCATAAGTAGTCAGCCATGAATACCTAGAAAAGTGATTGGTTGGGCAGGAACCATACTTAGTTTTAAGGAGTATGATAGAGCACATGGGCAGGAGAGAGAGGACCTAGTAGCAATCATGAAGAGCGGTGCCAGGAGCTGTGAATCGACCCCTGCAACCACAAATAGGTGAGTAACAAATATGGGGGTGAGTACACACAATCCTACACCCACATATGCACACTACACTCATACACACACACACACCCTCATGACACACACACAACTCATACTCACACACACACAACACCACACACACACACTCACACACTCATACACATACACAACAAACACACACACACACACACACACACACACACACATACGACATGCACACATGTGGTAATGCTTTAATTACAGCTAGCAAAGTCCGGGTATTTCTCCAGAATTGGTCTGTAATATACCAACTGTGGATAAAATACTTAGCATTTCTTGAACACTTCTGAGTGAGTTGTTTTCTAAATTCATTTATTTTATCGCACTCACAGTACATAATGACGCAGGGTGTGACAATAATCCTCTGCAAAGTTTACATTTCGTTGGTCTACATTCTGGTGGGGTGATTTAACCTGCCAAAGATACTTGTAACCAGTCCGGAGCCGGCCGGTAAGTGACATCCAAGAGTCTGCTTATTTTGTTGGATGCACCATTAGACATGTGGCTCCCCTCCTGCATGATAGAAATGAATGATAGAATGGACTCACTGGTGCCAATCTCCCTGACCTTAAGTCCATAAAATTCACTGAAGTTTCTTTTTCAGTATTATGTTTCTCAAACTCTACCTGACAAGCAAAGATTGTAATCTACTCCCTCTTTGAAAGCATACAAGCTTAGCCAAATTTCAGTTCTAATCCATCATCCTGAAGACCAATGTGAGATGGAATCCAAACAGCCATGTGCACTCTGACTCCACTATACGATACATCCCTCTAGTGCCAGGAACCAATCTTGGGCGGAAAACATTATTACTGAGTCAAAAAAGGAGAATTAGTGTGCACTAACCTACAGAGTTTACTGCAGATGGGAAATCAGCCTGTGTCCTGTGTGGAAAAAATAATAATTAATTGAACTTGTGGCAGAGGAAAGAAAGTCTCCCCAAAACATTGGAGTATACATAATATATATGTATACTACAGTGCCTCCCTAATATTGATGATAAAGCTAAAGTGTCATTGAAAACAGGTGAATTTGTAAATGAAGTGATAAGCCTATAGAGCAGTGGCCAGAAGTCGCCAGAAACTTTACCACAGGTCCAGCTGTTTTTAAAGAATCTTCCTGGGCCTGCTAGTGTACTCGCATATAATCTAGTGATACCATGGAATAGCAGAATTACAGGTTATAGCAACTAACCAGTATATAAGGACTTAGTGGGAGTGGAGTGACTTCATTAGTTTCTTTTTTCATGAAATACCAGACGTATACAGTGAACTTCATATAACCTGTAGTTTACCACGGTCGCAAATACACCAAAGAAAGAACAATTATTACTACAGAAAAAGCGTCCTTCCTCCAAAAATTGCGAGGGGACGGCAGTCAACTATAGTGATAAATAGCATTTATTGTGGTGAGACGGGAAAAAAATAATAGAAGAAGCTAGATACAGCGATTGATAAACAAGGGTGGAGGTCGACCGTTCGTCATTGTAGGAGTGCCAGAAGTCACCGGCTCTTCAACACGCAAGTTAAACTTTTTTTTTTTTTTTTTGTTTTTTATCAATCAAATCACATATTACTCCGGGTAGATAATATCCCAGTAGATCCTTCATGTTGTTACCTCAAATCACCGACCAGTATGGTTTAAATAAGTGACCCACTGATTGATCAGATAGACTGGTCCAACCCTTGAACTGGTCCGAAAACCTTGACTGGTCAAATCCTTGCTGGTCCGAACCCTGGACTGGTTTCAAAACGTTCGTTGTGCACTACGCTAGCAGGTAATTAATGAATATTCCAAGAGTTGCTAGTAGAATTACAGTAAATCAACCATTCAAATCTTATGAAGCTGTGTGTAGTCTGTGGTCAGTCAACAAACGGCTTCCCAATGCATAAATTGTCATTTTTGTGGAAATGGTGTCACGCCCCTTGTGCCAGATATCCAAGAAACAGCTACAAGCAGATTAAACAGGAAGTGTTTTTGGGTATGCCCAAAATAGATAAATCTGTGGACTAAATCACAAGGGTATTAAAAGAGGTCATACATCCCCCCCAAAGCTACATTCATAGAAAACTAGAAGCTTCTACAACAGATGGGAACATAAAAAGTCTGGGCTGATGGTACTGCCCTTGATACTGCCATGTAGTCAGAAACTGTAAGGCCTGGAGATGATGTCCTGGTAGTCACAGTAAATGGGGGGCTGATAGGCTGTCCTGGAGACAGTAAGGTGAAGCTGGAGGTGCTGTCCTGGAGACAGAAATGGTGGAAGCTGGAGGTGCTGTCCTTGGAGACCAGTAATGGTGAAGCTGGAGATGCTGTCCTGGGAGACAGTAATGGGGAAGCTGGAAGAAGCTGTCTGGAGGAACAGTAATTGGAAGCTAGAGATTTGTCCAGGTAGTCGGGAATTATAACCAGAAGGAATACATATAAATGGCCTCATAGGGGACAGGAGCCATAGTAGGGAAACAAGTGTAGTCAAAGATAAGATAAAACCAATAATGCAAAACAAATACTGCAGAATAGCAAACAAGAGGACTCCACTGCATTAAGTGAGATATACTACCAAATTAACACTCTGGGGGAGCTCCATTGTGGTGCTAGGGAGGATAAGAAGTAAGACAGGGAAACATGCACCACCCAGGAATACAGGTCACAGAACCCAATGCAAACGAAAACCAAGCCTGTGCACAACTATGCAACTCGGTATCTGCTGCATGGGAAAATCTGGAAAAACAGAGATGGGACGTGCCACTATATGACCACCCTAGAAAATGCCATGCCCATATGATCACAAAAATGCAAACTCCCTTCCTGTAAGCTTTTTCACCCTGAACTGTGTAACCTCTTCAGTACAGGAAAGACTGTGCTATAACTTAAATTGTCAGGCATACCACTAAAGGGGACAAAAAGATACAAAACATCCAGGCCATGGGAATAACCTGGGTAGGCCAACAGCCACTCAAGAGGAGAAGGTTTTTTATGCCAGGAAGGAAAAAAACTGCAGGAAATGGCAGAAATCGTACACCAAATCCAGTCATTTCCTGGAGAGGGAAACCACAGTCGATGGCCTCCACTCCAACCAACAGATACAGATACTGATGCCGGAAAAAAAAAATCCCCCCAGTAAACCAACAATACCACAGTCCGTTAACAGTTCTTCCTTTGCAAATATACAGGGTCTACAGCCAGCAACAAACAAACAAAATACCTTTCATCCGTGGTCTGCTTGCAGAGCAAAGGCCAATGTTCGCGGCTTTCACCTGAGACCCACATAAAGGATCACTTGACAAACGAAATATGGATCCCAGGTTAACAACTATACAGTTATGGTGACAGAGTGAACAGCAAAAGGGGGGGTTGGCCTGTACATTTGCATGAGTCACTTGTGTTGCACAGACTGAGTCAGAGAATGCCTCAAATGAAAGTAGTGGAAGTTTTTAAAGCAGTAAAGTCGAGAACCAAAACCTAGTCATTGTGTAGTCTAACAAGTCCCCCCCCCCCCCCCTCCGGATGCAACATGCGCCAGCAATTCCAGGAACCAGCTTGTTAAAAATTGACCACTGTCTTGGAAAACCCTTCAGCTCCTCCACCCAACATCTTGCTCCTGGGGATTTCACTTAGGCACCTAAAATGGAGGAATATAGCAAATAATATTGTTGCAGTAATGACCCAGGAGGCAGCTCAGATGATAACTCACACTCAACGCGAGCTTTTAAATCTCTGCACAAAATCAATTTAAACCCAGCAAATAATAGAGCTACTAGACTGGAGAATACACTAGAACTCATCTTCACACTAACAATGATGATCTGATAAGAATGTCACCATATCAAAACAATATACTCAGTCACAACATAATTGAGGCTCAGTCATGTATTCGCGGAGCCCAGATCGACATAATGAGATTAGTCACGAGGGAGCATCACCAATATTCACCTTCAATAACAAAAAACATAAAGTGGGTACTCAGTAAACCAAGTCCTAACCGATATAAGCTGGGAAGATATACTAAGCAACATACAGACCCTAAACCTTATAGCCTAGAACAATTAAACTCGGTGGCCACTCGATGTATGCATAAACAAGGCTTATTCCTCTAAGAAAAAGGAGGAGTTAGATGTTAAAACAGAAAGAGACAGAACGTCTGTCCCCTTGCAGGCGACGGAAAAAGAATAACGAGCGGTTAAAAGAGGTCAATATATCTGAAATGCGTAGGGAGATCACTGGTCAAGAGAAACAGCAAGCATCGAACTTAGCTAAAAGAATCCTTTAGGATTCATGAAACGTGAAGAAACTAAAAGCCATAAATGAAATCGAACGAAACCCATAGTATTTCTTCTCCTATGCAAATCAAAATCGAGAACAACGTCCAGCATTGGGCCCCTACTTAAACAAGATGGTCCTACACAGATGACAAGGACGCAAACATTGTATCAATCGCATCGTGCTAGAAAAATGACAGGATGGATAATGAGAACCTTTCAAAACTAGGGAGGCCAAGCCCATGATGGCACTCTTCAGGTCACTTGTTCTATCTAGGCTGGAATATTGCTTGCACACTAACAGCACCTTTCAAGGCAGGTGAAATTGCCGACCTAGAAAATGTACAGATAACTTTCCATTTCACGCGCCATAACGGAGAAAAACCCTCAATTATTGGGAGCGCTTGAAGTTCCTAAACCCTGCATACCCTGGAACGCAGGAGGGAGAGATACATGATTATATACACCTGGTGAAAATCCAAGAGGGACTAGGTAGCCGAAACCTTGCACACGAGAATCACCCACTACGAAAGCAAAAGACTTGGAAGAACGATGCACCATCCCCCCATGAAAAGCAGGGGTGTCACTAGCACGTTAAGAGAACATAAACAATAATTGTCAGGTGCCGAGACTGTTCACTGCCGCCCAGCACACATAAGGGGGATTACCAACAACCCCTGGCATCTGTCAAGCTGGCACTGGACAGCACCTAAAGTCGATCCGGATCAGCCTGGCTGTGGCTCGTATGTTGGTTTTGCGTGCAGCCATCAGCAAAGCCAGGTTGATCAGGCTCTGATCCACCATGAGGCCTGGTCCTCAGACCTGGGGGGGGGGGGGGGGGGGGGGGGGGGGGGGGGGGCGGGGGGGGGCGGGGGGGGGGGGAGGGCCGCGGGGCGGTTGACCCCCCGGAACTCTCTCCAGGTAAACTCCAGGTAAACTCAAGTCCTCAAAATGACTCAGTTTTAGCAAGCCGCTAACCAGACTGAGAGTCGAAGATCAAAATGAATTTTTTTATGAGAGAGCCACAAAATTTGATTAACACAGAGCCTATCCGATGTTATTCCTGACGCCAAATGACTTCGAACAGGCGATAATGACATGCCCATGCACTCTGCCCGAGGGCCAGACTCATGGAACTCTGTGTTCATCAAAAAACTGCAAGAAGCCCCTATCACGAGCCTTTTCCATCCTATGGAGAGGGAGCATGGACACGGGGTCGTCCCACAGTTTACTAAAAACAACAGACATAGCCCACTCCACAAAGGGGCAGTAAAGCAACAGCAAAGAACTACAGACCAATACACTAACATCCCATATCATAAAAATCTTTGAAAGGGACCTAAGAAAGCAAGATCACCACCCATCTAGAAACCCATCAGTTACACAACCCAGGGCAACATGGGTTTAAGAACAGGTACGCTCACCTGTCTGCTCAACTATTTGGATTCACTACGACAAGGTCCTAAATGCACTAAAGACAAAAAGAATGGCAGATGTAATATATACAGACTTTGCAAAAGCCTCGAACAAGTGTGACTCATGGGTAATAGCGCACGAAATGCCGGTGCTAAAGGAATAACAGGAAAAGTCGGTCGATGGATCTATAATTCTTTCACTAACAGAACACAGAGAGTAGTCGTCACAGAGTAAAGTCTGAGGCAGCTACGGTGAAAAGCTCTGTCCCAAGGCACAGTAATCGCTCCCATCTTGTTCCTCATCCTCATATCTGACAATAGACAAAGGATGTCAAGCCACAGCACCGTGTCTTCCTTTGCCAGATGACACCAAATCGCAGACATGTCTTTCCATTGCAGACACTGTAAAGCTCCAGGCGGACATCAAACCAAATCTTTCAGTGGGCTGCAGAAACAATATAAGTTCAACGATGAGTGGCGGGGAGGGATTTTACTCAGATATGGTAAACATGAGGAAATTAAATCTCATCAGAGTACAAAACCAAAATTCTGGCCACAAAAAGAGCGAAGACTCAACGTCAAAGACATGGGAGTGATCATGTAGGAGGTTCCTCACCTTCAAGACCATAAGAAAACATTGTATCAAGCGCATCTGCTAGAAAAATGACAGGAAGGGATAATGAGAACCTTCAAAATAGGGAGGCAAGCCCATGATTGACACTCTTCAGGTCACTGTTCTATCTAGCCTGGAAATTGCTAGCACACTAACAGCACTTTCAAGCAGGTGAAATGCGACCTAGAAAATGTACAGAGAATTTCACGCGCGCATAACGGAGAATAAAACACCCAATTTTTTGGGAGCGCTTGAGGTTCCTAAACTGTATCCCTGGAACGCAGAGGGAGGAGATACATGATTATATCCACCTGGAAAATCCTAGAGGGACTATACCAAACTTGCACACAGAAAATCACTCAACTAGGGGAAGGGGGGGACGGAAAGCAAAAAACTTGGCAGACGATGCACCATCCCCCCAATGAAAAGCAGGGGTGTCACTAGCACGTAAGAGACCATACAATAAGGTCAGGGCCCAGAGACGTTCAACTGCCTCCCAGCACACATAAGGGATTACCAACAGACCCCTGGCAGTCTTCAAGCTGGCACTGGACAAGCACTTAAAGTCAGTTCCGGATCAGCCGGGCTGTGGCTCGTACGTTGGTTTGCGTGCAGCCAGCAGCAACAGCCTGGTTGATCAGGCTCTTGAACCACCGAGGAGTCCTGTCACAGTAACCTGGGCCGCGGGAAGTTGACCCCGGAACTCTCTCCAGGTAAACTGCAGTTAAACTGTCCACAATCCTACCATACCTGTGTCTGGCTTCTGACACAAGCATGCCACAATTTATGCTTAATGAGTTGAGAGCATTTATGGATGACAGAGAATCAGTTACAATTAAACTGTCAATCTTTGATACATAGATTCATTTCAGTTCAAGGAGTATGGCAAACAGTTCTGTCCTGAAGGGTAAGAGCCAATTATTGATGCATGCTCTCAATTTCTTTAAGAGAGCCATCACTCTGTATGAACGACAACAGCAGGCACTACCAGCTGCACCAGTGGATGGTGAACAGAACCATCAACTAAATAATTTGCGAGAGTGTGTGCTGGTGACTAAGTTATCAATACAGCTAAGCCTCATGTTTGGCTTCAAGCGAAGTTTGGTTGTGATTTAAGAAGTAGTTGGGGGAAATGGAGGGAGAATGGTAGTTTGGAATGGGGTAATATTTCCATGGAGCGGAGAATATGCCGCTGGTTGCCTATTACTGACATAAAGAATGCATTGTATCTGGCATGGCGGTAGGGGCGGGGGGGGGGGGGGGGGGGGGGGGCGATCCAGTCTTCGATCCATCTGGATTAGTGACACCATGCTGAGGAAAGTTTGGAGGGCTTCTGTGCAGGGGTTTGAATGAGCTTGCCTGAGCATATTAGCCCGGTGGCCTGGTGGCTAAAGCTCCCGCTTCACACACGGAGGGCCCGGGTTCGATTCCCGGCGGGTGGAAACATTTCGACACGTTTCCTTATACCTGTTGTCCTGTTCACCTAGCAGCAAATAGGTACCTGGGTGTTAGTCGACTGGTGTGGGTCGCATCCTGGGGGACAAGATTGAGGACCCCAATGGAAATAAGTTAGACAGTCCTCGATGACGCACTGACTTTCTTGGGTTATCCTGGGTGGCTAACCCTCCGGGGTTAAAAATCCGAACGAAATCTTATCTCTTAACCC
Source organism: Cherax quadricarinatus (assembly GCF_026875155.1). Lineage (NCBI taxonomy): Eukaryota > Metazoa > Arthropoda > Malacostraca > Decapoda > Parastacidae > Cherax > Cherax quadricarinatus. The sequence goes on along the minus strand of NC_069476.1, from coordinate 89,468 downwards.
CAATTAGGATATTTCTTTCAGTAACACGATCTCTGATGCTTGGAATATCAAGTTCTTTTTGCATATTTAAAATTTTGGCAGTACGAGGGCATCCTAGGATGATCCTCATTGCTTCGTTCTACAGTTTTTCCAGCCCTCCAAGCTTCCAGTCAGACACAAGAGCAAGTAGTGGCGCAGCATAATCAACCACAGTTACACGTCCCGTCTGTTTTTCCAGATTTCCCATGTCTGCAGATACCAAGTGCATAGTATGTGCACAGGCTTGGTTTCCATTTGCCTTGGGTTTCTGTGATTGTATTCCCTGTTGGTACATGTTTACCTGTCTTATTCCTATCCTCCCTAGCACCAACAATGGAGCTCCCACCAGTTGTTTTTGGTAATATATCCTCATTATTGCTAGTGGAGTCCTCTTGTTTGCTATTTCCTGTGGTATTTCTAGTTTGCAATATTGGTTTTATCTTTATCTTGCCTACACTTGTTTTCCCCAGTTAAAATACGCCTACTGTCCCTATAGGTCATTTATAACATTCCTTCCCTGGCATATAATTCCCAACTACCCTGGACAAAATCTCCAGCTTCACCAATACTGTCTCCCAGACACATACAGACTTGACCTCAAAGTATTTCCATACTACAGATATTGTTTATACTGTATATTATCTCTCTGAGTACACAAGAACTGATCTTTTCATAAAATATATAAGATATTCTGAACATCAATACAACTATCTCCCTCTATAAACTTAATGATTTATATGACTGACATTCATTAACATACTTCACTCTCAACACTGTTATTGTAATCCCTTTTTATATATCCGATGAGTTTATAACCAAAATAATTCTGAAACATTAACACTAACATGTTTTATCTCCTGAATTTCTCGTGTATGTCTCACAAAACTGCTTTTTTGACTAAAAACATTCAACACTCAGAGCCACACTGCTGGGGTTTATCTCCTGTATGTACTCTCATATGAGTCACAAGGCTTTCTTTTTCCAGTGAAACATTTCGACACTTTGAACATTTGGATATGTTTATCTCCTGTATGTACTCTCATATGTGTTACAAGACTTCTTTTTTCAGTGAAAGATTTCAGACATCTCTGAGCATTGATAGGTTTATTCTCCTTATGTACTCTCATATGTGTCACAAGACTGCCTGTTAACACTAAAACATTATCAGGACAACTCTGACACTGAAAATGGTTTATCTCCCATATGTACTGCTCATATGTGTCACAAACTGTAAGTTTCTACTAAAACATTTCAGACACTCTGAGCATTGATATGGTTTATCTCCTGTAATGTACTCTCATATGAGTCCAAGCTAGCTTTTTAAAACTAAACATTCAGACACCCTGAACACTGATATGGTTTTATATCATTATGTACTCTCATATGTGTCACAAGACAGTATTTTCTACTAAAACATTTCAACACTGTGAGCTTGATATGTTTAATCTCCTGTATGTACTCTCATATGTGACACAATAGGGTTTTTTGGATAAAACATTCAGACACTCTGAACATTGATATGGTTTATCTCCTGTATGTACTCCATAATTGCACAAGATGTATTTTTTACTAAAACATTTCGGACACTGTGAGCATTGATATGGTTTTATCCTCCTGTATGTACTCTCATATGTGACCACACAAGATGGATTTTGTGGATAAAACATTTCAGACACTCTGAACATGATATGGTTTATCTCCTGATGTACTCGCATATGTTTTCACAATACTACTTTCAGACTATAACAATTCAGACACTCTGAATTGATAGGGTTTATGTTCTCATGTTTCTCCATATTTTTTAAATGAAGGATATTACATTTAAAATATTTATCATACAACAGAGGTATATTTAACCTTCCATATTACTCACTTGTCTATTTCCAAGAATTTTTTTTTTTAGTTATTTAGGACACTGACACAGTTTTTCTTAGCAATATTCCCATGTTAAGATACATTCAGGAAAACTTTTTTCTACATATGTGCAACAATAAAATTATTTTGTGTTAAAAGACATCAATAATTTTTATTTTTGGTCAAAGATTAATATATGTACTAAACACTGCAGATACACTCAACAACATTTGTATTATATTTTCTCTTGTGTTTTATTAAATAGATTTTTCTAAAAATTATAATTACAAGTTTTTAATAACTTGTAATTGATGTATTAATGCAATGGATATTTAGATAGAATTCCCAATATCAAAACAAAATTGTTTAATTAGCAATACTTGGCAGTTACAAATTCACAAGAATAACAGTGTTGCCCTTCCTATTGAAGTACTGTAGAAAAGTGTCTGGCAAGACACAACCTGTAGTTGTTGTTTTTCAAGACACACTGGTGCTCTTGAAGTACTGAAGATACAGTGTCTGGCAAGACACAACCTGCAGTTGTTTGTCAAGACAACTGTGCTTCTTGAAGTACTGAAGATACAGTGTCCTGCAAGACACAACCCGCAGTTTGTTGTTCCAGACACACTGGTGCTTCTTGAAGTCCTGAAAGATACAGTGTCTGGCAAGACAACAGACCTTGCAGTTGTTGTCAAGACAACCTGGTCTTGCTTAGGTTGAGAGGTGGGGACTGAAGAACAGTGTCTGGCAAGACACAACCTGCAGTTGTTTGTTCAAGACACTCTGGAGCTTCTTGACAGTACTGAAGATACAGTGTCTGGCAAGACACAGGAAACTCAGCATTAAGATGATGCAAGACCACTGGTGCTTCTGAAGTACTGAAGATATATGTCCAGGCCAGACACAACCTGCAGTTGTTTGTTCAAGACACCACTGGAGCTTCTTGAAGTACTGAAGATACAGTGTCTGGCAAAAAGCAACCTGCAGATGTAGTCAAGACACTTACACTGGTGCTTCTTGAAGTACTGAAGATATAGTGTCAGTCATAGACCTACAACCAGCAGTTGTTGTTCAAGACACACTGGTTCTGCTTGAAGTACTGAAGATACAGTGTCTGGCGAAGACCACCACCTGGCAGTTGTTGTTTCAAAGTGTACTTACACTGGTGCTACTTTGAAGTAACAGACTGCAACATTGCAGGGCACGTCCACCCCAGCCTATTGAAGGATCAAGCCCACTGGATCTTCCTTTAGTACTGAAGAAATAGTGACTGCAAGACACAACCTGCAGATGGTTGTTCAAGGACACTTACACAGTGTGCCTTCTTGAAGTACTGAATACAGTGTCATGCTAGACACAACCTGCAGTTGTTGTTCAAGAAAGCACTGGTGCTTCTGTAAGTACTGTGAAGAATATAGAGTCTGGCAAGACACAACCTGCAGTTGTTGTTTCAAGACACACTGTTGCTTCGTTGAAGTACTGTGAAGATAACGTGTCTGGCAAAAAACAACCAGCAGTTGTTGTTCAAGACACATACACTGGTGCTTCTTGAAGTACTGAAGAATACAGTGTCTGGCAAGACACAACTGCAGTTGTTGTTCAAACAACTGGTGCTTCTTAAGTATTTGTTCTTGAAGATATAGTGGTCTGGCAAGACACAACCTGCAGTTGTTTGTTCAAGACACTTACACTGGTGTTCTTGAAGTAACTTGAAGATACAGTGGTCTTGCAATACACAACCTGCAGTTGTTGTTCAAAGACACACGTGCTTCTGTAAGTACTGAAGATATATTCTGCAAGACACAACCCTGCAGTTTGTTGTTCAAGACACACTGAGTGCTCTTGGAAGTACTGGAAGATACAGGTGTCTGGCAAAAACAAACCACATTGTTTGTTCAAGACACACAGGTGCTTCTTGAAGTACGAGATACAGTGTCTGCAAGGACACAACTGCAGTTTTGTTCCAGACAACTGGTGCTTTCTGAAGTACTGAAGATACAGTGTCTGGCCCAAGACACAACCTGCAAGTTGTTTGTTCAAGACACTTACACTGGTGCTTCTTTGAAGTACCTGAAAGATATAGTGTCTGGCATGACACAACCAGCAAGTTGTTGTTCAAGACACTTACACTGGTGCTTTCTTGAAGTACTGAAAGATATAGTGTCTGGCAAAGACACAACCTGCAGTTGTTGTCCAGACAACTGGTGCTTCTTGAAGTACTGAAGATATAGTGTCTGGCAAGACAATCCTGGTTATCCCTTCCACCATACTTCTGCAATAAAAACCTAGTCAGTATAATACAATATTCCACAATTACCAACACAACATACCGAACAAGAAAAGATTTTTTTCTATTATCACATGTTTCACTAAATAAAAATTTTCACTTTTAATCCATTCACTGTTCAGTCCCATAATACAGTATTAGGGCTTAGAACCATTGTTGAGCCTATAATACTACTCCAAAATTCTAGTGGCTTCCAGTCTTGCAGGAGATAACTGGTAGGCCTACATATGAGAGAGTGGTCAGTATGCATAACATAAAGAAAAAATCCTACATGAGGAAAAAAACTGGGACTGTGTTTTGGTTTAAAACAGCAAACTTGTAGTGTATTTTTGTATGGTATTTATGGCAATATTCTCCTAGGTATGTAGGTTGGTAGACACAACGCCCAGGAGGAGTTTAACTGTCCTGCCAAGTGAGTGTAAAATGGAAACCTGTAATTGTTTTATATGATGGTAGGATTGCTGGTGTCTTTTTTCTGTCTCATAAAAATGCAAGATTTCAGGTACGTCTTGCTACTTCTTCCTTACACTTAGGTCACACTACACATACATGTACAAGCATATATATACACAAAAACCCCCCCCCCCCCTCGGGTTTTCTGCTATTTAATTCGTAGTTCTTGTTCTTGTTTATTTTTCCTCTTTGTCTCCATGGGGAAGTGGGAACAGCATTCTTCCTCCATAAGGCATGCGTGTTGTAAGAGGCGACTAAATGCCAGGAGGCAAGGGGCTAGTAACCCTTTCTCCTGTATAAATACTAAATTTAAAAAAGAGACCATTCGTTTTTCTTTTTGGGCACCCTGCCCTGGTGGGATACGGCTGGTTTTGTTGAAAGAAAAAGATTATGGTTTGGTTTCTCATTTTCTTCATGTCATTTGAAAGAATGGGAGATATATTACAGAAATAGAGATGATTTTGAATGTTTACCAGACAAAAAGTAGCTAAAGTGAGCTCAAATACTGGAAGTGTTCAAGTTATGACGATGTTCAGGATAAAACAAATCCACATCCACACATCCAATACACATCAACTGGGGGCTAATATGTTTTCCAAATGCACTGATATTATTTATTTTTTTTTAAAATAATGCGTGTTTGCATAACAAAAATTTTTTATTTTTTTTTGTGTGAAAAAAAATTCAATAGGGAAAAAACAAAATTAAAAGGGCCTGGACCAAAACTAATGAACAAAAAAATTGTTATTTAGTGCTAGGCAGAAGCATTGTTTTTTAAAACCCCCAATTTTAAAAATATTGGCCTTTTTTGTTTTTTGTAGAAATTGGCCAAATTACCAATTCTCACACTTTATTGGTAGAAAAAAAGGGGAATTTTAATGAAATGCTATAAGGTGTAAAATGGAACAATGGATAATAAATACTAAAATAAGCTTAAACTAAAAGGGGTCAGCTGCGCTAAAGGGCCAAAAAATAGGCTAGGTGGAGAGGGAGAAAAGGGGGGAAGAGCACAGGGGCTTTTTTGCAAAGTTTTTTTAGAAAAGCAGCAGCTGAAAAAAAAGAAAAAATGGTGATTGTAAGTAAAGGCAGAAAAACCATCTGTAAGAAGGGAAGAAAAAGGTAAGAGCGCAGGGCATTGGGGGGGGGGGGGGGGGGGGGGGGGGGGGGGGGGGGGGGGGGGGGGGGGGGGGGGGGGGGGGGGGGGGGGGGGGGGGGGGGGGGGGGTTTTTGTTTTTTTCAGGATGAGTGATTTCGTAGCCATTGAAGGTAAGGTCCCTTTTTCCCCCGCTAATAAGGAAAGTAAATTTTCTTGGGGTTTGGTGACTCACAGCTAAGAATATGAACTGTGCTTTTGTAATATGAATAAGAAGGTGAAAGTGTGAATCACGGGAGCTGGCATTGGTAAAATAGTCAAAAGGTTTGGGTAAATGTCAGGTAATGGGAAAACCCTTATTGTTACGGCTGGGGAAAATTTCAGGGAAGGGGAGGTTTTGGGTTTTGTTGGGGAAGGTGTATCCCAGTTATGATCTTCAAGAAGGGGGGGGGAAAATGGTTATCTAAAGCAATTTTGGGGAAAAAGGTTGGGGCTGAAAAATTAATTTCCCCAATTTTTCAATGGGACAACTTTTTTGGAAAAAATTTTTTCAAAGGGGGGGGGAATTTTTCGGGGAGGAAATTTTTTTTGGTTTTAAAATTTTAAAAATAAAAATAAGAAGGGGGTTTTAAAAAGTTGAAAAAATTAAAACGTAAAATTTTTTAAAGGGCTTACAAAATAAAAAAAAAACATTCCCAAAGGGGGGCGAAAAAATTTTTAAAATTTCCCCCTTTGGGGGACAACCCCCAAAAGTAAAAATCAGGGTCAACTATTTCCCTTAAAAAATACAATGACAAGGGAACCCGGGGTTTTTTCCCGGGTTTTCCAACGACCAAAAGAAAAAAATTTCCCCCCAAAAACTGGAAAATTTTTTGATATAAAACCCAAAAATTTTTAAAAATTTTAGTTGACCAAATTTTCCCCCAATTGTGCCCAAATTTAAAAAAAAAATTTAATTTTTACAACAAAGAACGTAAATTTTTTGGACAAAAAGGGGAAAAGGCCAAAATGTTTTTTTTGAAAAACGTATTTAGCCAGACTTCCAAATGCTGTTTAGGTAAAAATCGACTAAATAATGAAAGGAGCTTATGGGAAAAAATGGGTTAGTTCCTGGAGCCCCAAAAAAAGCCAAACAACTTTTTATAGACCAATGGTATTAAAAAAATAAAAGTGAACATGTAATTGTTTCATTGTCGTATTATTATGCTTAAGACTACAAATGCAATAGAAATAATATATTTTTTACTTTACCTTTAACAGCCCAAAACGCTTAATACTTTCTTATCGCAGCCCCCCAAACGTAATGTAAGTTTTTTTTTTCCTCCCTCCAAAATTTTGGCACTTTGGGCCTGAGGCCCTGGTCGCTAAATTGGGTTTTAACACGTGTGCCAGTATTAAAAAATCTGTGACCCCTTAGTACCTTTGGGAGCACCCATTAAAAAAAAGCCCCCCCTAGAGCAAACAGTGTCGCAAACCCGAAATTCACTGTGTAATGTTTATATTAACCTCCTCTTTTTGGGGAAAATGGGTTTTCCCCAAATTTATGGTCTTCGACTCTATCTCTGTCCTCTGTCTTTTGTTCCCGTCTGTCCCCCTATCTGTCCCCCTGTCTCTTCTGTTCTGCTTTTTCTTTCTTTCTTTCCAATTTTCTTTTTTTTCTTTCCCTCCTTTTTTACCCCTATTAAAAATTCCAGGGTAAACCTCCGCGTGATATTTGTTGAAGTGGGTTTTTATGATGCGTTTTGGCCCCCCCGGGGGGAGAAATGCCCAAAAAGGGGGGTTGACCAAAAAAAAAGGGGGGTTTTTTTTTAAAAAAAAAAAGGGGGGGGAACCCCTAAATCCTTATTTTTTTAAGTGAATTTTTTTTAAAAGTTTTTTTCCCCCCAAATTTTGAAGTGGTTTTTTTTTTTTTAAGGGGAAAAAAACCAAAAAAAATTTTTTCCCCCCCCCCCCCCCCCCCCCCCCCCCCCCCCCCCCCCTTTTTTTTTTTTTTTCCCCCCCCCCTTTTTTTTTTAAAAAAAATTTTTTTAACCCCCCCCCGTTTTTTTGCCCCCCCCCCCCCTTTTTTTTTTTCCCCCCCCCCCTTTTTTTTCCCCCCCCCCCCCCCCAAGCCCCCCCCCGGGCCCCCCCCCCCCCCCCCCCCCCCTCCCCCTCCTTTTCTTTCCCCCCCTTTTCCCATCGTTCTTCTTGATCTTATCGTTTGTCATCCTTTTTTGGTCTTTTGCTTCGGACACAATACACATAGTGTAAATTACCTAGGATAAACCAAAAATCCAGACAAAGTGCTATATTCTGCTTGAAGATGTGAGTAAATGTGATGATGCAGTCTTGTGGCCCTCTGACACAGAGAGCTAGACAGATAGACAGACAGACAGGAGCTTGACAGACAAATAGACAAGAAATGTTTGTGTACCAGCAAAAACAAAGCCAGGGCAATGCCCATCAAATTTCATCTCTAATTTTTCTTATCAGCTGCACCCTCCTCCACCCTCTCAGCTCTTATCAGAGTTATCTCCTCTTATCATGTCATGTCAGGAGTGGACTTTGTGTTCTAATGCTTCAAGGCAACTTATTATTACCTATTATTATTATTATTATGTATTCTTCTCCTCCTCCTCTCCTCCTGCTCCTCCTCCTCTCCTTCTCCTCCTCCTCCTCCTCCTTTTTCTCTCCTCCTCCTCTCCTCCTCCTTTTCCTCCTCCTCCTCCTCTCCTCCTCCTCCTCCTCCTCCACCTAATCTTCTCCTCCAATCCTCCATCCTCCTCCTCCGTCCACCTTCTCCTCCTCCTGCTCCACCTCCATCTCCTCCTCCTCCTTTCCTTCCTCCTCCTCCTCTTCCTCCTTTCCTCCTCCTCCTCCTCTTCTTCCTCCTCCTCCTCCTAATCCTCCTCCTCCTCCTGTTCCTCCTTCTCCTCCTCTTCCTGCTCATGTTCCTCCTCCTCCCCTCCTCCTTCTGCTCCTCCTCCTCCTCCTCCTCTCCTCCTCCTCCTCCTTCTCCTCCTCCTCCTCCTTCTCCTTCTCCTCCTTTTCCTCCTCCTCCTCCTTTTCCTCCTCCTCCTCCTTTTCCTCCTCCTCTTCTTCCTCCTCCTCCTTCTCCTCCTCCTCCTTCTCCTCCTCCTCCTCCTTCTCCTTCTCCTCCTCCTCCTCCTCCTCCTTTTCCTCCTCCTCTTCTTCCTCCTCCTCCTCCTCCTCCTTTTCCTCCTCCTCTTCTTCCTCCTCCTCCTCCTCTTCCTCCTTCTCCTCCTCCTCCTCCTTCTCCTCCTCCTCCTCCTCCTCCTCCTCCTCCTCCTTCTCTTCTTCCTCCTTCTCCTCCTCATTATTATTATACACTTCCACATATCCAAAACATTGCTGGGTGTTGCAACCCCTGAATGGGTTACAATGATTATTATGAATATATATAATGTATATTATCTTTTCATATAATTTTATATTGCTTATATTTGCGATAATAGCTAAATCGTAAATATATTGCTTTATATTGTTATTTGACGTAGCTTATGTTGTGAGGTAGGATGAAACTTATTATGTGCTCAGTTCAAGTCTTGATTGTCTAACTACTGTAATTATCGCTCTTTGCTCGTTAGACTGCCGGCTTCTCGTTGTTACTGAGCAGTGCTGTCCACGGAGCTATCACGAGATCGAGGGGGGGGTGTCCTCACCTCGTCGGAAGTATTCAGTCTGCTCTAGACTCGCTTGGTGGTTGGACAGATTGTCTGTCTCATTATTCTTGTTAGTTCTGTAGAACTCTGTTCACAGAACATTGTATAGACTTAGTGATTTCTGACGTTGTACTGAGGTTGTGTGTGACATAGACACTCTGAGCATCTCAGGTCCTTAGCTATAGCTTCTGACCTAATCTTGTACTGGTTGCTGTATATTGTCACAGTCAGGGTTTTTCCTATGCTGAACTTAGATTCAGTAGTATGGGAGTTTTGTAACTTTTGTGGAGGATCTGCTGATGGTCCCTACTTAGTCGTTATATTATCTCCTTGATCCTGATTGTGTCGCAGTCGCTTGTTATATGGCTATTGGGCTTAGCATTCTTTTCATTGTTCAAGCAGACTGTTCTGGTTACCAGTCGGTCAAGAAGTTATTTATGTGAGGACTTTGTCAGTCACTTGTTTAAGTCTAGTCGAGTCGTGAGACATAGTGAACTACTTAGAGCACTTACACGCATACACAAACTTACTTGTACATATTTGTAATATCTTATTAAATATTAATGTACCAGACGGTACTTAAGAATTATAAATGTGATATGTGCTTTCAGCACAATAATATTGAACTCGAGAGATTGATTTTATTTTGATTGCTATGATTAATTTAATTTGATAATATACCTCTAGACAACTTAATAATTAATAAATTTATTAAATTTTAATTTCTCTAGTTAGTAGCCTACCAGTTGTAATCCTGAAGCACTATTGAATCTTAATGAATTCTAATGGATAATTGGACAAGGATACTGACTACTTGTTACGAAAACCCAGTAACAGGCTGGATGCTAGAAGGGTAGTCCTTTCTAGTATTCACTGGAGATCTCTAAGCTTTTAGAATCACATTTTTTGTAACAAATGGGGGCCTGTCTGAGAGGCTCTTAATCCAAGGTGTTGGAGAAATTGTCCAGTTTGACATACTAGTAACTCTATGGTCAAACACTTTGATATTTTTTCCAAATCTGAAACTTTGATTTAGTCTTGTAAATTTTACCAGGGGGAGTATGTCCCTATGAGTCTCTTGTCCAAGAGAGGAAAACTGTTTATGATTCTAGCTCAAGACACCAACACAAAAATTTTCCTATTGGGTTTATGTTTCCCATAATCACTCTCTCGTAGTACAATTTTTTTGTGATTATCCCAAAAGTAAACGTTAATTGATACTTGACTTTTCTAGTTAAGTACATTAAAACTTAACGTTTTGGGCAAGTAGCCAAGTATTTTGGAAAATGACGTATAACAGAATTACACAGCTGAAAGTCAAGCATTAATTAAAGATAATTTTTTCCTGCCATAAAGATGTCTATTATGTTCAATTCTGAAACCCCTGTGTCACAATTAGGAATATGGCCTATTTGAATTGAAAAAGAGAAACTAGAGCAGAAGTGAGCTAGTGTTGGCCTATGAGATCAGTTCTCGCTCGCTCCCTTCCCTTCACTGACACAATAGTAGATATAGAGGGTAGTATGACACAGCCTAATACTAGTACAGTGTTGCAAAAACCTCATTTACTTACCTAGACCAATCTAGACTTTCTAGAGACGTAAAACTTGTTCCCTGAAATTATCAAAGAGCTTTCGTATGTTACAACAACGAAAAGATCAAACTTGTGTAAGTTTGCCCGTAGAAAAAAGTTGCATTGAGAGATGGTGTAGAGCTGAAAATGTAACAACTAGACAGCCTTGTTCATTTGTTACTACATGAAGATTTTTAACACTGTATGTCTGCGACATCAAGAATATTGATCGATCAAAATACCTGGGATATTCTGGAAACTGCGCTTTAGAGAAATTACGAGATTTCCACAATTTGTACGTACTAAAACACAAAGAAACAAGGTAACTAAAAACTGTCCTAGAATTTGGGCAACCTAATCAGCTGCTATTGCCGGCCTGATGTACCTGACTGAAACTTCTTCCCTTTACGGGAAAATCACAATCCTAATCTTCTCTGGGGCTAGACAAAATCTGATATCGAGAAGAAGAAAGTTAAAGTACCTATTGTAACAAAAAAGGGGACTACAGAAGATTGCTAAATTAAAGAGATACGAGAAACAGTCGTGGCTGGGCCTCCATCAAGTCGTTCCTCTTCCGAGCAACAAAGGCACCAAAACCTAGCATTTCTTTTTTCCCACTTTTTTAGAAAATGTTACTAGGTAGTGACTAGGTCAAAAAGTGTATTGACAAAAGATTCGTTCAGCGGATTTCCTTTTTAAGAGGCAGAATAGGATTTGACGAATCACATCTAACTGAGAAATTTTTTTCAGAGCACGGCAGTTTTCTTTTAAAAAAAGAAAAGATTCTGCCCTAAAAGTGTTTACCTTTTAAGATAGTGTATTGTTAAACTATGGGGGGCTGTTATAAAGTACCTTTTCACAAGTTTTTATTCAAAAAGCTATTATAAGGGTTATATTTCATGGGTTTCCCAGTGGTGTATTTCCCACGGTCGGGGACTTGTTGAAGGGAACGATATCCTTCATGTGGTATTTAAAAACCACTTGTGTTGAAAATAACACTGATGAAAATTTTCGCCATAAAAAAGTTTGTAGGAGAACCTATTTATTTCCTCTCAGCCAATTACTAGAGCTATTAAAAGTTCAACAACCACCCTTTGTCCCTTGAGTTGTTGAAAAATGTTTTGGGCTTAAATATTTTGTTTAGTGAGCTCTGCGCCCAGGGTCTTTAAACTTAAACTCCCCCTGGCCCAAAAACCTTTGTAACAAAACGACTTTAAAATTTTCCCCAAAATCATGTGTTTTAATAAAGGATCAGTTTGTTGATCAGCACGGGAAAGGGCGAGAATATACATTTACTGAAGTAAAGCAAAGATCCTAATTGTTACATTATGTAATGGTGTACGATGGAAAAAAAATACTGAAGTTTCAGCTGATGTTTTTCCCACCACATCAACTTTTCGTATGTTCCCATTATTTTTTCGTGAACAAGCCATTTTTTTGCTCACAATAGTCCATAGGAGGACATTTGGGTCAAAAGAACTCGGAAAAACGGGCAAAATTTTTTACTTGGCCAAAGATGAAGGGAAACAGTACTGTCAGTGAAAAATGTTGCCACGTTGTCAATGATGGAAGCCACGCAAAAACCTCCACCTCGCCTCTCTTCCTATCCCCGTGCTGGTGAACCTTCCACATTTTAATTTGATTGTGTTGGTCCTTTCCCTAAAACCGACAGGAAACCAATCTTTTTATATTTGGGATGCGCAAAACCTACCCCGAAGTATTCCTATAGAAAATTAATGCTCGGCTATTTGAGAGCGCTGATAAATTTTTCTCCCAGGTTGGTTTCCCACGAGAGATACAATCAGATCGGGGATCTAACTTCACTTCTAATCTTTCGGAAGCATTATCCCATGGAATAAAGTCTGTACTTTCAACCATTTTATATCCACAGTCCAAGGGGCTCTAGAGAGTTTTTCATCAGACACTGAAGCCCATGAGAGAGCTTTTTGGGAACATTTTTCTAGGATGGGATGGGGGGATCCTTTTTTTTGTTCGCTATGAGGAAAGTGAGAAAGAAAGTCTCGATTTAGCCCTTTAAATTATATTGGGACCCCAAGTGGTGGCCTTTGCAGTGTTAAAAAGACGTGTACAGGAAAATCAAACCCATTTGAGTACTTCACCTTCATTAATGCAGAACATTTGACGCCCTAGAGAGCTACCCTTCAAAAAACCTAGTTTCAGCCAAGCTAGAATGAAGCAACATTATAAAGCGTGCTGTCTCTCTTTTTTTAAAGAACGAAAAAGGGTGATGGCTCGGAATTAGTACCGGTCATGCCTAAACCCGGGTATGATGGCCCCGGGAAGTATGAAAAACTTCGACGAAAAATTATTTGGTACGTACCCCTGGAAAAAAAATCTAACATGTGTACCATTTAACCACTAAAGGGCAAAATCGCTAGCCCTCACCTACTACTTCTATTTTTCCCTTAAAGAGAAGAAAACGTCTCTCCCCACATCTTAGGGGTATAGAGGTGCGTTTAAAAAATTTCTGTGATAAACACTAACGATTTTCTTAGTAACCTTGAGATTGAAAGCTGTGATTTTAAAAAACATGTTTTGATTTCCTAAATTTGTTGGGTGATTTTCCCTAAACGTTGTACCGGGTGTAAATGACTTTTATGTACAGGACAACCCATAAAGCAATCCCAAAAAGAATAGTCCAACGAAGCATAAAGCATTGAGAGAAGGGGTTTTTTTCTGTATCTCATGGACTTATTGACGCATAAAATCCATGGGCACCCCCTTATTTTAGTCCCTAAACCCTGTGGTAGTTTCAGGATGTGCAGTTACAAAAGTAACTCTTCCCTTTCCTGATGGTTATCCTTACCCCGATTGTGACCTTTTTGACCATTGTCAGGACCCATTTTGTCAGCCTTTTAAAATCCTTACGGGGCTATTATCAAGTCCCCTTTACTGAACATGTCCAAGAAATATCTTTTTTTCTGTTAAAGATGGATTGTTTAACTACCTGTCCCCCCCCTTCGGCCTTGAAGCGGTTTCTTCATTCCAACTTTAAAATGAAGAGTTGCCCCAAACAATTAGGAAAAGAACCCTACCTTGCGACTTAGTGGTTACAGTGACGAGGGGAACAGCACTTTGACGCGTCTCAGCTTGTTGAAGACTGCGCCTACAACTGCATTTCAACTTAGCCAAATGTGTTTTGGTCAAGCCAAGATTACCTATTGGTTTTGTTTCCCAAGGTGAGGTTGCTCCTATTGGGGTTAAGGTTCAGGGCAATTTCTGAATTTCCAGTCCACAGGATGGGAAAAAAGTACAGAGATTCCTGGGTATGGCAGGATTTTTATTGCAGTTCTGCCCAAAACTTTTCTTAGATTGCAGCTCCTTCACGAGCTTATATAGAAAAGTTCATTCACCTGGACTAGAGATTTTTTAGACTCTTAAAAAGGGTTTTAAAACTTTGCTTCCTCGCCCGTTTGAAAAGTCCTAATTTCAATTTTCCCTTTCTTTTTACATATAGATGCGAGTGGCTATGCGGGGGTGCTGTGCTGCTCCAACAGTAAAATCCACTGTATTCCCATCCTAATTTACTTTTCATTAAGTTTAAAAGGACACCAGAAAAATTACCACTTTGAAAAAGAGGCTCTACCTTGGTGTCCTTAAAACTTTTTGACGGATTTGGGCACTTCCCCCCATTTAAAATTAACTTTTTTCTGCCCACAATCCACTCCTTATTAAATACTTAAGAGTAGAAATGCTAGGTCATGAGGGGGCCCTCAAACCCAACCTTATTCTTTTAGTAAAAACACAAAAGTGGTCATTGAAATGTAATGTGCGCTCTGTCACCCCTTTAAAATTTTTATCAGTTACTTTAAAATTAACGTAATTTTTGCCAAATACCTTTTGTTACTTGCTATGTCAAATTCATAAAGTAACGTAACCCCCACCCATTTTAACTATGTATACTCATGTCAAATTTTATATTTTTATTTCACAGTATTGTTGGTAGAGGAGGAGACAACGAGTGTTGAGTGGGTAGTGGGGTCGGGGATGTACGCGGACGAACACGTCCTGTCGCAGCCCCCCCCCCCTCACAAAACCACCTTAAGCGTTTCATACTCAGATGTCCATACTATACATTCCACAACCATACTAAGGTGGAAAGCGTCTCCTCTACTATGATCGACCCTCATCCCCGCTCGAAACCTATCCTGTTCTACACTGATGTATATAACTACGATAGCAGAGATCGTACTGTGTACTGCCCTAGTCTAGGGGCATACCCTAGGACGGACGTGGAAATTGTAGGGGTGCTTGGCACAAAAGACTTGTTAATTTTTATATTAAATTGTATTGATATAAGAATCAGTAAAATGTAAAGACTTAATGCAACCCCTTCGCCCGTTGTCGTGTTGGGGGGGGGGTTGAACCCCCTAAAGGGGTTACAATGATTATTATGTTATATATAATGAAAATTATCTTTTCATATTTTTAATTTTGCTTTATATTTGCATAATACAAACGAAAAATATTCTTTTATATGCATTTGAGTAGCTTATTTTGTGAGGTAGGTAAACTTTTTATGTGCTCAGTTCAAGTCTTGATTGTCTAACTACGTAATTATGCTTTTTGCTCGTTGACTCCCGGGCTTCTGTTTTACGAGCATGTGTCCAGGGAGTATCATGGATCGAGGGGGGGGTGCCTCCCCTCGTCGGAAGTATTCAGTCTGCTCTAGATTTTGGGTGGTTGGACGATTGTCTGTCTATTTTCTTGTTTTCTGTAGAACTCTGTTCACAAAACATTGTCGTTGCATGAGGTTGTGTTCCATAGAACTTGAGCATCTCATCCCTTACTATAGTTTCTGACCAAATTTTGTACGGTTGCTGTTTTGTCACAGTCGGGGTTTTTCCTATGCTAAATTAGTTTCAGTATAGGGGATTTTGTAATTTTTGGGGAGGTTTGCTGTGGTCCCTACTTATTTTATTTATCTCCTTAAACCCTGATTGTGTCGTAGTCGCTTGTTATTGCTTTTTGGGCTACATTTTTTCATTGTTAAAGAAATGTTCGGGTTCCCAGTCATCAAGAAGTTATTTAGTGGGGACTTTGTCATCACTTGTTTAATCTAGTCGATCGTGAGACATATGAACTCTTAGAGTATTTACACATATAACAAATTATTGTCTTTTTTGTAATTCTTTTTAAAATTTAATGTACAGGGGTATTAAAAAATTAAAAAGTGATTGTGCTTTCACAAAAATTATTGAACTCGAGAGATTGTTTTTTATTTTGATTGCTGTGATTAATTTAATTTGATAAAATCCCTCTAGACAACTTAATGTTTAAAAAATTTATTAAATTTTAATTTCTCTATTGTAGCCTCAGTTGTAATCCTGAAATACTGAATCTTAATAAATTTAATGGAAAATTTGGGACGGATAGACTACTTTTACGAAAACCCGTAACGGGATGTAAAGGGGTATCCTTTCTAGTATTCATAGATTTAAGCTTTTGAATCGCTTGTTTGAACACTGGGACATTAAATCTTTTAATATATTCCAAGAAAATAGAAAAATGACCATGGCGGGTGTAAATGTCCACCGTCAGTGTGTTTGTGCAATGTGAGTACAATTTCAGTAGAAATATATGTCAAAAAAAGATTGGTTATGAAAGAGAAGAACTACTAAAAAATTGTAATTATCAAAAAAAAAATTAAATATATGAAAAATAAAAAAAAGTATTGGGCAACATTCTGCAAGTGGCAGGACTCCTGTTGCTGCCCTTGAGCATCCAGTCCCCAACTTCTAACCCAAACAAGGTAATACTGACCCTAATTTTTTTCTCTAAAACATCTCAAAAAATTGTTTTTTTTTTAAAAAAAAAAAAAAAAAAAAAAATAAAAAATTTTTGGGGTGGCGAAGTAACATATATTACGTTTGAACCTTTAAAGGGGAAAAATTTTGGGGGAAATGGGGGGTGGGGATTGGGGAAGAGTGGATATGGTGGTGTGGCCTACGGGGCTGAGGGGATGGTTTTTGGGTTTGTCAACAAAGTG
This sequence comes from Cherax quadricarinatus, assembly GCF_026875155.1. Lineage (NCBI taxonomy): Eukaryota > Metazoa > Arthropoda > Malacostraca > Decapoda > Parastacidae > Cherax > Cherax quadricarinatus. The sequence goes on along the minus strand of NC_069476.1, from coordinate 72,518 downwards.
GATGGTAAGGTTTAGTACTAAAGTCGAGGGTTGTATTGGAGTGTGCATAAATTCTGATGGTTCACGGCTTTTTTCCCCCGCAATTTTTTTACAGGATGAAAAGGCATCATCCTATCTAACCATGTTTCAAAGACGTTTTTTTCTAGATTTTCAGGTTCTTTTCAGTGAAAAAATCTGAAACCCTAACCAATAATAGGAGCTGCTCAAAAACGCTGCAATTTTTACTGTTTTTTTTCTGTTCTTTTTCATCTTCTTCTGTTAGTCCCTCCCTTGTACTGTGCCGGCTCTGCTAACTTTCCCTCGGGACTCCTGTCTTCATCACTTTCTTCAAAGAGCTAATTCACATGTCTTCATTCATACTTAAAAACCATACCTGAACCCCCTTTTGTTAGCTAAAAATTTCCTAAACCTGACCTAAAGAAAGGGGGAAAACCCAGTAAAAAGAAGGCCAAACTTTCCCCCAGCCTGCATTTAATGTTGATTAGGCACTTTTTCCCATGCACTTCTAGCACAGCTGAAAACATCGAAATTTTAAAAATTTTTTCCCAAAAGCTTGGTACCCCCAAGTTGGAATCATGTCCTTTGAGCAACTATTTTTTTCAAAAACTTTTTTTGGTATTACACTTGAATGACTTAATAACTCCCCAATCCAGTGGTTGTATTAAAGATTTGTATTTGGAGGTAAAAATACAACTTTTACTTTGGGGGTCACTTTCAGAAAAGCTTGTGGATGAGTAGGGGAAATTACAAGAATGAAGAGACCCTTGAATAAAGGTTTCTTGCTTTTGCAGGAAAACTTGACTTCAGGAAAAAGTGATGTTTAAACCAGTCAATAAATTTTTCCTTTGCCACTACTGATGTTTGACCCCCAAATTAAGTAAGGGTTTTTATCTACCCCTTTTTCAAAGCAGAGGATTCTTAAGTGGAAAATAACTAGGGGCCATACTTGAAAAACCTGTCATTACTGAAAAGGAGCAAGGGAAGGGGTTCTTTGCTGTCTTAACCGGGTGCACTTTTCTCTTGCTGATGAAAATTCTGTTGGCATTTTTACCAAAAAAATACTTGTCTCGTTAGCTTAAAACACTTGATTGGCTCATAGCCCCCTCATAAATAATTTCCTGCAATTTAACGGGAAAACCTCTTTTTTCGATTACAGTGAAGCCTTTCACCAAAAATTTAATTTTATGAACCATTATGCAAATTTAAAAGGGTGGGCCCCAGCCTTTTAAACTACACTCTTTTTCAGGCCTTCCTTCCTTATCACACACTGCTTTAAGCAACTGTAAAGCCTTTTCCCTAATTAAGGGGGAAATTAAGCCCTTGCACCTTTTTTTTGTTTTTGTTAAACCCACTCAAGCAACAATTTTCTTTTTTATTTGCTTTTTGGCCCTTGTTTTTTCTTTTCATAAATGCATTGGGGGTTTATTCATTACAAAAGCTTGAAAATTTCCCCTCGTTCTTTTTATTGTATAAACCATGCTTCTTTAAGGGCCATACCCTCACAAAATTCTACCACAAATCCACTCTTAAGTTTGTCAAATACATATTCATTTCACGTTTTTCCTATCTTTTGAATGCAAAAAAACTTTTTTTCACTTTCAGAAACATTTCATGCTTACTGGGTCCGACTTTTCAGATTTAACAATACAAAAAAAAATAAGAAAATTGTATGTAAATAAACACAGCTAGTTTTCCGATACTTCGTACGCCACTATGAACCAAACTGAAGACTGGGAGCAGGTTGGGGGGGGGTGTGGTGGCAGGGGAGGAGTAGGCCTACCTCTTTTACTCAAGGATAACCCCCCCCGTGGCTCAAATTTTTTCCCCTCCAGTGAATAGTGAAACAGATCTTTCGGATTACTAAAAATGTTCTCAATTCTTCAAACGGTTTTTCAAATCGGCCAAATAAACCGCTGAATGGGCTACGTAAGTTGGTATTATTACTTTACTTTTTGACTGAGGGGCACTCGTATGATTTTAAAGTGTACCCCACACCCCAGAGTGTATAAGATATTAGGGACCAATGCACATAAAGCCCTAATAAACACAATGGACCAATTACAGCCCCCCCTTTAAAACAGGGATAATCACAAAGCACTCAGACCCCTACCCACCTTCCCTTGACAAACATTAGTAAACCCCACTTGAACAACAAAGTTTCAAATTTTGACTCCATGACAAGGCCTCAATAAGGAATTTTACACTGACTAAGACTGTTGTACCACGAAATTTCCCAAACCAATGGGATGAGACTGGGCAACAAATTTTTTTTAAAAAAATTACTTAAATAAACGAACATTGCCTATAAAAAAAGAAAAGTCCAACAAACGCTTGGTTGCCCCTGGGTAACCAGCCCCATCGAAATCCATTTATAAGAAACACCAAAAAAAAGCAATGTAGATGGGGGTTTAATACACAAAAATATTCTAAGGCACCCAAAATGGAGGAATTAGCAAATAAAATTTGTTGCAGTAATAACACCAGGAGGCAGCTCATAAAACTCACACTCACGCGAGCTTTTAAATCTCTCACAAAAATTTTAAATTTAAAACCCGCAAAAATGAGCCTACTAACTGGAAAACAATAGCCCACTTCACTAACAAGAGATCTGATAAGAAATTCACCATACAAAAACAATATATCAGATCACAAAATAATTTGGGGTTTAGTCATGATGCGCGGAGCCCCAGACCGACATAAGAATTAGTCCAGGGGGCATTCACCAAAATTTTTCAATAACAAAAACATAAAGTGGGACCAAGTAAACCAATCCTAACCATATAAGTGGGAAATATCTAAGCAACACAAACCCCCCAAATTATGCCTAGAAAAAGATTAACTCGGTGGCACTCATTATGCAAAGGCTTATTTCCCCAAAAAAAGGAGGGGTAGATGTAAACAAAGAGACAGGGGCTCCTTTCAGGGGGACGGAAAAAAATAACAGGCGGCAAAGAGGCAATATATCTAAATGGTAGGGGGACACTGGTCAAGAAATAGCAAGCAGAATTTAAACTAAAAGAACCTTTTGGGTCAAATCGCGGAAAACTAAAAGCCATAAATGAAAAGAAAGAAACCCCAAAAAATTTCTTCTCCTAGCCAAACAAAATGAGAAAACGTCCAGTATTGGGGCCCCCCACTTAAAAAAGATGGGTCCTCACGATGCAGCAAAATGAGTGAGCTACTCAATCCCCCAAATATGACTCAGTTTTTTGCAAACCGCTAACCAGACTGAGAGTCGAAGACAAAAAAAATTTTTTTGAGAGAGCCACAAAATTTGATTAACACAAGCCCATCCGATGTTATCCTGACCCAAAAGACTTGAACCGGGGGATAAATGACATGCCAATGCACTCTGCCCAGGGCCAGACTCATGGGGAAATTGTTTCATCAAAAAAAGCAAGAACCCCTAACAGCCTTTTCATCCAGGAAAGGGGCATGGAACGGGGGCGTCCCACGTTACTAAAAACAAAGACATAGCCCCCTCCCCCAAGGGGGCATAAAGCAACAGCAAAGAATACAGCCAAAAGCACTAACATCCCCAAACAAAAAATCTTTGAAAGGGGCCTAAGAAGCAAATTTACCACGCATCTAAAAACCCCTCATTTTTCACAACCCCCGGAAAATGGGGTTTGAACAGGGGTCCGTTGTCTCAATATTGGCCACTACGCAAGGCCAAATCACTAGAAGACAAAAAAAATGCGATGTAATTTTTTACAGACTTTTCAAAACCTTCGAAATGTGACCCCTGGCGAATAGCGCACAAAATGCGTGCAAAAAGGGAAAAACAAAAAGTGGGGATGGATCTATAATTTCCTCACTAACAATAACAAGAGTATCGGCAACAAGTAAGTCCCCAGCAGCTACGGTGAAAAGCTTGTCCACAAGGACAGTACTGCTCCCCTCTTGTTCCTCATCCTTATATCCGCTAGACAAGGATTTAGCCCGCACCGTGTCTTTTCCCTTTTCAGATAACCCGAACTGATGACATGTCTTTTCCTTCAGACATGCAAAGCTCCAGGGAAAATCAACCCAAAACTTTCAGTGGCTCAGAAAACAATATGAAGTTCAACGATGAGAAATTTTAATTTACTCAATATGGTAAACATAGGAAATTAAATCTTCTCAGAGTACAAAACAAAAAGGCCACAAATAGAGCGAAACACCAACGTCAAAGACCTGGAGGATCATGTCGGAGGATCACCTTTAAGGGCCATAACATTGTATCAATCGCATCTGTAAAAAAAGCAGAAGGATAATGAGAACCCTTAAAACTAGGAGGCCAAGCCATGATACACCTCAGTACTTGTTCTATCTAGGTGGAAAATTGCGCACCTAAAAGCACCTTCAAGCGGGGGAAATTGCCGACCCCAGAAAATGTACAGAGAACTTTCAGGCGCGCATAACGGGGATAAAACACCCAAAATTTTTGGGAGCGCTTGAGGTTCCTAAACCGTATTCCCTGGACGCAGGGGGGAGAGATACATGATTATTACACCCGAAAATCCTAGAGGGGCTAGTACGAACTTGCACACAAAAACATCATTACGAAAGCAAAAGATTGGCAGACGTGCACCATCCCCCCCCAAAGAAAACAGGGGTGTCACTAGCACGTTAAGAACCTACAATAAAATGCCCGGGGGCCCCAGCGTTCAAACCCGCCTCCCAGCACACATAAGGGGGGTTTCCAACAACCCCCCGGCAGGGGGTTTAACTGGCACTGGACAAACACCTAAATCATTCCGGACACCGGGGTTGGGTCGTATGTTTGGTTTGCGTCAGCAGCAGCAAAAGCCTGGTTGACGGCCCCCCTGATCACCGGAGGCCTGTTCTCAGACCGGCCGCGGGGCGTTTACCCCCAACTTCTCCAGGGAAAATCCCGGAATCATTCTCCCCCAAAAGGTTAAAAAAAGCCAATCAACTTACCTCCAGCGATTTACCCAAAACAAAAGGATTATAAAAAAAAACCTGGAAAAAACTCTCTCGATTCAGGGAACCACAAAATGAAAAAAAAAAAAAGAATTTTATCCTAACTAAACCCAATTAAACACCACTGCATCCCACTGACAAGCTAACAAGAAAACAACTTAAAAAATTCTTCTCAAACCATAACTAAACTCGCCAATAAAATCCCCGACCAAGCCATGCCCAGGGTACCCAATGGGGAAAGTCCCCAAAATTCCCTTTTATCGTACCAACTGAACCCGCGGAAGTCACAGAGATTATAAAATCACTTAAAAAAAAACTCAGGAAATTTGTCTCATGTCCCCCCTCATTGTACAAAAGATGGCACAAGTTCTTTCGCATGCTTTTTTTATTACGTTTAACAAGTCACTAAAAAGTAGACCTTCCCGAAACTACTCAGACAGCAAGGGGACACCCCAAAACAAAAGGTGGGACCCACAGATTAAACAATACAGGTCAATATCAACTTCCCTTCTATCCAAAAATTTGGAAAAATTGTGCACGGGACTTATTCATTTATAAACACAAAACATCCAAAACCGCCCTTTTTATTCGGAAAAAAAAAAAACACTAAACAATTATAAAAAACTAATCCTTTAAAATAAAAAAAAAAAAAAATCCATAAAATTTTTTTTTCCTAAAATCCCAAACCACACTACCCAAAATTAAAATTTATTAAAAAAAACACTTCTTTTAAATCTTCCCTTTTAATGGGGATCAGATGACATTAAAGAAAAGCACAACAAACCGGGCCCCTTGAACTGGGGTTCCACAGGGGGTGTCCTTGGTCCCTGCTCTTCCTCTATACATCAATGATCTTCCAAAAGTTCCCCAAAACCTGAACCCCCTTTCTTTGCTGTGACCGACTTAGTCATCTTCACCCCAATCTTGCCACCCAACCCATTGTTAATGGAGTGATCAAAATATTAAATTGGATGACCAATAAACTTACACTTTTAAAACCCGACAAAACCACTATAAACATTGTATAGTTTTGGGAGCTAGCAAGCAGGGGGTTGCACAAATTTAAAATTAAGGACGACAACATCTAAATGTCAGCAAATGAGGGAAAATTCCCGGCCTATACCAGCAACAACCGAATTTTAGCCCAAAATCCCAACACATAAACCCAAAAAAAAATCCAAAAAAGGGTTTGGGGCCTCTCCAAGATTTGATACTAATGCTGCAAATGCCCCTTCTCACATTAACCACTCACTTATTTTCCACACCTCACCTAGCATTTGTGCTTGGGATCAACTGCAGCAAAACCCTAAAGCCAATAATAACCCAACAAAAACTGCAATAAGAAAAATCACTAAATCCCTCCCTGGCAACACACCCCCCAACTCTTCATAATCTAACTTCTCCTGCCCATTAAAACCACATTATACGAGCAATCTACATCTAAGGACCTTAAATTCCCCCTATTAACCCTTAACCAAAATGCTTTTTTGATATTTTTTGAAGAACCCCAGGGATCACCAGACCAAAAATCTCTATGACATTCCCCCTGTCCGAAAACCTTTACAAAAAACAATGTAGTCAAAAGGGCCCCAAAATCTAGAACACCCTACCCGAAAACTCTAAACGCAGACACATTCATCACCTTCAAAAATATCATTAGAAAAAACTTATCTCCCTGATACACCCCGTAAAATTACAGAAACCACCTGGTGGTTCCACTTACACCACTCACCCCATTTGCCATAAAAAAAAATATCAAACTCAATCTTTAAAAAAATGAATCCTAAAAAAGTCATAATTGGGCCGTGATATCCAATACTGAAGCTAGTATTTTGCCAAAAAAAAAGCATTCAAAAACTAAACTCACAAAATAGTATTTAAATCACTTAGCCCAAAAACCAATTACCTCATAATTTGTAAATTTTTAAAAATTTAAGAAATTTAAACAAGTTGCCCAAATGCCTAGCCATGCAGGGATTGTGCCCCCCCTGTAATTAGTATTTTAATACATGTAAACCCACAATAACCAAATTCTGTAAATCAGCATTGAAAACCTTTTAGAGAATTAACTTTTAAATTTAATTTGAATTTGAAAAAACAGTAGGGGCCCCCCTTTTATTGGGGGTTAGTTCCACTGCGCCGAAAGCAGATTTTTGCCGGAAAGGACAGCCCTTTTTTTTTATTTTTAAAAGCATATAAAGCCAGACAAAAAGTTTCACTGAATTTATTAGATTATAACAAACAGGCATTAGAACACAAAGTAAAAAAACAGTCACAAAATTCATTTCTTTCTTAAATATTTGTAATCTTAATGTGGGAGAGAGGTGAGTAGTATTATTTGTAGGGAATGGTGCAGGTAGCCCAGGTGTGTACCCCTTTCCCCACTCATATTTAAAAAACGATATTTAAAAAAATCCCAGAGGTAAAATACATTAAGTAACTCATATTACCTTAAAATATGGTTTGTTTAATATAGGAAGAGGTGATGTATTTATTTGTAGAAAGTCATGAGGGACCTAGGGGGTAGCCCAGGGGGGCTACACCCACTGGTACCTAACTGTGGCCCCAAACCATATTATTTAAATCGAATCCTTGTTCACTGAATTTAATCATTTCTAACAACTACCTTTTTGATGCCATCATAAACAAGGTAGAAGTAATTAATAATTCTGCCAAAATTTAAACAAAAGCAAGGGTTTGGGGGTGGGTGGGCCAAACGAAGATTCATAAAACTTTTTCTCGATGGCTGAAAAGAGAAACGTAATGTTGTCCCCCCACCCGGCTACCCACCACCACAATATTTTATCAGAGCACACATAAAAAATGCAATAAATGCCAGACAACAAGTTTACCCCAACTTTTTTTAATTGCAATAGAAATAGGCATTTTAAAAAAACAAAAAAAGTAAAGATAACATAGAGTAAATTATTACTTACCTTAAAATATTAATATTAATGTGTGGAGAGGGAGTGGCAGGGTGTTTATCGAATAAAATGAAAGGCACACCATCATCCCCTATCTTTGGGACTTAAAACAAAAGGCTTACGCTTTTTCTTTTTTTACAGTAACCTTACCCATCGTCTGAGAGCCAACTATTAAAGAAAGAGTAAAAAGGGGAGAGAACGAGATACAAGTTGAGACAAAGTAAGAACAAAAACTGAACAGTAGTGGTATCCTTGGGAGGGGAAATAAAAAGCTAAAATGTCTACTTTCAGTTTATTCAAGTCCATTTTTTAAAAGTTGTAAAAAATTTCCTCAATACTTTTTTTATTTTAAAAATAATTTCAGTGGGCCCTCGTTTATCGTGTTAATCCCTTCCTGGATTTCTTATTTTCAAATCCATGATTTTCGAACAATTTTCCCAAAGAAAAAATGTAAATACAATTAATCCGTTCCTGACTCCCAGAAATATTAAACAAAAAAAATATTTACATGAAAAATAAAAAAGTAATAAACAATACATGGGAAAGATGAATGAAACATTAACAGGATAACACTTTCCTTATTGAGATTTTTCTTAGTGTATGGGGGGACTGGAGGAGAGAGAGATTGGATTTTTACATTTGGAAGGGGGCTCCCCCTTCCCGAACACCTCAGGGAAGCAATTGCTTTTTTGGGTTGCTTCCTTCTCTGTTTTAATGCCACAGGCCCGCTTGAGAGTCCTGGGGGGCCTTCTCGCAAAATAACTGTCGGAAGAGCTCTGTTTCTGGTTCTCTTTAACACTTCCCCCAAAATGGCCCCAAACTTTGTCACTGACATGTTTCCAACATGGCTTGCAACAGCCTTTCAGGGGGATGTTTTCCCTAAAAACTTTCCCCTCTTGCCCCCCCTATAAAAAATTTTCTAAATTTTGAAAAAGGCACCTTCTTCATCTTCTTTTTCCTCCTCTTCACAAGATTCTGAGCGCAATCGTTGCCTTCCCGCTAAACTCTTGCAGCTCCTCAGGGTGGCTCTTCGTTGTGGTCTTCCCTCAATTTCCACATCCTCCCAAAAATTGCATCCCCAACCCCCTGGGAAATCCCCATGCACAATTGATTTAACAAAAGACGGTATCAGGGTTTGTCCCCCAAAACCCCTTTAAAAACCCCTTTTTCAACCAATTGGCCACAATTTTTTCCCCAAACAAGTTCAAAGTCCCGGTATCACTCCCCCCCCAACTGTACCATAAGGGGTTTTGCAATGAAGGAGCTGAAGTGTTCTCTCCAAAATTTTCTGGTCAAGTGATGTCTGTGTCCAGTCAAGCACCTTTGAAACATTCTTTTGGGGTAGAGTTTTTTTTAAAATTTTCAATACCTGTGGTCCATGGCTGGGGGAGAGGAGTGGGATTCGGGGGGAAGAACTTTTCTGTGTGAACCCAAGCTCCCCAAAAATTAGGTCATCCAAATTTGGAGGATGAGCGGGGTACGTCCATTACGGGGCATTGAATCCCAAATTTTTTTTCCAGGGGGTAAATTTTTCACACTAGGGGCCCAAAAACTTCATTTAACACTCGACGAAAATTTCCCTCGTGACCCAGCCCTTTCTATTAATTTCCAAAACACACACAATTTTTTCTTCATAACTTGTTTTTTCCCGAACATCTGGGGGTTTTAGAATGGGACACTATAATGGGTTCACTTTGAAATCCCACTAGCATTAGCACAGAACATGAGCCACCTGCTTTTATAGGCTTGCATTTCCCCATTGCCTTTTCCTCCCGTTAATGAGGGTCCTCTTTGGGATTTTCTTTAAAGACCTGTTTCGTCACAAATTTAACACTTGTTAGGTTTTCATCCCTTTAGCCCCCATGTACTCCCTTGAAATTTTGCACAATTTTTTAGCCGCTTTGTGGGCCCAACTGGCGTCTCACCATGCCTTTTTACACTGGTATTTAAAATAATGGTTCAAGAACCGACATGTTGATAAATTAGACACAGTGCAATTTGGGTATCTTTTTTTAGAAACTTTCGCCACACAGGGCTTTTCAGTCCATACAAAGGAGAATCTTAAGAAAAGGAGGAGAAAGAGGTAAAAAGTCCCCCCAACCTTGAGTCGATGTGGGCATCCATCAAACTTTAATAGAAAATTGATGGACTGACCACTCGACTCAAGGTTAGGGACTGATTACCTCTTCTCCTCCTGTTCTTTAGATTCACTTTGTATGGACTGATGAAGCCACTGTGTGGCGAAACTTTTCCTCAATAAAGATACCCAAGAGTTGCACATGTGTCTAATTTATCACACTGTGTATGCCACTACCTGGAGTTTACGTGGAGTTTACCTGGAGAGAGTTTCGGGGGTCAATGCCCCCGGGGCCCCGTCTGTGCCCCAGGCCTCCTGGTGGATCAGCGCCTGATCAACCAGGCTGTTGCTGCTGGCTGCACGCAAAACCAACATACGAGCCACAGCCCGGCTGATCAGGAACTGACTTTAGTGCTTGTCCAGTGCCAGCTTGAAGACTGCCAGGGGTCTGTTGGTAATCCCCTTATGTGTGCTGGGAGGCAGTTGAACAGTCTCGGGCCCCTGACACTTATTGTATGGTCTCTTAACGTCTAGTGACACCCCTGCTTTTTTTTGGGGGGGATGGTGCATCGTCTCCCAAAGTCTTTTGCTTTCGTAGTTAGTGATTTTCCGTGTGCAAGTTCGGTACTAGTCCCTCTAGGATTTTCCAGGTGTATATAATCATGTATCTCTCCCTCCTGCGTTCCGGGGAAATACAGGTTTAGAAACCTCAAGCGCTCCCAGTAATTGAGGTGTTTTAAATCTCCGTTATGCGCGCCGTGAAAGTTCTCTGTACATTTCTAGGTCGGCAATTTCACCTGCCTTGAAAGGTGCTGTTAGAGTGCAGCAATTTTCCCAGCCTAGATAGAACAAGTGACCTGAAGAGTGTCATCATGGGCTTGGCCTCCTAGTTTTGAAAGGTTCTCATTATCCATCCTGTCATTTTTCAGCAGATGCGATTGATACAATGTTATGGTCCTTGAAGGTGAGATCCTCCGACATAATCACTCCCGGGGTCTTTGACGTTGGTTTTTTCGCTCTATTTTGTGGCCAGAATTTGTTTGTACTCTGATGAAGATTTAATTTCCTCATGTTTACCATACCCTGATAATTGAAATTTCTCATCGTTAAACTTCATATTGTTTTCTGCAGCCACTGAAAGATTTGGTTGATGTCTGCCTGAGCCTTGCAGTGTCTGCAATGGAAGACACTGTCATCCCAGATTCGGGTGTCATCTGCAAAGGAAGACACGGTGCTGTGGCTGACATCCTTGTCTATGTCGGATATGAGGATGAGGAACAAGAGGGGAAAGCTAGTACTGTGCCTTGTGGAACAGAGCTTTTCACCGTAGCTGCCTGGGACTTTACTTCTGTTGACGACTACTCTCTGTGTTCTGTTAGTGAGGAAATTATAGATCCATCGACCGACTTTTCCTGTTATTCCTTTAGCGCGCATTTTGTGCGCTATTACGCCATGGTCACACTTGTCGAAGGCTTTTGCAAAGTTTGTATATATTACATCTGCATTCTTTTTGTCTTCTAGTGCATTTTGGACCTTGTCGTAGTGGGTCCAGTAGTTGAGACAGACAGGAGCGACCTGTTCTAAACCCATGTTGCCCTGGGTTGTGTAACTGATGGGGTTTTTAGATGGGTGGTGATCTTGCTTATGGGCCCTTTCAAAATTTTTATGATATGGGATGTTAGTGCTATGGTCTGTAGTTCTTGCTGTTGCTTTACTGCCCCCTTTGTGGAGTGGGGGTATGTCTGTTTTTTTAGTAACTGAGGGACGACCCCCGTGTCCATGCTCCCTCTCCATAGGGATGGAAAAGGCTAGTGAAAAGGGGCTTCTTGCAGTTCTTGATGAACACAGAGTTCCATAGTCCTGGCCCTGGGCAGAGTGCATGGGCATGTCATTTATCCGCCTGTTCGAAGTCATTTGGCGTCAGGATAACATCGGATAGGCTTGTGTTAATCAAATTTGTGGCTCTCTCATAAAAAAAATTTATTTTGATCTCACTCTCAGTCTGGTTAGCGGTTGCTAAAACTGAGTCATATTGGGACTTGAGTAGCTCACTCATTTCCTTGCTGTCATCTGTGTAGGACCCATCTTGTTTAAAATAGGGGCCCAATACGGGCGTTGTTCTCGATTTTGAAATTTTGGGATAGGGGAAGAAATACTTTGGGTTTCTTTCGATTTCATTTATAGCTTTTAGTTCTTCCCGCGATTCCTGACTCCTAAAGGATTCTTTTAGCTTAAGTTCGATGCTTGCTATTTCTCGACCAGTGTCTCCCTGCGCATTTCAGATATATTGACCTCTTTTAGCCGCTCTGTTATTCTTTTCCGTCGCCTGTAAAGGGAGCGCCTTCTCTTTCTATTTTACATCTACTCCTCCTTTTTCTTAGAGGAATAAGCCTTGTGCATACATCGAGTGCCACCGAGTTAATCTGTTCTAGGCATAAGTTTGGGTCTGTGTTGCTTAGTATATCTTCCCAGCTTATATCGGTTAGGACTTGGTTTACTTGTCCCACTTTATGTTTATGTTATTGAAGTTGAATTTTGGTGAATGCTCCCTCGCGACTAGTCTCATTTTGTCGGTCTGGGGCTCCTCGCATACATGTCTGAACCTCAATTATGTTGTGATCTGAGTATATTTTTTTTGATATGGTGACATTTCTTATCAGATCATCATTGTTAGGGGAATATGAGGTCTAGTGTATTCTCCAGTCTAGTAGGCTCTATTATTTGCTGGTTTAAATTGAATTTTGTGCAGAGATTTAAAAGCTCGTGTGAGTGTGAGTTTTCATCAGAGCTGCCTCCTGGTGTTATTACTGCAACAACATTATTTGCTATATTCCTCCATTTTAGGTTTGCCTTAAGTTGAAATCTCCCAGGAGCAAGATGTTGGGTGCAGGAGCTGGAAGATTTCCAGACAGTGGTCAATTTTTAACAGCTGTTCCTGGAATTGCTGGGATGTTGCATCCGGAGGCTTGTAGACTACCACAATGACTAGGTTTTTGGTTCTCGACCTTTACTGCTAAAACTTCCACTACGTCATTTGAGGCATTAAGCAGTTCTGTGCAAACAAGTGAGTCTGCAATGTACAGGCCAACCCCCCCCCCTTTTGCCTGTTCACTCTGTCACATCTGTATAGGTTGTAACCTGGGATCCATATTTCATTGTCCAAGTGATCCTTTATGTGGGTCTCAGTGAAAGCCGCGAACATTGCCTTTGCCTCTGCAAGCAGTCCACGGATGAAAGGATTTTGTTGTTTGTTGCTGGCTTTAGACCCTGTATATTTGCAAAGAAAAAATGTTATCAGACTGGTGGTATTGTTGGTACTGGGGGGGATTTTTTTTCCGGCATTAGTATCTGTATCTGTTGGTTTGGAGTGGAGGCCATCGACTGTGGTTCCACTCCAGGAATGACCCGGATTTGGTGTACGATTTCTGCCATTTCCTGCCAGTTTTTTTTCCTTCCTGGCACTAAAAAACCTCTCCCTCTTGAGTGGCTGTGGCTACCCAGGTTTTCCCATGGCCTGGATGTTTTGTATCTTTTTGTCCCCTTTAGATGGTATGCCTGGCAATTTAAGTTATAGCACAGTCTTTCCTGTACTGAAGAGGTACACATTCAGGGTGAAAAAGCTTACAGGAAGGGAGTTTGCATTTTCCTGTTGTCATATGGGCTTTGGCATTTTCTAGGGTGGTATAGTTGCACTCCCATCTTTTTTTTCCAGATTTCCCATGCCAGCAGATACCAAGTGCATAGTATGTGCACAGGCTTGGTTTCCGCTTGCCTTGGGTTTCTGTGACTGTATTCCTGTTGGTGAAATGTTTCCCTGTCTTACTTCTATCCTCCCTAGCACCAACGATGGAGCTCCCACATTTTGTTTTTGGTAATTTATCCTCACTATTGTATTGGAGTCCTCTTGTTTGCTATTTCCTGCGGAATTTCTAGTTTGCAATTTTGGGTTTTTTATCTTATCTTTGACCACACTTGTTTCCCTACTATGGCTCCTGTCCCCTATGAGGTCATTTATATGTATTCCTTCCTGCATATAATTCCCGACTACCTGGACAAAATCTCCAACTTCACAATTACTGTCTCCCAGGACAGTATCTCCAGCTTCACCATTTCTGTCTCCCCGGACAGCACCTCCAGCTTCACCATTACTGTCTCCCAGGACAGCACCTCCAGCTTTACTATTACTGTCTCCCAGGACATCACCTCCAGCCTTACAGTTTGTGACTACATGGCCAGTATCCCAAGGCAGTACCATTCAGCCCAGACTTTTTATGTTTTCCCATCTGTTTGTAGAAAGCTTCCAGGGTTTTCTATGAAAGCAGCTTTGATGTTGTCCTCTTTTAATACCCTTGTGATTTTAGTCCACAGATTTTCCTCATTTGGCATACCCAGAAACACTTCTCTGTTTTAATTTCTGCTTGTAGCTAGTTCTGGGATATCTGCACAAGGGCGTGACACCAATTTCCACAAAATGACAATTATCCATGTGGAAGCCCGTTTGTTGACTGACCACAGACACACACACTTCATAATGATTTGAATGGTTGATTTACTGCAATTCTACTAGCAACCTCTTGAATTAATTAAAATTAATAACCCTTTAAAAGAAGCTCTTTGCTATTTGTATTTCTGTTTCTAACTCTTTTTGTATATTGGACAGCTTACCGTCAGTTCCTGATTTTTTAAAGTTTGTGTTTATAAGGGCGCCTACAACTCCTCCGTTTACAGTCTGCTTTATTGTCCAACGAAACTGTTTGAAACCAGTCCCGGGTTCGGACCCCGTCAAGGGTTCGGACCAGTCAAGGGTCCGGACCAGTCGATCTGCTCTGATCAGTGGGTCACTTATTTAAAACATACTGGTCGGTGATTTGAGCTAACACATGAAGGATCTACTGAAATTATCTACCCGAGTAATATTGGGTTTGACTGATACAAAAGTATAACTTGCATGTTGAAGAGCCGGTGATATCTGGCAGCTCCTACAATGACGAACGGTCACCTCCTTGTTTATCAATCGCTGTATCTGGCTTTTCTATTTTTTTTTTTTTTTTTTTTTTTCCGTCTCCACCACAATAAATGCTATATTATCACTATAGTTGACTGGTGCAAATTTTGGAGGAAGGACGCTTTTTCTGTAGTAATAATTGCTTCTCGTTGTGTATATTGCGACCGCTGGTAACTACAGGTTATATGAAATTCACAGAAACGTCTGGTATTTCAAGAAAAGAAACTAATGAAAGTCACTCCACTCCACTAAGTACCATTATAATACTGGTTAGTTGCTACTACAACACTGTATTCTGCTATTCACTGGTATCACTAGATTATATGCGAGTACACTAGCAGGCCAGTAAGATTATTAAAAACAGCTGACCTGTGGTAAGTTTCTGGCGACTTCTGGCACCTTCCTCTATAGGCTTATCACTTCATTTACAAATTCGCCTGTTTTCAAATGACACTTTAGCCTTTATCATCAATATACTAGGGAGCCACTGTAGTATACACTATACACTATGTATACTCAATGTTATCAGGGAGACTTTCTTTCCTCTGACATGAAAAGTTCAATTATTATTATTTTTTCCACATGGGACAGGCCTATGATTCCCCTCTGGCAGTAAACTCTGCTACGCAGTGCACACTAATTCTCCTTTTTTGACTCAGTATATAATGTTTTCCACCCAAGATTGGTTCCAGGCGCTAGAGGGATGTATCGTATAGGATTGATGACACAAATTAAAGTTCTAGCACGTAAGAGTGACCGTGAAAACACGAGAAAACCGGGAGCACAACGAGGCACGTCCACACCTGGTCACGGTTCTTAAATCTCTCAAACCAACCTTTGCTGGCCTTAAATTCACAAATATCAGTACTCGTTGGAGGTAATTTCTTTACCAGGTCGTTGTGCAACTGCCTAGCCTTTTCACAAATAATCTAAGTCATAAGAGTATCTCCTGCTAATTGTTTCTCGTTTATCCACACCAATAATAACTTCTGGTGATCTCATTTTTGTCAGCATATTTACCCCCTTTGCAACAACAGCATCCTTGATTTCTTCTTTCTGTGGCCAGTTCGGCCACACTTATGCCACTTTCATATTGTTCAATGATGTTTTTCTTAAATTCAACCATATTTCTCACTTTCTTTACCACAGGCTTGGCACTAGGAGCTTTCTTTGGAGCCATGGTAGCTTATTTAGTACTTGCAAGCACTAAAATGAGTGGAATATTATGAAATATCCTCTGTAGCCAGGCCTCTAGGTAGGCAACGGCCACCCTGCGGCCCATGCCTCCCTCTCACTCCTTGCTGACCGACTCTTGACAGACACAAGTGCTCCCCTCCACAGACTGGCTTGCGGTCACTCCCTCACACTGCCCGTTGTGTAGTCACTCCTACCCAATTAAAAGCCAAAACTAGTCCACGGCCGTATCTTTGCTCCTACGCTTCTCCATCGGCAGTAAACCAAATTGTTCGCAGAAAGAATAGGATATAACAGGTTGGAAGGAAGGGGACAACTCCAAAAAACCTTGATCCAAGGAGATGGAGATTTCGAAACCCCATGGGGGGAATCCAAAAAAAAAAACTTGATCCAAGGAGATCGAGTTTGTGTAATATTGAGAAATTTTTGGGATGGGGGTGGGGTGGGAAGGAGGGACAATCCAAAAAACCTAGGATCCAAGGATGATGGAGAATTTCGAAAAACCCCATAGGGGGGAATCAAAAAAAAACTTGAATCCGAGGAGATGGAGACTTTGATTTCTGAGAAATTTTGGCATGGGGTGTGTGAAAAAGGAGAGGGGGGGAACCTCAAAAAATTGATCTGAGGAGATAGAGGAGCACAAGAAAATGAAATTCAAAAAAAAATCGAAAAAAAAAATCGGAAAAAAAATTCAGGCGCGGGGGGCGATCCGGCATGACGCTGCAGAAGGCGCAGCAGAAAGGCATGGGCGGGGGGTCGCGCAAGGGCGCAGGCGGCTGCGCTGCGGGCGGCGTGCGTGGTCACGCGGAGGGGTCGCGAAGGGGGGTCGCAAAAGGGGGAGTCGTCGGCGGGGGGTATTGGTTGGGGGAGCAACGGTGTGAGGTAGTCTCGAGGGGGGGCTGAGGTCAAGGTCAAACCGGAAGTAACACCTAGTGTGCGAAAAGGGGGACCCCCAGCCGCTGGTCTTAGGACCGGATACACCGCCAGAGGAAGGCCCTAGACCCAGATACCCACGCCCAGTGGAAGGCCTAAAACCGTAAGGGTACGCTCAGTGGAAGGCCCTAAAAACCCGGATACACTGCCAGTTGACTACTCATGGCATGTAATTTATCGCCTGTTCGAAGTTCATTTGGCGTCTTGATAACATCGGATAGGCTTGTGTTAATTCCAATTTTGTGGCTCTCTCATAAAATTCACTGTTGATCTTCGACTCTCAGTCTGGTTAGCGGCTTGCTAAAAGCTGAGTCATATTGGGACTTGAGGTAGCTCACTCATTTCCTTGCATGTCATCTGTTAGGACCATCTTGTTTAAGTAGGGTCCCAATACTGGAGTTGTTCTCGATTTTGATTTGGGCATAGGAGAAGAAATACTTTGATTTTCTTTCGATTTCATTTATGGCTTTTGTTTTCCGCGATTCCTTTGACTCCTAAAGGATTCTTTTAGCTTAAGTTCGATGCCTTGTATTTCTCTGACCCAGTGTCTCCCTGCGCATTCATTTCAGATATATTGACTCTTTTAGCCGCTCTGTTATTCTTTTCCGTCGCCTGTAAAGGGAGCGCCTGTCTCTTTCTGTTTTTACATCTACTCCCCTTCCTTTTTTCTTAGAGGAATAAGCCTTGTGCATACATCGTGTGCCACCGATGTTTAAATCTGTTTAGGCATAAGTTGGGGTCTGTGTTGTTTTGTATATCTTCCAGCTTATATCGGTTAGTACTTAAGAGCAAATAGCATAGTTTGTTACGGTCTTTATCTTCAGGACCTTTATTTTTAAGCTTTTTTCGGCATTTTGGCAGCAGTTTCATAAGGCAAAGTCTTGAAGGCCAAGGTTATAGGCTTCTTTCTCACAAAATTGCTGAAGCTGGAACGGATACGATTGCTGCACTTTTGAAATTCATCACCATGCTCAAGCG
This sequence comes from Cherax quadricarinatus, assembly GCF_026875155.1. Classification (NCBI taxonomy): domain Eukaryota; kingdom Metazoa; phylum Arthropoda; class Malacostraca; order Decapoda; family Parastacidae; genus Cherax; species Cherax quadricarinatus. The sequence continues at coordinate 54,481 of NC_069476.1, read as the reverse complement.
CATAATCCTGTTACATATATTTATTAAACTTTGTCAGAATCTGTTCAAGATGCTCAATTTTTTTCTGGAAAGTTGTTATAATTGAGGGAGGTCAGGCGAATCCAATGCCTCTCCGGAGGATGGACTTTGGGTGAGATGCTTCTTTAAACACCTATCACCTTAACAGGTAACCATGGTTTACAAAAAACCCACACAAGGATGCTTACATTAGTGATCTCAACTATGATTTACTCAGAACTCTAAGCCACGTGGCCGATAACCCTTCGTTGGCACTGTATAATCTCAGTTACATTGAGGGAGTTCTTCCTACTTCCGGGACCAATAGCTCATTGTGACCTATCCCTAAGCCCCAAACAGCCCTGATATTTGTAGACGATATCTTAAACTAGTGTCTTTGTAATCTTTTGAAAGAATGATTTTAACAGACTGTTTACTACAGAATCAGACAATAACTTTCCCCTTACCTCTATGGGTGTCATGAAAGGTAAAAGGGGCATGAACTATATTCCACCCTTTCTCCACTGCACACTTCTCACTAGTTTTACCACTTTTCTTGATCTAAAATCTGCATTTAAAATTGCAAACAGAAACCGTTTTACTGCATGAAAATAGCCCAAAATGAATTATTGGTGGTAGCTTACTCTGCTGGATAAAGGATACTTGTCAAATAGAGTATCCTCTGTCCTTACCAGGTTTATAGTGGTTTTAAAGAAATGTCTTTAGGTACAACGCAGGGAGAGTTCTTAGTCCCATGCTATTTGTATTTGATTAATGACTCTCCTAAATGCTCTACCTGCCTCACCTAAACATATAGCTATAAAGCTATGCTGATGACATCATGATCCATACAACAGGGCATCAGAGATGAGTACCATTCTTAATTGAAGTTCAAGTAATTTGTAATCGACTAGGCCTCATTAATTCTTCCTCTATAACAAAGATTTAAATTAACAAGCAAACGACATCCCCACCCATCTATTTCGCAGGGTGAAATTCATTAGCTACATTAAAACTTACAGATATCTTGGTGTAGATGTACCTTTAACAAATCCACTATCCCACAAACTAAATAGAAATGCAAAGCTAGGCTAAATGCTCTCAAAGCTGTTGCTGGTACAACCCAATACAGTGCTAATGTGAGAATCGTGAGAGTGATGTACATAGTCTATGTTAGGTCCGTAATTGATTATTCTGCTTCCCATGTTGAATATTAGCTAGAGAAAGTTCCTCCGACCCTTTGAGTTAATGCAAAATGAAGCTCTCAGAATTATTCTGGGCTGTCCCAGATCTGCAAAAGTTATTAATATGAGAAAGGAGCCTGGTATTTCTAAGTATCAGTGATAGGTTTTGTAGAGATTAACACTGTACTCACGGTATTAGAATGTGAGAAATGAACCAGACTCTGTCACAATGAATATACAACACTAAGTGATCTAGAGGGTAAATACACACAGATCTAAATGGATTGTTTGAAAACGTGCAGTTGCAATTAAGTTTTATAACCTGCATGAAACCTGTATCATGCAGGCAACAAAGAGCATTTCACCCCTCCATGGAAGATGTGTTCATTTATATTCAATACCTGCAAGTCCCTCCGAGAAGCTCATGCTAGTAATCCCTTCCTTAAATCACTTGTTAGTGCAAACTGCTCAAGAAGAAATTTCTGGCCAGCTGTAGAAATAAGTTATTCACAAGTTATGTACACTGAATGGATGTAAACAGGAGTTCTTTGGCGGGCTGCATCTGCTCTTGTTGCCACCTCCCTAGTTAAGAACGATAATAAAATTTGTTTGAGTTAGGCATAAGAATTAACAAAGCTGGGCGTTCTACACTGCAAAAACTTGAATTGTTTGCAATCCTAATGGACCTAAAACCGGTGGTTACGCTCTCGCTTCACAGGGTGAGGGCCTGGGTATCGATTCCCAGCCGCAGTAGAAACATTGGACGTGTTTCTTTCCACCTGTTGTCTATGTTCCCCATCAGTAAAATGCGGTACCTGGGTGTTAAGTCGACTGGTGTGGGTCGCATCCTGGACCACTGACTAAGGAGGCCTGGTCACAGACCGGGCCGCTGGGGCGCTGACCCCCGGACTCTCTCCAGTAAACTCCAGGTGATGACTGAGCTAGACTCATCATCATTACTGATTCTATGTCATCATGAAGGCTCTTGACTAATATAATGGACTCCAACAACATGCCCATTGGAGAAGACAGGTATAGATACTAAAAAAAAAAGGGACAAAGGAATTAATGTACAATTGCTATGGATCCCATCACAAATTGGACTACTCTTCATGGTAAAGTTGAAATGTTAGCAAGAAGATTACCAGAAGGAGAATGTAGAATATAACTTATTAGGAGAGAAGTAAATAACGAAAAGGAATTGTATAGGAATGCCGTTAGAGCCTGAGTAAGATTCTATAACCCACTATGATAAACATGAACGTAGATAAGTATGCTTATGGAGCAACGTGCAATGTGAACAGGACTGACTGATGTTTTAGTGGCCGGCTTAGGCTTGGTTACAAGTACTTTGGCAGTTTGGAGACACTTCAGAATGATCAAACTAAATGTTAAATTATGTGATCAGGCATATGGTCACTGTCTTGAAACACTATGGCTTAATTGTCCACTATTAAGGAAATACAGAGACAGACGGTATGAGGCCAAAGCTCATGTGACATCTTCAGGTCACTTGTTCTATCTTAGGCTGGAATTTGCTGACACTAACAGCACCTTTCAAGGCAGGTGAATTCTGGACCTAGAAAATGTACAGAGAAACCTTCACGGCGCGACATAACGGAGATAAAAACACCTCAATTACTGCGAGCGTGGAGGTTCCTGACTGTATTCCCTGGAATGCAGACGGGAGAGATACTTGATATATTACACTTGAAATCCTAGAGGGACTAGTACCAAAAACTTGCACCACGGAAAATCACTCATACGAAAGCAAAGACTTGGCAGGACGATGCAACATCCCCAATGAAAGCAGGGGTGTCACTAGCACGTTAGAGACCATACATAAGTGTCAGGGGCCCGAGGGACTGTTCAACTGACTCCCCAGGCATACATAAGGGGGATTTATCAAACAGACCCTTGGCGTCTTCAAGCTGGTACGGACAAGACGGCGCTCCCTAAAGTCGGTTCCTGTCCAGCCGGGCTGTGGATCGTACGTTGGTTTGCGTGCAGCTGCAGTAAACAGCCTGGTTCGATCAGGCTCTGATCCACCAGGAGGCCTGGTCACAAGACGGGCGCGGGGGCGTTGACCCCCGGAACTCTCTCCAGGTAAACTGCCAGGTAAACCCTATGTGACTGTCAAGATATCTTAATAATGAAAATAAGATACCAGATATACAAAAGCAAAATTTCCTAAAATTTGCTGTTACAGATAAGTGAACTATAGACATGTAGATTTAAATCCATATGTATTCTTGTTAATCCTATGGGGGCAAGTTCCTAAGCCTTTTGAGTATCCATAGTGCTCTTGTGCTACCGTCACCAATAAACACAATAAACTAGCCACTTCAGTAGCAAAATCTAAATCTAATTTGGTGTGCAGTGTGTGCCAATGCTCATTCCTTCTGAACGGAATTATGATATGATCAAACAGCACGACTGTTGCTAAACAATGTACCAACTGTAAGACCTCAGATTTACAGGCAGCTCATGTGAGTGCAGTGGTGAGGTTGCCCACATCACAGCACTGCACCTCCCCCTGTACTCCCAATTGTGAGCCCAGGCGTTCCAGACACCTCGAGTCTGAATTACGATAGCCTACAGACACTACCCTACCTTCCTCCTTGACAAAAACAGTATAAACCCACTTGAATACAACAAAGTCTCATTTAGACTCCATGGACGAGGCCTCAGTAGGAAGTTCACAGCGACCTAGAGACTGTTGTTGGGCTAACAGAAATTCTCCAAAGGCCAATGGTAATTGATGACTGGACTGACATTTTGCTTAACAAATTACTTAGACTATACAACAAACAATTGTCCTATAAAAAACAAAACAGATCACAAACAAACGGCTTGGTTGCCCATGGCTAATTCAGCACCCTTTCTGACAATCCATTTGACAAGGAAAACACCAATTGAAAAGCAAATATAGGACAGGGCTTAATACACATAAGATACTCTTAAACACTATTCCATCAGCTCACCAAAGTATAAAAAAAGCCAAAACTATACTACTACAGTTAGATTCCACCACAGACACTAGTAGGAGATAGTGAAAAAATACCTGGAAAACACTCTCTCAGATTCTAGGGACCACAAACTGAGAAAAAACCAAGAATATTGTCCTAACTAACCTAATGAAACACCACTAATCCCACTGACACAGCTAACAGATTAACGACATCTTCTCAAACATAGGATCTAATCTCGCCAGTTAAAATCCCACATACCAAGCCCTATGCGGGCATACCTAGATGGAAAAAATTTCCCTAATTTCCTTCTATCTTGCAGCAACTGAGCCACGAAGGTCATTGAGATCATAAAGTCACTTAAAAAATAACTCGGGGAATCTGTTCTCATGTCCCACCATTACTGTACAACGAGCGGCCCATGTCCATTACATGGCTATTTCATTTCTTTTTAACAAGTCAATAGAGACTAGCAATTCCCGAGAAACTACTCAATGATGGGCAAGGGTTACACCAATACATAAAGTGGTGCCCTACAGACTTTAACAATATAGGCCAAATCTAACTTACATGCTATCCAAATTTTGAGAAACTCGTGCCACAGGAGACTGTATTCATTTACAACAGCTCAAAACATACTCAAACCCCTGCCAGTTTGGATTCAGGAAAATAAAATAAAAGCACTAATGATGCAATCATAAAAATGCTAGATCTGCTTTACACTGCATTGGAAAATAAGGAATATCAATAGGAATTTTTATTGACCTGAGAAAAGCTTTTGCAAGTAAACCACGACATCCTACTCCACAAAACTTGATTCATACGTTATAAGAGGCCATCGCTTGCTTATTTCAAATCTTACATTACTAATAGGTATCGTACGTCACCATAAAGACACCGCATCAGCAAACACGGCCACTGTACTGGAAGTTCCGCAGGGAAGTGTCCTTGGTCCCCTGCTCTTCCGCATATACTCAATGACCTTCACAAATGTATACCCAACACCTGAAACCCATTCTCTTTGCTGATGGACACGACTTTGTCATCTCTCACCCTAATCTTGGCCACCCTCAACACCAATTAGTGAATGAGGAGCTTGATTAAAATATCGGACTTGGATGACAAGCCAATAAACTTACGCTTAACACTGACAAAAAACCTACTATATTATGTTTGGTTAGCAGAGCAGGAGGATGCACAAATTAACATTAAGATTGACAACACTCTAAATTACCAGAAATAATGAGGGGAAAAATTCCTAGGCTTATATCTTGATAACAACTGAATTCAGCACCATATCCAGCATATAGCCAAAAAAGAATCCAAAAAACGGTTGAATCTCTTCCAAGATACGATAACTACGTGACCGCAAAATGCCCTTCTCACAACTATACCACTCATAATTTATCCATACCTCACCTATGCTATTCTGTGCTTTGGATCAACTGCAAGAACACACCTAAAGCCATTAAATAAACAACAAAAAGCTGCAGTTAAGAATAAATCACTAAATCCCATCCCTGGGCAACACACCCCCCCACTTTCATAGATCTAAACTTACTCCCAGTTCAGTACATCCCCACTTACTACTGTGGCAATCTATATCTACAGGGCCTTAAAACCTCTAATAATCAACCTTGACCTAAAACGCTTTTCTTGATAGTTGTGACAGAACCCACAGGCATAACACCAGACATCAAAAAACATCTCTACGACATTCCCCGTGTCCGACTAAACCTTTACAAAAATTCAATGTTTGTCAAAGGACCTAAAATCTGGAACACCCTACCTGAGAACTCCTAGAACTGCAGACACATTCATCACTTCAAAACTAACATTAGAAAACATTTATCTCCCTGATACACCCCGTCAACTAACTAACGAATACCACCTGGTGCGTTCACACTTAGACTCACTCATTTGACCATAAACAGAAAGATTAATCTCAGTCTTAAAAATAATGAAATTGTGATACTCAATACTGAAACTATGTTTACTGTACCTAAACAAAGCATTCACATTGCTAAACTCACAATAACTAGTATTTAGTCACTTAGCCATAATACAAACTTACCCTCATAATTTGTATAATATTTTTCCAATAAGAATAAAACTAAGGTATGCCCGAAATGCCTAGCCATGCTAAGCGTTCTAGTGGTACACTTGTAATCACAATTTGCTACATGTAACCAAACAATAAACCAAATTTCTGTAAAACTCAGCATTGTAATCTCTTTATAGAGAATAAACTTGAATGTTTTGACGAAAATAACATTACGATTTTCGAAAATTACGACTATCGAGCCTTACGATTATCAACTGGCCACTATACATGTAACCAAGCTTATGCCTGGCCACTACAATGTTTACATCACAAATTTGCTCATAAACATACTTATGTTCTTGTTTTCATAGTGGGTTATGATCTACTCATGCTTCTAGCTACATTCCTATAACAATCATTTTCATTATTACTCTCCTAATATTATTCCCTAATGCTAGGACACGATATACCAAACTTATATTCTACATTCTCCTTCTGGGGTCTCTTCTTGGCTAACATATCAATTTCATCATGAAGGAGTAATCACAATGTGTGATCATGGAGATCCTTAGCAATTGTTCAATTAATTCCTTTGCGTCCTGGATTTTTGAGTCTATACCTGGCTTCTCCAATGAGGCATGTTGTTTGATGTCATTTATATGAGCAAGCAGCCTTCAGTGATGACAGAGAATCAGTAATGATGATAAAGTCAAGCTCAAGTGTCATAAGTTAGGCTTTAGTGCCATTAGGATTGCCAAGCAATCAGTTTACAGTATAGACACCTTGTTGTTAATTCCTGTGCTTAGTTCAACAAATTGATGCAGCCCTGCAGAGGATTCTGTTTAGATCCATCAGTGTATATAACTTGTGATAACTTATTACTACCAGCTAGGTGAGAAATTTCTTCTTGAGCAGTTGCTTTAACACTGCAGATGATTGGTTGTATCTCCAAGGCTGCCTGTTTAATTCTGGGAGGTGGCAGCTGAAGGATGGTAATGGTTATGTGGCAGGTTTCCGACTGCCCTTGTTTTGTCTGCCAGGTGCCTCAAAGTAGCTATGAGTTTGCTAATCCTGAAGTGCTGGTTTACTGGCATGATGGGTTAGGTTATGCAGGGGTTCCATTGCTGCTCTGCATGCTTGTTGTGTTGAGTTCTCTTGGATGAAAGGAGGAGGAACTTGTATGGACCTTTCTGCCTTCTAGTGACTGTCCTCTACGTGCCTTTTTTTCTATTATTTTCTTTCCTTTTTTTTTCTTAAAAATAATAATAATAAAGAAGTCCCCCAATCAATCACATGAGTCTTCGTTCCATGATAACCCTTCTCCTCCCAGGCCCCTTTTTGTTTCCACATCCTGTTCTGACTTGGCTTCATCCTTTTTACCATTCTTCAGACTCTTCCCATACCCATTTGGGAACAAAACTTTCCTCTGCCTCCATTGCACTTTGTTGCCACATATTCCATATCTCGTTTACTGATTTTCCTACCATTTCTCTGTCCCACTGAACCTCCTGCAGGAAGTTTCTCATACCTGTGTAGTCCCCCCTGTATAGTTTGGCCTGTCCCCTTCAGTTCTGTGTGTGTGTGTGTGTGTGATGTGTGTGTGTGTGTGTGTGTGTGTGTGTGTGTGTGTGTGTGTATGTGTGTGTGTGGTGTTGTGTGTGTGTGTGTGTGGCGTGTGTATGTGTGTGTGTGTGTGTGTGTGTGTGTGTGTGTGTTAGGTGGTCATAGAGTTTTGTGAATATCTTGATTATAGTGATTTTAGTAGGATTTGAGATGCATTTGTGGATGTGAATTGTGATTTTTGTGTGTGTTCTGAAGATGGTGTGTTGGGAGATGGGTTGTGATGGCGAGGATATGGGTGAGGGTTGTATTTAGAAATATGGGGAGATTTTACTGAAACTAAAAAGGTAACTGTGTGAATATTTTAAAAAGAAAATTATAGAAATGAAAAGTTATGATATATTGGAAAAGAATGGAGGGTGTTGAACATGTCGCAATGTTGAGGTAGTTGATGCGAGTTAATATTAATTTATGTCGGATGGATACAAGGAGATGGGTTATGGAGAGGATTTTAATTAGAATTTATAGTACTGTAGGGTGAGGGAATGTGTATTACTTTTAAGATTTCAGTTTTAAAAGAAGGGGGGGAAAAAATGTGAATAAATTGGTAATTGGTGAGGGTTGTGGGTAATGTAGTCGAATTAGAGATACGAAAAAAGATGATATAAGTTGTTTGTTTTGTGGACTTTTTCTGATGAAATTAGTTAAAACCAAAAAAAAGAATTGTGGGATGTGGGTGATGTGGGGTGTTGTGACTTTTCTGATGAAATTAGTTGAAACGAGAAAAATTGTGGGTTGTGGGGTGTTGTGGGTTGTGGGTGGGGGGGTGTTGTGGGTGTTGTGGGTGTTGATTGGGTTGTGGTTGTTGTTGTTGTGGACTTTTGATGAAAATAGCGAAAACGAGAAAAATTTGTGGGTTGTGGGTAGTTTGTGGGTTTGTGGGTTGTTGTTGTTGTGACTTTCCGATTGAAATTAGATAAATGAGATAAAATTGTGTGTGTGCGTGTGTGTTAGGTGTCATAGAGTTTTTTTGTGAAAATCTTGGTTACAGTGATGACATGAGTTAAAACGAGTATAAAATTTTGTTGGTAATTGATGAGGGTAGTGTAGTCGAATTAGAGTTAACCGAAAAAAAAAAGATGATATAAGTGGGTTGTGATTGAAAATTAGTTTAAAAACGATTATTCAAAGGTGTTTTGAAGGTGTTCAAGGAGTGTTATGTGAGTATTCAAATGATTTATGAGAGTGTTTTGGGCGATGTTCAAAAAGTAAAGTGTTTGAGGTAGTTTTTTGTGACTTTTTTTTGATGTATTGTGTCCCCTCTAATAACTTTATGAACTAAAAGGGTGTTAAAAAACGGAAAATGCCTAGTCTGGAGGACTGAAAGGGTATGAGTTGTAATTTAATGAATATGTGTAAGTGCAGGATAAATTAGAGATGTCAATCTTATTTGGGAGTACTCAAATAGTGTTTTGGAAATGTTCAAAGGTGTTCAAAGGTGTTTTGAGTGTGTTCAAATGTTGTTTTTTGAAGGTGATCAAGGGTGTTTTGAAGGTGTTCAAGGGTGTTTTGAAGGTGTTGAAAGGTGTTTTGAGGTTATTCAAAGGTGTTTTGAGTGTGTTCAAATGTTGTTTTTTGAAGGTGATCAAGGGTGTTTTGATTGAATTCAGCGTGTTTTTAGTAGTATTCAGTGGTGTAATTGGGAGTACTCAAATAGTGTTTTGGAAATGTTCAAAGTGTAGACAGCCTGTACTGTCAGAGCACACAGCCTAGCCGTCTGCTCTGACTAGTTCATATTTCGCGGCATTCAGTGCTGCCCTCTGTAGGCCTACCTAGGTCGGTGGGAAGCACAGACCACCCTCTCTCACTCTGGATCGACCGAACTTTGACGTACACAAGTACTCCCCCTCCACGGACTGGGGGGCTTGCGGTCATCCTCACACTGCCCGTTTGTGTACTCACTCCTACCCGATTAAAGCCAATCTAGTCCACGGCGTATCATTGCTACCTACGCTACCTTCATCGGCACTAAACCGCTGTCGTTCAAACAGTTAAGAACAGCAATAAAGTGGGGACAGCGGAGGTCAGCGGCATTGTGAGCCTCTTCAGGGTGGAGGGGTAATAAACCACCAATCGGTCGACGCCAGTCAACCATCATCCGTCGTTCATCCAACGCACCTGCTGGCCTAAAGGAGATTATCTGTTACTCCCAGCGTCTTGACGGGACCCGAGATAGATCTTCGTCCTAGATTTTCCCACAAAAATCTGTGGACATAGGCCGTCACGGCGTCATCTCCAGCCTTAGCAGTCAACCGTGTTCACCTCATCACCCTCTCTACAGCCCTTCAACACTCTCCAGCCCCATTCTCCTGCTCCTACAGGTCCCTTAACGCCCTTCTCAGCTACAAGAAGTAGAGGTGAGGTCGCTTTAGGTGTTGTCGCTTCGTGTGGGCTCCACCCGTGAACCACGAGGCAGCTCTGGGGTTGGTTTATACCCTAATTCAGCGGTGTAACACACCAGCCCTCTCCTACGCCCTTCTGCGAGCAACGACGTCCATCTCTGCTGTCCATGTGTGTTGGGTGTTCTTCCAGTTTCCTCAAGAAGTTCTACCTGGCTTTAAACCACGTGGGAACCCAGTTGGCTTAGCCCCTAAGCCAGCAAAGTTCAGCAGTCTACAGCAGCTCGTGACTCATCATAGTGTCTACAAAAACTACTCAGCTGTCTACGGTATATCCAGCCAGTGCAGTTTTTTTTTTTTGAGTTGCCCAGTTTAAAATTTTTTTTTTCCTTTCCCTTGCTGTTTTATTCCAGGTTCATACCAGTTTCTGTTTTCCCCAGGTGATTTGTTACAGTAAAAACTTACTCGTCCAGTTCAAAGTTTCACTTAAGAAACTTGTTTTAGCACGTTCGGTAGTGCATGCAGTAAATGTTTTGTTCTCCGTCGTGCTGAAGCCGCAAGTCAGTCAGCGCGCCCAGACACGCTTGCCAGTGTAAACAACCATACACTGCTGTGGTTCACGCGGGTATCCACGTTCTTCTAATATCTTATACCTCCACAGAGTTACCCGTCCTTCCTGTTCTTCCCAAGTCCATTCTGATAATTTTGTCTACGACATTGAAGCCCCATAGCAGTATACAAATGCTACGAGGCGTGTAGTGTTACTAGAGCATCACTAAAAGTTCCAGGCACCCGTACCTTCGTCCATCTGCTGCACTCAAAGTTAAGTAAACAGTGACTTCCCTCGCATTTCCTAATGGGACATGTAATTCAGAGGGCAGCACTGCCCTGACCGTTTAATACAGGGCTTTTTTTTTTCTTTTGTTATAAAACACTGGTGCACATTATGTACAATAATACTATATCCATGGAATTCATTACACTATTGGGTACCTCTTCTAAAAGTATTTAACATAAATTACATGATGTTGTCCACCTGACTCTATTATCGACTAGCATACAATGTTCGTGTGCATTTAATACCCATTTCTGACAAGCAAACAATTAGCATAATAGCGTGGAGTCAGGACAGTCAGTAGGTACATCAATGTCACAGTAATGTACTGTTGTCCTGAGGTCGCAGGCCTAAAGTATGGAGCCGAAGGAATTGGAGGAATTTCAAAAACCCATAGGGGGGTTCCAAAAAAAAATTTGATCCGAGGAGGAGATCATAAGAAATTTCGAAAATCCCATAGGGGGTGTCCACCCCAAAACTTGATCGAGGAATTGGAGAATTTCGAAACCCCATAGGGGGGAATTCCAAAAACTTGGTATATTGAGAATTTTTGGATTGGGGGGGTGGGGTCGGGGGGGTGTGTAGACAGCCTGTACTGTCGCACAGACAGCCATGCTGTCTGCCAGCAGCTTAGTTCATATTTTTGCGCCACTCAGGTGCTGCCCTCTGTAGCCAGTCCATGGTGGGGGAGCACTTGTGTCTGTCAAGTCGGTCAGCCTAGGAGGAGAAGGGAGGCATGGGCCGGCAGGGTGGCGTGCCTACCTAGGGCTGGCTACAGAGGGCAGCACCTGAGTGGCACAAAATATGAACTAAGCTGGCAGACAGCAATGGGCTGTCTGTGCAGACGTACAGTGTTCATACGCTCGAACCCTACCACGCGTCGCTCCCGACGTGGACCAATACTGGTGGGCCCGTAGCCCGTAGGTATAAAGGAATTATGAACACTAGCTTCCCCAGAGAGGGACTGGCTTTCGCTCATATAAATCAAAAATGGACATAAAAATTGCAACAGGCAAAAAAAAAACTCTCCATCCAGGGGAAGAGAAAACGGGTGTGCCCGCACTGTTAACGAGGAGAGAGTCGGAGACGTCAGCACTGGAACTAAAATCTTCTATATACAGGTTGTCCGCAGGGCTGAAATCGTTGACCACTGTTTACGAACGTTGTGTTGCACCCTCACATTCTGCAAAACATTGATCTGACAGTAGCATTTCTAAGGTTGTGACATGTGGTCTCAGAGGGCGCATGCCTCTTTACAGTAATACAGGCTTTTTTCCTTTGTTATAAACACTGGTGCACATACATACAATAATATATAATCCATGGAATTCATTACACTCTGGGTACCCTTCTAAAAGTATTTACATAATTACATGAGTTGTCCACCCTGACTCTATTATCGAATAGCTTATACAATGTGTGTGCATTTCAATACCCATTTCTGCAAGCAAACAATTAGGCATACTAGGTAGGAGTCAGACAAGTCAGTAGGTACATCAATGTACAGAAATGTTCTGTTTTCCTGGGTCGAGGCCATAAGTATTAGAGGGAAGCCTTACTGGGCCGTCTTCCGTACCAGTAGTAGTGGGAGAAGGGAATAGACGTTTGTACAAACAGGGGCATGAATTGAAATATTTGGCTAAGATGGCAGCTGGACATTGCCATGCATTGCTACACCAGTGTGTTGTTTGCCTACAGCACAGGGTACCATTACAGGTCCTAACCCCATTCTAAAGTATCCATACAAAGTGAGCCTGGATTAGAGGAACTTCTGTCGACCTGATTGACGAAGAACTTCTCGACTCGGAGAAAGGGAAAATAAGCACCTGCTTGTAATGGTAGATACTTGACCGCGGTACAGTGAAGTAGTACCCATTCCTGATAAAACCGCCCGAAACGTGTCGCTAGTGCTTTCAGTGAGCACTGTTGTTCTTCGTCCCCCCCCCCCTCATACTTGCCCACGTGTCCTTCTGTTCAGGACAATGGATGGGTCTGGAGCTTTATAAATGGATAATGCAGGATCTTTGCTCCAGATTCACATTCATCAAGCGCCAGTAGCTCCACGCCACCTGCGAGTAATGGTTTTGCTGAACGTACAATCGCAAAGGTCCTGGAGGTGCTCCAGAGTAACCGTTAACCCAAGTTGTACTACATGGGATTGAGGCTTTCCAGATGTTCTCAGTGGTAATTAAATTCCTACCCGCAAACAGCTCGATCGGTGAGACACTTCATTTTGCTTTTGTTTGGCTATGACAAGCGCTTACCATACGAATATTCTGTTTGCTCCACTCTAGACCTTACTTACGTTACTATAACCCCAGTGTAGTAAAGATGAGGGACAATGGGCAGCTTGTCTTCCATCGGGGATACGAGAGAACCTTATGAAAGTACTGAGTAGGTTAACGTTCTGGCGCAATGCCCGCGCAAGGAAAGCAAAGTGGAACCAGGTTGCCAAAAGTTATTTGACTCAACCCAGTGCAGACCCCAGGTATGCACAAATTGTCCCCAAAGTTTGTGGGGTCCTTACCGTGTCCTACCGACGCTCGTGGGCATAAGAGTTTTTCGAGGGGTGAGGGAGATTGTACGGAAACTATCAAGGAAGCCCACCTTGATCACATGTGAAGTATGTGGACCATATGCAGGGCCGAAGCAGAGCTGGAGGGGAGCTGTGCGTTGCAACACACGATCAGACTAATGTTAGGGACAAACTGTCTATCCTCTTCTCCACTACACTGGATGGAAGACGGCCAAGTAGGCTCCGTATTATGGCCTGCGGAACAGGACAACAGTACATTTTCTTGGACATTGACGTACTACTGACTTGTTGACTCCTACGTAGTTATGCTAATTGTTTGCTTGCAGAAATGGGTTATAAAGCACACAACATTGTATTAAGCTAGTCGATATATGAGTCAGGGTGGACAACATCATTAATTATGTAATACTTTTGAGGGTACCCAGAGTGTAATGAATTCCATGGATATAGTATTATTGTACGTATGTGCACCAGTGTTTTATACAAAAGGGAAAAAAAAGCCTTGTATTATGGTCAGGGCAGTGCTGCCCCTTCCTGAGTCACATGTCACACCTTAGGGAAAGTGCGTCGGTCAGTAAGGTTTGCAGATGTAGTGGGTGCAACACGTTCGTAGATGAGTGGTCACCGGATGTTCGCCTGCGGACAACCTGTTATATAGAGATTTTAGTTCCAGTGACTGACGTCTCGGACTCTCTCCTCGATGAAACTGCGCGGGCAAACCCGTTTTCTTTCCCTGGATGGGCAGAGTTTTTTTTAGCCTGTTGCCTTTTTATGTCCCATTTTTGATTTACTAGTGAGCGAAAGCCAGTCCCTCTTGGGGTAGCTAGTGTACGTAATTACTTTATACCTACAGGCCCACCAGTATTGTCGCATCGGGAACGACGCACGGTAGGTGGGCGAGCGTATGTAGACAGCTGTATTGTTGCACAGACAGCCCATGCTGTCTGCCAGCTTAGTATAAGTTTGCGCCACTCAGGTGCTGCCCTCTGTAGCCAGGCCTCTAGGTAGGCAACGGCCACCCTGCGGCCCATGCCTCCCTCTCACTCCTTGCTGACCGACTCTTGACAGACACAAGTGCTCCCCTCCACAGACTGGCTTGCGGTCACTCCCTCACACTGCCCGTTGTGTAGTCACTCCTACCCAATTAAAAGCCAAAACTAGTCCACGGCCGTATCTTTGCTCCTACGCTTCTCCATCGGCAGTAAACCAAATTGTTCGCAGAAAGAATAGGATATAACAGGTTGGAAGGAAGGGGACAACTCCAAAAAACCTTGATCCAAGGAGATGGAGATTTCGAAACCCCATGGGGGGAATCCAAAAAAAAAAACTTGATCCAAGGAGATCGAGTTTGTGTAATATTGAGAAATTTTTGGGATGGGGGTGGGGTGGGAAGGAGGGACAATCCAAAAAACCTAGGATCCAAGGATGATGGAGAATTTCGAAAAACCCCATAGGGGGGAATCAAAAAAAAACTTGAATCCGAGGAGATGGAGACTTTGATTTCTGAGAAATTTTGGCATGGGGTGTGTGAAAAAGGAGAGGGGGGGAACCTCAAAAAATTGATCTGAGGAGATAGAGGAGCACAAGAAAATGAAATTCAAAAAAAAATCGAAAAAAAAAATCGGAAAAAAAATTCAGGCGCGGGGGGCGATCCGGCATGACGCTGCAGAAGGCGCAGCAGAAAGGCATGGGCGGGGGGTCGCGCAAGGGCGCAGGCGGCTGCGCTGCGGGCGGCGTGCGTGGTCACGCGGAGGGGTCGCGAAGGGGGGTCGCAAAAGGGGGAGTCGTCGGCGGGGGGTATTGGTTGGGGGAGCAACGGTGTGAGGTAGTCTCGAGGGGGGGCTGAGGTCAAGGTCAAACCGGAAGTAACACCTAGTGTGCGAAAAGGGGGACCCCCAGCCGCTGGTCTTAGGACCGGATACACCGCCAGAGGAAGGCCCTAGACCCAGATACCCACGCCCAGTGGAAGGCCTAAAACCGTAAGGGTACGCTCAGTGGAAGGCCCTAAAAACCCGGATACACTGCCAGTTGACTACTCATGGCATGTAATTTATCGCCTGTTCGAAGTTCATTTGGCGTCTTGATAACATCGGATAGGCTTGTGTTAATTCCAATTTTGTGGCTCTCTCATAAAATTCACTGTTGATCTTCGACTCTCAGTCTGGTTAGCGGCTTGCTAAAAGCTGAGTCATATTGGGACTTGAGGTAGCTCACTCATTTCCTTGCATGTCATCTGTTAGGACCATCTTGTTTAAGTAGGGTCCCAATACTGGAGTTGTTCTCGATTTTGATTTGGGCATAGGAGAAGAAATACTTTGATTTTCTTTCGATTTCATTTATGGCTTTTGTTTTCCGCGATTCCTTTGACTCCTAAAGGATTCTTTTAGCTTAAGTTCGATGCCTTGTATTTCTCTGACCCAGTGTCTCCCTGCGCATTCATTTCAGATATATTGACTCTTTTAGCCGCTCTGTTATTCTTTTCCGTCGCCTGTAAAGGGAGCGCCTGTCTCTTTCTGTTTTTACATCTACTCCCCTTCCTTTTTTCTTAGAGGAATAAGCCTTGTGCATACATCGTGTGCCACCGATGTTTAAATCTGTTTAGGCATAAGTTGGGGTCTGTGTTGTTTTGTATATCTTCCAGCTTATATCGGTTAGTACTTAAGAGCAAATAGCATAGTTTGTTACGGTCTTTATCTTCAGGACCTTTATTTTTAAGCTTTTTTCGGCATTTTGGCAGCAGTTTCATAAGGCAAAGTCTTGAAGGCCAAGGTTATAGGCTTCTTTCTCACAAAATTGCTGAAGCTGGAACGGATACGATTGCTGCACTTTTGAAATTCATCACCATGCTCAAGCGCATAATCCTGTTACATATATTTATTAAACTTTGTCAGAATCTGTTCAAGATGCTCAATTTTTTTCTGGAAAGTTGTTATAATTGAGGGAGGTCAGGCGAATCCAATGCCTCTCCGGAGGATGGACTTTGGGTGAGATGCTTCTTTAAACACCTATCACCTTAACAGGTAACCATGGTTTACAAAAAACCCACACAAGGATGCTTACATTAGTGATCTCAACTATGATTTACTCAGAACTCTAAGCCACGTGGCCGATAACCCTTCGTTGGCACTGTATAATCTCAGTTACATTGAGGGAGTTCTTCCTACTTCCGGGACCAATAGCTCATTGTGACCTATCCCTAAGCCCCAAACAGCCCTGATATTTGTAGACGATATCTTAAACTAGTGTCTTTGTAATCTTTTGAAAGAATGATTTTAACAGACTGTTTACTACAGAATCAGACAATAACTTTCCCCTTACCTCTATGGGTGTCATGAAAGGTAAAAGGGGCATGAACTATATTCCACCCTTTCTCCACTGCACACTTCTCACTAGTTTTACCACTTTTCTTGATCTAAAATCTGCATTTAAAATTGCAAACAGAAACCGTTTTACTGCATGAAAATAGCCCAAAATGAATTATTGGTGGTAGCTTACTCTGCTGGATAAAGGATACTTGTCAAATAGAGTATCCTCTGTCCTTACCAGGTTTATAGTGGTTTTAAAGAAATGTCTTTAGGTACAACGCAGGGAGAGTTCTTAGTCCCATGCTATTTGTATTTGATTAATGACTCTCCTAAATGCTCTACCTGCCTCACCTAAACATATAGCTATAAAGCTATGCTGATGACATCATGATCCATACAACAGGGCATCAGAGATGAGTACCATTCTTAATTGAAGTTCAAGTAATTTGTAATCGACTAGGCCTCATTAATTCTTCCTCTATAACAAAGATTTAAATTAACAAGCAAACGACATCCCCACCCATCTATTTCGCAGGGTGAAATTCATTAGCTACATTAAAACTTACAGATATCTTGGTGTAGATGTACCTTTAACAAATCCACTATCCCACAAACTAAATAGAAATGCAAAGCTAGGCTAAATGCTCTCAAAGCTGTTGCTGGTACAACCCAATACAGTGCTAATGTGAGAATCGTGAGAGTGATGTACATAGTCTATGTTAGGTCCGTAATTGATTATTCTGCTTCCCATGTTGAATATTAGCTAGAGAAAGTTCCTCCGACCCTTTGAGTTAATGCAAAATGAAGCTCTCAGAATTATTCTGGGCTGTCCCAGATCTGCAAAAGTTATTAATATGAGAAAGGAGCCTGGTATTTCTAAGTATCAGTGATAGGTTTTGTAGAGATTAACACTGTACTCACGGTATTAGAATGTGAGAAATGAACCAGACTCTGTCACAATGAATATACAACACTAAGTGATCTAGAGGGTAAATACACACAGATCTAAATGGATTGTTTGAAAACGTGCAGTTGCAATTAAGTTTTATAACCTGCATGAAACCTGTATCATGCAGGCAACAAAGAGCATTTCACCCCTCCATGGAAGATGTGTTCATTTATATTCAATACCTGCAAGTCCCTCCGAGAAGCTCATGCTAGTAATCCCTTCCTTAAATCACTTGTTAGTGCAAACTGCTCAAGAAGAAATTTCTGGCCAGCTGTAGAAATAAGTTATTCACAAGTTATGTACACTGAATGGATGTAAACAGGAGTTCTTTGGCGGGCTGCATCTGCTCTTGTTGCCACCTCCCTAGTTAAGAACGATAATAAAATTTGTTTGAGTTAGGCATAAGAATTAACAAAGCTGGGCGTTCTACACTGCAAAAACTTGAATTGTTTGCAATCCTAATGGACCTAAAACCGGTGGTTACGCTCTCGCTTCACAGGGTGAGGGCCTGGGTATCGATTCCCAGCCGCAGTAGAAACATTGGACGTGTTTCTTTCCACCTGTTGTCTATGTTCCCCATCAGTAAAATGCGGTACCTGGGTGTTAAGTCGACTGGTGTGGGTCGCATCCTGGACCACTGACTAAGGAGGCCTGGTCACAGACCGGGCCGCTGGGGCGCTGACCCCCGGACTCTCTCCAGTAAACTCCAGGTGATGACTGAGCTAGACTCATCATCATTACTGATTCTATGTCATCATGAAGGCTCTTGACTAATATAATGGACTCCAACAACATGCCCATTGGAGAAGACAGGTATAGATACTAAAAAAAAAAGGGACAAAGGAATTAATGTACAATTGCTATGGATCCCATCACAAATTGGACTACTCTTCATGGTAAAGTTGAAATGTTAGCAAGAAGATTACCAGAAGGAGAATGTAGAATATAACTTATTAGGAGAGAAGTAAATAACGAAAAGGAATTGTATAGGAATGCCGTTAGAGCCTGAGTAAGATTCTATAACCCACTATGATAAACATGAACGTAGATAAGTATGCTTATGGAGCAACGTGCAATGTGAACAGGACTGACTGATGTTTTAGTGGCCGGCTTAGGCTTGGTTACAAGTACTTTGGCAGTTTGGAGACACTTCAGAATGATCAAACTAAATGTTAAATTATGTGATCAGGCATATGGTCACTGTCTTGAAACACTATGGCTTAATTGTCCACTATTAAGGAAATACAGAGACAGACGGTATGAGGCCAAAGCTCATGTGACATCTTCAGGTCACTTGTTCTATCTTAGGCTGGAATTTGCTGACACTAACAGCACCTTTCAAGGCAGGTGAATTCTGGACCTAGAAAATGTACAGAGAAACCTTCACGGCGCGACATAACGGAGATAAAAACACCTCAATTACTGCGAGCGTGGAGGTTCCTGACTGTATTCCCTGGAATGCAGACGGGAGAGATACTTGATATATTACACTTGAAATCCTAGAGGGACTAGTACCAAAAACTTGCACCACGGAAAATCACTCATACGAAAGCAAAGACTTGGCAGGACGATGCAACATCCCCAATGAAAGCAGGGGTGTCACTAGCACGTTAGAGACCATACATAAGTGTCAGGGGCCCGAGGGACTGTTCAACTGACTCCCCAGGCATACATAAGGGGGATTTATCAAACAGACCCTTGGCGTCTTCAAGCTGGTACGGACAAGACGGCGCTCCCTAAAGTCGGTTCCTGTCCAGCCGGGCTGTGGATCGTACGTTGGTTTGCGTGCAGCTGCAGTAAACAGCCTGGTTCGATCAGGCTCTGATCCACCAGGAGGCCTGGTCACAAGACGGGCGCGGGGGCGTTGACCCCCGGAACTCTCTCCAGGTAAACTGCCAGGTAAACCCTATGTGACTGTCAAGATATCTTAATAATGAAAATAAGATACCAGATATACAAAAGCAAAATTTCCTAAAATTTGCTGTTACAGATAAGTGAACTATAGACATGTAGATTTAAATCCATATGTATTCTTGTTAATCCTATGGGGGCAAGTTCCTAAGCCTTTTGAGTATCCATAGTGCTCTTGTGCTACCGTCACCAATAAACACAATAAACTAGCCACTTCAGTAGCAAAATCTAAATCTAATTTGGTGTGCAGTGTGTGCCAATGCTCATTCCTTCTGAACGGAATTATGATATGATCAAACAGCACGACTGTTGCTAAACAATGTACCAACTGTAAGACCTCAGATTTACAGGCAGCTCATGTGAGTGCAGTGGTGAGGTTGCCCACATCACAGCACTGCACCTCCCCCTGTACTCCCAATTGTGAGCCCAGGCGTTCCAGACACCTCGAGTCTGAATTACGATAGCCTACAGACACTACCCTACCTTCCTCCTTGACAAAAACAGTATAAACCCACTTGAATACAACAAAGTCTCATTTAGACTCCATGGACGAGGCCTCAGTAGGAAGTTCACAGCGACCTAGAGACTGTTGTTGGGCTAACAGAAATTCTCCAAAGGCCAATGGTAATTGATGACTGGACTGACATTTTGCTTAACAAATTACTTAGACTATACAACAAACAATTGTCCTATAAAAAACAAAACAGATCACAAACAAACGGCTTGGTTGCCCATGGCTAATTCAGCACCCTTTCTGACAATCCATTTGACAAGGAAAACACCAATTGAAAAGCAAATATAGGACAGGGCTTAATACACATAAGATACTCTTAAACACTATTCCATCAGCTCACCAAAGTATAAAAAAAGCCAAAACTATACTACTACAGTTAGATTCCACCACAGACACTAGTAGGAGATAGTGAAAAAATACCTGGAAAACACTCTCTCAGATTCTAGGGACCACAAACTGAGAAAAAACCAAGAATATTGTCCTAACTAACCTAATGAAACACCACTAATCCCACTGACACAGCTAACAGATTAACGACATCTTCTCAAACATAGGATCTAATCTCGCCAGTTAAAATCCCACATACCAAGCCCTATGCGGGCATACCTAGATGGAAAAAATTTCCCTAATTTCCTTCTATCTTGCAGCAACTGAGCCACGAAGGTCATTGAGATCATAAAGTCACTTAAAAAATAACTCGGGGAATCTGTTCTCATGTCCCACCATTACTGTACAACGAGCGGCCCATGTCCATTACATGGCTATTTCATTTCTTTTTAACAAGTCAATAGAGACTAGCAATTCCCGAGAAACTACTCAATGATGGGCAAGGGTTACACCAATACATAAAGTGGTGCCCTACAGACTTTAACAATATAGGCCAAATCTAACTTACATGCTATCCAAATTTTGAGAAACTCGTGCCACAGGAGACTGTATTCATTTACAACAGCTCAAAACATACTCAAACCCCTGCCAGTTTGGATTCAGGAAAAATAAAAGCACTAATGATGCAATCATAAACATGCTAGATCTGCTTTACACAGCATTGGAAAATAAGGAATATCCACTAGGAATTTTTATTGACCTAAGAAAAGTCGGTCGTTGGATCTATGATTTCCTCACTAACAGAACACAGAGAGTAGTCGTCAACAGAGTAAAGTCCGAGGCAGCTACGGTGAAAAGCTCTGTTCCACAAGGCACAGTACTCGCTCCCATCTTGTTCCTCATCCTTATATCCGACATAGACAAGGATGTCAGCCACAGCACCGTGTCTTCCTTTGCAGATGACACCCGAATCTGCATGACAGTGTCTTCCATTGCAGACACTGCAAAGCTCCAGGCAGACATCAACCAAATCTTTCAGTGGGCTGCAAAAACAATATGAAGTTCAACGATGAGAAATTTCAATTACTCAGATATGGTAAACATGAGGAAATTAAATCTTCATCAGAGTACAAAACAAATTATGGCCACAAAATAGAGCGAAACACCAACGTCAAAGACCTGGGAGTGATCATGTCGGAGGATCACCTTCAAGGACCATAACATTGTATCAATCGCATCTGCTAGAAAAATGACAGGATGGATAATGAGAACCTTCAAAACTAGGGAGGCCAAGCCCATGATGACACTCTTCAGGTCACTTGTTCTATCTAGGCTGGAATATTGCTGCACACTAACAGCACCTTTCAAGGCAGGTGAAATTGCCGACCTAGAAAATGTACAGAGAACTTTCACGGCGCACATAACGGAGATAAAACACCTCAATTATTGGAGCGCTTGAGGTTCCTAAACCTGTATTCCTGGAACGCAGGAGGGAGAGATACATGATTATATACACTGGAAAATCCTAGAGGGACTAGTACCGAACTTGCACACGAAAATCACTCATTACGAAAGCAAAAGACTTGGCAGGACGATGCACCATCCCCCCAATGAAAAGCAGGGTGTCACTAGCACGTTAAGAGACCATACAATAAGTGTCAGGGGCCCGAGACTGTTCAACTGCCTCCCAGCACACATAAGGGGGATTACCAACAGACCCCTGGCAGTCTTCAAGCTGGCACTGGACAAGCACCTAAAGTCAGTTCCGGATCAGCCGGGCTGTGGCTCGTATGTTGGTTTGCGTGCAGCCAGCAGCAACAGCCTGGTTGATCAGGCTCTGATCCACCAGGAGGCCTGGTCTCAGACCGGGCCGCGGGGGCGTAGACCCCCGGAACTCTCTCCAGGTAAACTCCAGTAAACCACGAAATCCTACTCCACAAACTTGACCACTACGGTATAAGAGGCCATGCGCTTGCTTATTTCAAATCTTACATTACTAATAGGTATCAGTACGTCACCATTAAAGACACAGCATCAGCAACACGGCCACTTGATACTGGAGTTCCACAGGGAAGTGTCCTTGGTCCCCTGCTCTTCCTCATATACATCAATGACCTTCCAAACGTGTCCCAACACCTGAAACCCATTCTCTTTGCTGATGACACGACTTATGTCATCTCTCACCCTAATCTTGCCACCCTTAACACCATTGTGGATGAGGAGCTGATTAAAATATCGACTTGGATGACAGCCAATAAACTTACGCTTAACACATGACAAAAACTTACTATATTATGTTTGGTAGTAGAGCAGGAGATGCACAAATTAACATTAAGATTGACAACACTCTAATTACCAGAAATAATGGGGGAAAATTCTTAGGCTTATACCTTGACAATAACCTGAATTTCAGCACCCATATCCAGCATATAGCCAAAAAAGTATCCAAAACGGTTGGGATCCTCTCCAAGATACGATACTATGTGCCGCAAAATGCCCTTCTCACACTATACCACTCACTTATTTATCCATACCTCACCTATGCTATTTGTGCTTGGGATCAACTGCAGCAAACACACTAAAGCCAATAATAACCCAACAAAAAGCTGCAGTAAGAATAATCACTAATCCCATCCCTGGCAGCACACCCCCCCACTCTTCAAAGATCTAACTTACTCCCAGTTCAGTTCATCCACACTTACTACTGTGCAAATCTATATCTACAGGGCCTTAAACTCTAATATCAACCTTGACCTAAAACGCTTTCTTGATAGTTGTGACAGAACCCACAGGCATAACACCAGAAACAAACATCTACGACATTCCCCGTGTCCGACTAAACCTTTACAAAATTCAATGTATGTCAAAGGCCCTAAAATCTGAATACCCTACCCGAGAACTCTAGAACTGCAGACACTTCATCACCCTTTAAACTACCATTAGAAAACACTTTCTCCCATACCCCAGGAATGACTGGATTTGGTGTACGATTGTTCTGCCATTTCCTGCCAGTTTATTTTTCCTTCCTGGCTAACTACTAAAAAACCTACTCCCTTCTTGAGTGGCTGTAGTAAAAGGTTAGTACATAAAACTGGGTGAAAGAATGATTGTTAAACACACGCTCCACTATTATAATTATTAGAATTACTTCACGTGTTAATGGTATCTTATTAGTATTACGGATACGCAGAGGTGTATTGTATTTTGGGACATTATAAACAACTGACGTGCTCACACACACACGTGTGCACACACATACAGCCTCGGGGACAGGAGCTGAGTCTCGCCCCTGG
This sequence comes from Cherax quadricarinatus, assembly GCF_026875155.1. Classification (NCBI taxonomy): domain Eukaryota; kingdom Metazoa; phylum Arthropoda; class Malacostraca; order Decapoda; family Parastacidae; genus Cherax; species Cherax quadricarinatus. The sequence continues at coordinate 30,658 of NC_069476.1, read as the reverse complement.
AAAAACAACATCTAGGTGAGTAACACACAGCTGATCCTTGGAATTTGACCGCCATCCCCTCACCCCCCACACACCTTTCCTCCCCACAGACCTTTCCCCACCCCCGCTCTTGCCTTTCACTCCCTACTCCTCCTCTTTCCCTCTCCCCTCCTCGCATTTCCTTTCTCTATAGCCTTGTTCCCTCCCTTCCCCTACTCTCTCTTCTCTCTCTCTCTCTCTCCCTCACTCCCATTAACCCTATTCACCCTCCTCTCTCTTCCTATAGGCTTCGTCTCTCCATACTCATAGTCTCAATTCTCTCTCTCATAGCCTTATCCCTCATCCTCCTTTCTCCCTCTCCCTTCACTTTTCCTCCTCTACCCTTTCTCTCCCCTCCATTCTCTCTCTCTCCCCTTTGGTCATATCCCTCACCAAACTCAACCTTCTCATCCTTTTCTACCCCTGCTCTCTTCTCCTCTCTTCCCTCTATTACCTTACTTCTCCCCACTCACCCCACTCCCTATCCTACTTTCATATTTACCAAACAAACAAACAAACAAAAATAAACCCCCCACCACCAAAACAATTTATTAAATCTTCCTTCCCACCCTATAACATTACTGTCCTCACTTTCTTCACATCTTTTCTAATCTCACCACACCCTTTATTAATATATTTTAATTCACTTACTATCTCAATTAATAAACATTCCTTTTTCACTATCCTCTATCATTCATATTTACTAACTTAAAATCATCCTACTCACTTAACCTATTAATACTCTCCAATCCCCAGCATACCCCCTCAATCTCTCCCACCCCCCACTAATATCCAACCTCCAACCATACCTTCTCATCCCCTTTTCCTTACCTCCCCCCCCTCTCCCCCCATCCTACCCACGCTCCTTTCCACACTTCACCTCCCTATTTTCCCTTTACCTCTTTCTTCACCCCACCTTCACCCCATCCCTTAATCCTCACCCCATTCCTTATATCACACAATCATCTCAAAACTGAATCTAGCGTTGTCGCTATCTAATGCCTATCCACCTTTTATCCATAACCATCCCTGTGTGTGTGCTCTTTGGTCCCTCAATGATACTCGCACCGCTAAATCCACTATATATTGTTGTGTCCAGTGTTGTGAACAGATACACTTGTACGCAAATTTTCTCTGAGATATATCGAACTTGTCAGCCGTCCTCTTGCTATACACATGATATATCACGTAGTCGAGTGGTTATCTTGTAGATTAATTCGCGCGTTGTTCTATGTGTTCCTCGCTCTCTCATTTGTGTGTCATTTCACCGCAGTATATCTCCACAGCGTACGACACACACACCCAAATACTACACTCTCACTCTCTACTTCTTAGACAAACACACATGATATTAAATAGACTCAGAATCTGAAAAACACTAGTTTGTGAAATCTACTACTTACCACGCGCTCGCGATCTAGAAAGAATAATCTACACGTTTAGAACTCGCGTGTCTTGTATCAGATCCGATGTGTTACATAGTATTTCGTCCCTCTGGTCACAGGGAGAGAATCGTTGTTAGAGAATTGGTATTAGTAATTTCAGTTTCGTAGGAGACGCCGCAGGAATTTGGCAAGAGTTGTGCACCACCGACTAGCCTAGTCGTATGTGTCTAGTAGATCCAGGGAGAGAGTACTCGCTCGAGTGTATAGCGGGTCGCGCGACTCTGAGACTAACACAGTAAAGAAAGCGATAGCGCTGAGATCGCGCACGCGCTCTCAGAGAGAGTGGGGAATACAGAGTCAGCCACCGCGCCCATGGGGTGGGTTGTTGGGAATGAGAGGCAATGACACGCTAATGAGCAGGACCTAAGACACAGGAGGAAGGGAAAACACACCCACAGAATTCTCCCCACAAAGATCCAAACGACGACATTCCCAACGCAACTGAGCACTTAGCTCACGCTCTGTAACCCAGTCACTGTGCCCTCTGGCTCACCAACCCCCATATAAACTCCACCCCAACAAGCTGTCCCTTATGGGCAATTTGACCCCACCCCCATCCATCACCAAACCCCCACCAACACACAGCCATATAGGCCCCCACCAAGGCTCTCGCTACCCCAACCACAATATTCTTGACAGGACCACCAATGATAGAATAGAAACTGAAAGTTTGGTTCACAAACGGCGGATGGAATATAATGAATAAACATGAGGAGTGAAAACGAAATAATCAGTGAAAAAATCCCAGACATCATAGCAGTGCACAGAAACAAAACTCGCTGAGACAATAACAGACACTATCTTCCCTCTAGGGATATCAGATCCTGAGGAAAGATAGGAGTAGAGGGGGAGAGGAGGGGTTGCACTGCTCATAAAACACCGATGGGATTTGAGGAAATGGAAAGGCATGGACATGATTGGAGAAAGAGACTACATTGTAGGTAACAATTCAGTCCGGAGAACATATAGTAGTCATTGAGTAGTGATGTATAATACCACCACCACAGAACTGCAGGAGGCCAAAGAGAGGAGTACGGAAGAAAACAACAGGGTGATGTGGACACACTGGCTGAGGTGTCAAGAAGAGCTCACTCGAGCAGAGCAAAGTTACTGGTAATGGGCGATTTCAACCACAGGGGAGATCGACTGGGAAAACCTGGAGCCACTTGTGGGTCCCGAAACTATTGGAGAAGGCCAAGGAGATGGATGTGCGTACTTGAAAACTAATGCATCAAACGCATGTCAGGGACACAACCAGGAGAGAGAGGGGAGGTGAAGAGCCAGCAAGGACTGGATCTTGTGTTCACCCTGAGCAGTTCAGACATTGAAGACATCACTTGTGAGAGGCCCTTGGAGCTAGCGATCACGTGGTTCTGAGTTTTGATTACGCTCGCTGCTACGACGCGCGCTCAAGTGGAGAAGGTAACAGGAATGAAGGGGACAGGCCAAACTATAAAAGGGGGGACTACACAGATATGAGAAAACTTCTTGCAGGAGGTTCAGTGGGACAGAGAAATGGTAGGAAAATCAGTAAACGCGATGAATGGAATTTGTGGGCAACAAAGTGTCAAGGAGGCAGAGAGGAAAGTTTGGTTCCCAGGGAACAGAATAATAGGTAGACCAAAACGAGTGTCCTTGGTTTACCGAGGTGTAGGGAAGGCAAAAACTAAAGTGCACAGAGAATGGAAAAGGACAGGAGGCATAGGACCCAGGAAAACAAGGAGATCTAGTAGAAGAGCCAGAAACGGAGGATGCACAGATAAGGGAGAGGCCAAGCGACAGTAATGAAAACGGACATAGCATCGAAAGTCAGAATCTGACCCGAAACGCTGTATAGACCCTACATTAGGAGGAAAAAGACAAACAGTCAAGGACAAGGTGATAAGGCTGGGGGGGGGTTGAGGAAAGGAAAAAAAGAAGAAGGTGGAGAATCTACAAGAAACGATCAAGAGGTATGTGAGGAGCCCTCAACACGAGATTTAAGGAGTATTTTTTTTTTTTTTTTATCAGTAGAGACAGGAAGGATCTCTGGGGGGACAGACAAGATGGGGACAACTCAGCAAGGAATACACCCAACAAGTGTATGACGACAATACATTACAGATGAGGGGAGATGAAAAACTGTAAAGGGACATCGATACCTCAAAGGCAATGGGTAACGGACAACATCTCCCCGTGGGTCCTTAGGAGGGAGCAGACTAGTTGTTTGTGACACTTACCACACATCTCAACCGTCCCTGGAAACTCGGGCAATACTGAGGTATGGAAGACGGCAAATGTGGTAGTTCCCTTTTTAAAAAAAGGAGAAAGAAAAGAGGCACTAAACCTATTATGACCCTGGTCATTGACGTGTATAGTATGCAAATTATTGAGAAGATTATCAGGAGGAGAGTGGTGGAGCACTGGAACTGAACACAGAGTATAAATGCCAACTGCACGGATTAACGGAAGGCAAATCCGGTGTCACAAACTTCTGGAGTTTTATGATAAAATTAACAGAAGTAGGACACGAGAGGAGGGGTGGGTTGATTGCATCTTCTTGGACTGACAAGAAGGCCTTTGACACAGTTCCTCACAAGAGATTAGCTGCAGGAAGTAGAGCATCAGGCGCCCATTAACGGAAGTGCACTGCAATGGATCAGAGAATACCCTGGACAGGGAGGGAGGAAACACCGAGTCATGGTACGTAATGATGTATCACAGTGGGCACCTGTGACGAGCGGGGTCCCACAGGGGGCGTCTAGGACCAGTGCTATTTTGGTATATATGAACGACATGGATGGAAGGGTTAGGACTCAGAAGTGTCCCTGTTTGCTGATGATGTGCTGTTATGAGGAGAATTAAATCTGATGAGGACCAGGAGAACTTCAAAGAGGAACCTGGGACAGAACTGGATGATTGGTCCAGCAAATGGCTTCTCGAATTTAATCCTGCCAAATGCAAAGTCAATGAAGATAGGGGAAGGGCACAGAAGACCACAGACAGAGTATAGGCTAGGTGGCCAAAGACTGCATAAACCTCATCAAGGAAGAGAAAGATCTTGCGGGTGAGTATAACACGAGATGTCTCCGGAGCACACATCAATTAGATAACTGCTGACTGATGATGGGCGCCTGGCAAACCTGAGACAGGCTCATCATTCCGATAAATTAGTAAGGAATCGTTCAGACACTGTACACGTGTATGTTCAGGCCATTACTGGATTCATTGCAGCATCTGTTTGGAACCCGCACTTGATAAAAGCACGTCAGAAACTAGACGAAAAGTACAAAGGTTTGCCACAAGGTTAGTTGCAGGCTAAGGGGAATGTTCCTATGAAGAGAGAAGATTAAGGGAAATCGGCCCCTGACGGACACTAGAGGACAGGAGGGTCAGGGGGGAAGACATGATTAACGACATATAAATATTGCGTTGGAATAGAAAGGTGGACCAAAGACAGGATGTTCCATTGAGGGGAGCGAAACAGAAACAACGCATGGCCACAATTGGAACGTTGAGACACAAATGAGTCAGAGGAGATATTTAGGAGAAGTTTTCTTCAGTCATAGGAGTTGTATGGCAGTGGAATAGGACCTAGAAAATGACGTTGTAGAGGCAGGAAACCATACACAGTTTTAAGACGAGGTTTGGATGATAATGCTCATGGAGCGGGGAGAGAGAGGGCCAGTTGCAACCGTGTGATGAGGCGGGGACAGGATCTAAAGACTCGACCCTGCATACCACAAATAGGTGAGTACAAATAGGTGAGTACACACACCCACGCCACACACACACACACACACACACCACACCACACACGCACCTCACTCAGAAATGTTCAAGAAATGGAAAGTTTTATCCACAGTGGTATTTAAAGACCATTTCTGGGAAATACCCTGACATTCTAGCTGTAAATAATGCATTTCCATGTGTGTGTACTCACTAGGTGAAGTTGTTTCACACACATGGTTATATGCATTATTTATCAGCTAGCATTGTCAGGGTATTTCTCCAGAATGGGTCTGTATAATATTTATCTGTGATAAAATACTTTGACATTTCTTGTGAACTTTTCTGAGTGAGTGGATTCTAAATTCATTAATTTGTTTTTACACACTCCAGTACATAATGATGCAAGGTGGGTCATTAGTCCATCTGCAAAGTTTTCATCTTCGTATGGTCTACGTTTGGTCACGCGTGCGCTTGATTTGAGTACCTATCATAGATACTTGTAAACCCCAGCCGGAAGCCGGGCTCATCTCTCGGGTAGTGACATCCTAAGAGTCTGCTTATTGTTGGATGCACCATAGACATGTGGCTCTCAACTGCATGATGGAATGTGATAGATGGAATGACTTGGTCAATCTCCTAAGGCCATGTGCACACGAGCGTACAAATATATGCATACACACAAGGACGCACACCCACACACCACACACACACTCCTACACACACCCACATACAAACACAAACACAACAAACACACCACACACACACACCACACACACACACACACACACACACCACCACACACCCACACCCCACACACCCACACCCACACCACACCCACACACACACACAACACACACACACACCCCACGACCACACACACACACACACACACACACACACACACACACACACACACCTCACTCACACCCACACACCCACACCCACACACCCACACCCACACCCACACACACACACACACACACAACTAGCGAGCGCATAGTCACGCCGTAGGTGCTCGGGAAATTAAGTGTTTTTGAGGGCTACCTAAGAGCTCTGCAAGGGTTGCTTAAGTGTGTCAGGGTAGTCAACATCCTAGAAGTGTTTTTTGAACTTGCCTGTGAGCCACATAATTGTGGGGAGAGCCACAATTTTGTAATGATCTGGAAAATAAAAAGCGTTGTGGTGCAGGCTTAGTGTTGTTAAGGCGGGTTGCCAAGTGTCACCCAAGAAAGGTAATATAAGTGAAACAATCGTGTAGATCAGTGAAAAGAAATACAGTGAATAGGGTACCATGATTATACGAGAAGAAATATTGAGGTTGGATCTAACGCCAGGGACGTACCATCGAGACTGGCATATACGCAGGGACTTCACATCGACTGGACAATCTACAGTGCTACAGCTGACTACAAGTACTGTATCACTATGTGTGGTTTGTTTGGGTTGTGGTGGTTCCAGGTTCAATTAACACCAAGGCTGAATGTGAATGGTTCTAAACTCTCATAGCACGATAAAGAATGGCACTCAAGTAATTCAATAGAGTTTAGCAAAATGGTAATCCATGACAAGGCGATTAACTCACTATAAGCAGGTCGATATAGGGCAACAGGTAAGGGTGGTGGAGGTAGGTCACATGAAGTTGTGGGACACAAGCGACAACTGAGCAATCTACATTACACTCCAAGCACAAGCCACCTACTTTTCAGGAAACATATAAACCCACACATAATTCGCACATAAATACACACACACACACACACACACACCACACAACACTCACCACACACTCACACACACACACACAACACACACACACCACACATACACAAACCACACACACACACACACACACTCACACACATACACACACACACACAACACACAACAAACACACACACCCACATACACACACCCAATTACACACACACACAACACACAACACACCTCACACACACACACCCACAACACACACACACACACACACACACAACACACCCACTGTAAAGTGCTGGTAAGTCCAAGGAGGTTGGGGGTCAGGTCACAAGAAGGTGTGGCGCAGCCAGGGACCCACGAGAACTTACATAAACGCCACATGCCACATACCTTTCAGTACATAATAACCCACACATATTCAAACACAATTACACACACACCACACCACAACAACACACACACACACCCCACACCACACACACACACACACTCCAGAACCCATACACTCCACCCTCACCACGTATCTCACTACTTCCCTGATCCTCCCCTCCCTCGATCACCCTCCTCCCCCGTTCCCCTAAACCATCCCCACTCCTCCCCATCAGCTCCACATAGCCACAGTTCCCTCCACTACTTCCCCCCCCACACTTGAAGATACACTCTACTCACCTAACATACAGCAACTACATAGGTTTCCCACTCTGAGCAATCAGGATTAAAACAAAAATGGGTTTCCCAAGAGAGCAACAAGGAAATCCAAGGGACAGGAGGAGGAAAAATTGCAAGGAAGATGGGCAGCAGTGCTCATAAAAAGGGTCAGAATGGGAAAAGAAAACTAGAAGAACCTTGGCATAGAATGGAGAATGAGAAGGATAGAATATGACAGCAAGGAAGTGGGAGGTGTCATGTCAAAGCAGCAGAGCTAGGATAAGAGTTTTGAAGAGGAATTGAAAAATCTTGAACAGCCTATAGAACTAAAGAACATTTTGGGGATTGTCACCAGTGACTGCTACTTCAGCACAAAAATAAGGGGACTGTTAGGGAAAGAAGGGGGACAACTGCATGGAGATGCTCTATCAGAGGAGACTGTAGGCAAATTGAAAGAGCTAAGCTTTAGTGGAGGCCCTAACAGACAAAACAGAGCCCAAGGTAAAGCCGAGAAGGGTAATTGACAGGCACTGAGCCAAGTTCATTAGCCAGTGAACTGATGAAGGATAAGCTGAAGTGGAGGAAAACCAATAATTGAGGGATACAAGGGATATGCATGGGGAAGAAGAAAGGGTGGAGGTCAGATTTTGTGTATGGGCTCAGGAAAGTCGAAGGGGAAACATATGAAGCAAGAAAAAACAAGGGGAAAAAAAAGCAATTGAATGATCATGAAAGCAATAGGAGAAGCGGTATTGACCAGCTGGAAAATTTTTCGGAAAATAGGGGGGTTTTTGTAAAAAAAAAGAACCACTGCAGGGGATTGAGAGCACGATTTACTAAGGGACTTGACGCATACAGGAAGGTGTATCTCCGACCGCGACAGAACACAAGAAGAAAAGGAAGAAACTGAAGAGTGATTCGTACAAAGGCGAAGGAGGAAAGAGAGGGGATGGAGAAGACAGGACGGAGATCCCAGGACAGGAAGAGATCAAATACAGCCTCCCTCACAACTTTCTATAGAAGCACTCCCAACCAGGTCAACCCCAGTGCAACCCAAAATCAAACACTCTAAACCAACACACCCATGACCATCATCCAATGCCCCCACCCACTACATTACTAACTTCACACCCACACAACAACCCATAGTTCCTTACCAGGTCTCCCATTCCCAACCCCCAAATACTTCCCAGACCACAGTCTTAGAAAAGAAGTTGAAGGTGTGGTATACAATTTGCAGACTGGAATAACAAACAAGTTTGAGGAGTGGCACGAAGACTCAAGGAGACATCCCCAGACATATAGCACTAACAGAAACTAAAACTCCCAGAATCAAAACAGATTCAATCTTTCCATCCGTGATATAATCTTCAGCGGAAAGACAGAGGGCGAGGAGAGAGGGGAGGAGGAGTTGCATGCTCATTTAAAAACCATGGGGTTTTGCAGAATATGGGAAGGAATGGATGGATGGGCGAAAGGCACTAACATTAGTAGGAACATCCAGTCTGAGGACATTAAGGTGATAATTGCAAGTAATGTTTACAACCACCACAGAACTGCAGGAGGCCAAGAGAAGAATACGATGAGAGCAACAGTGCAATGATGGACACACTAGCCGAGGTGTGGCCAGGAGAGCACACATGGGGGGAGCAAAGTTACTAGTTATGGGTGATTTTCAATCACAAGGAGATTGATGGGAAAACCTGGAGCCCCAGGGGGGGTCCCGAAACATGGAGAGCCAAGATGTGAATGTGGTAACTGATGAACCTCATGCATCAAACATGTTAGAGGACACTACCAGAGAGAGAGCGAGTGATGAACAGCAGGTTGGACCTTGATTCACCATGAGTAGTTCGGCACATCGACCGCCGGTATCCATGTTTATGAAAGGCCCCTGGGAGCTAGTGATCATGTGGTTCTTGCTTCGACTACATAGTTGAGCTCAAGTGGAGAGAGTAGCAGGAATAGGTGGGAAAAAAAAACCAAACTAAAAAGGGGGGAACTACTCAGGGCATGAGGAATTCCTTCAAGACATTTCAGTGGAGAGGGAGCTGACAGGACAAACCAGTAAAGAAATGATGGACTATGTATCAACAAAATGCAACGGAGGCAAGGAGAGGTTTGCTCCCAAGGAAACAGAATTAATGGAGAGAACAGAAGAGTACTTGGTTTCACCCAAAGGTGTAGCGCGAGGCAAAAACTAGTGTATAGAGAATGGAAAAGTTAAAGAAGCAGAGAAATCTCAGTAAAATAAATAAAGAAATCAGCTGAAGAGGCTGAAACGACATATGACACAGATAAGAAGGGAGGTCAGAGACAATATGAAAAATGACATAGCATCAAAAGTAAAAGGACTGACCCGAAGTGTTGTACAGCCACATCAGGAGGAAAACAACTGTCAAGAACAGGTAATCAGACTGAGGAAGGGTTGATGGGGAGGAATTCACAAGAAAACGACCCCGAGAGGTATGTCAGGAGCTCAACAACAAGAGTTTTAAGAGGTTTTTACAGTGGAACCTGTAGACTCCAAGAAATCAGAACAGGGGGGCACACCAGGCAAAGTGCTGGATGAGGTAACATATAAAACCATGGAGGAGGTGAAGAAAGCTGCTATGCGGAACTTGACAACCTCAAAGGCGGTGGGTCAGGGACACATCTCTCAATGGGTCCTTAAGGAGGGGCAGAGTTATTGTGTGAGCCATTAACAAGATTTCAACACATCATTTGAAACTGGCAACTCCCTGGAGGTATGGGAAATGCAAATGTTGTTCCAATTTTTTAAAAAGGGTGGCCAGACATGAGGCACTTAAATACAGACCGGTTATCACTAACGGTATAGTATGCAAGGTCATGGAGAAGATTCATCAGGAGGGAGAGTGGTTGGGGCACTGGAAAGCGAAATAACAATGTGTATTAAATTGACAACCAGCATTGGTTTCAGGGAAGGAAAAATCTGTGTACAAACCTTACTAGAGTTTTATGACAAGGTGACTGAAGAAAGACAAGAGAGAGAAGTGGTGTTTGAAGCGTATTTTGGCTGCAAGAAGGCCTTCGACACAGTTCCTCACAAGAGGATACTGCAAATAGCTAGGGACCAGGCTCACATAACAGGAAAGGCACTGCAATGGATCAGAGAATATCTGAGGGAGGCAACAACGAATCATGGTACGACGACGAAGGTGTCAGTTCTGAGTGGGCGACTGTGACAAGCGGGGTTCCACATGGGTCAGTCTAGGACCTGTGCTTGTTCTTGGTATTTTTTAAAAAAAACGTGAACGACATAACGGAAAGGGATAAACTCTGTAAGTGTCCTTGTTTGCAGATGATGTGGAAGTTAATTGAGAAGAATCGATCGGACGAGGATAAGGCAGGACTACAATGAGACATGGACAGGCTACAAGCTGGGGTCCAGCAACGGGCTCCTTGAATTTAACCCTGCCAAATGCAAAGTCATGAAGATTGGGGAAGGGCAAAGAGACCGCAGACAACAATATAGTTTAGATGCGCCAAAGATGCAAACCTCACTCAAGGAAAAAGACTGGGGGTGAGTATAACACCGAGCATATTCCTGAGGCACACATCATTCAGATAACTGTGCAGCATTCGGGCGCCTGGCAAAACCTACGGATAGCGTTCCGTTACCTCAGTAGGATTCGTTTAAGACTCTGTTATACCATTTACGTTCAGGCCCATACTGGTGTATGCAGCACCAGTTTGGAATCCACACCTAGTCAAGACGTCAAAGATAATAGAGAAGTGCAAAGGTGTGCAACAAGACTAGTCCCAGAGCTACGGGGATGTCCTATGAGAAAAAAAAAAGTTGTTGGAAATCGGCCTGCGACATACGGAGGCACGGAGTGGTCAGGGGAGACATGATTCACTACTAACGGAAAAACCCCCCAATATAAAATACTTGCACATAATCGACGAGGTGGACAAAGTGGGATGTTCAGTAAGTGGGACACAGAACAGAGGTCACAATTGGAAGTTGGAGACTCAGATGAATCAAAAGGGATGTTAGGAAGTAATTTCTTAGTCATAGAGTTGTCAGGCCAAGGAATACCTAGTATGTGATGTGGTGGAGGCAGGAAACCATACATAGTTTTTAAGGCGAGGTTGATAAGAGCTCATGGGGGCAGGGAGGAGAGAGCGACATAGTAGCAATCAGCAAAGAGTTGGGGCCAGGAGCTGTGGACTCGGACCCTGCAACCACAAATAGGTGAGTACAAATAGGTGAGTACACACACATACACAAGTAGTGTGGTGCGTTCACAAGCGCAGGCTCGGAGAACTTAGTGCTTTTAGGGCGTGTTTTTAGCAGCTGAGAAACAGTGATTCTCGTGCTCCAATTTCAGTGAACACCCTACAAGTGATAACCAACGTATAACGCAAAAATAAATTAAAGTAAGGCAGAGAGGAAGCTTGAAAATATACAAACAAAATTTCAAAGTTAGTGTGTCGCTCTACAAATATAACCGAGATATAGTGTGATAGAGTGACTAAGAAGAAAACGATAAAAAAAAAATAAGCGTGGTTTGGAGATATATATAAAAAACTGTGATGTAGCAAAACAGCTGTAGAACAATGCTAGCAGAAAAGGGATATATATATATATATATATATTAAATATATATATATCACTATATTATATTAATCACTAAATATTATATATCTATAATGTACATAATAAGAGGTTCCACGCACGCGGCCATAGCAGTAGGCCTGAGGATGTAGTGCTGCCATAAACAGGTTGGGTGTGCATCACAAATAAAGAAGTGTAACCCTTACCACAAAACCCACAGCTAAAGTAAATTATACAAAGGTAGCAGTATAAAACGTGCCATAAGTGTCGGTAAATGACGCGATCAAAAGGAGGCAACCGAGAGAAAAGAATATGCTATTTGAAGGAAGTCCAGCAGCCGGCAAGTGCGAGCGTGCACGAGTCTATCGTACAGGCGAGGCATCGTACAGAGTGCAAACATCGTCACATCAGGCAATCTGGATATGGCGTTCCCTCTGAGGAAGTAACGTACAAATCACCTGTTTGTGGTTGGCGGGAAGTTTTGAGGGTAGAGCGGCCCTACGGTCATGGTAGCCATAACAAACCCTGCTCCAGAGCGAATTATCCTACACACAACACCTAGCAGTAGTAGGACCCGCCCCCCCATAAAATTTGTAGGAGCAAAGGAATAGGCAGGAGGATTAAGTCGTGGCTAATGGGACTACCGCCATGACTACAGGTTTCGAGAGATCATGTTTTAGGACACAATTGACAGTACAGATCTGGAAGCAAGTATTGGGTACACTTGTTACCTGGAGTGAGTTTAACTGGAGAGACCGTTTCGGGGGTCAATGCCCCCGCGCCCGGTCTTTGACCAGGCCTCCGGTGGATCAGGCCTGATCAACCCGGCTTCGTTGCTGCAGGGCTGCACGCCAAACAACGTTACGAGCCACAGCCCGGCTGATCAGGACTGACTTTTGGGTTGCTTGTCCAGTGCCAGCTTGAAGACGGCTGGGTCTGTTGATAATCCCACCTTATGTGGCTGGGGAGAGCCAGTTGATACAGTCTCGGGCCCCTGACATCTTATTGTTTGGTCTCTTAACGTGATAGTTACCACCCCTGCTTTTCATTTTGGGGGATGTTGCATCGTTGCCAAGTCTTTTGCTTCGTAGTGAGAGTGATTTTCGTTGTGCAAGTTTCTTCGGTATACGTCCCTCTGGATTTTCAGGTGTATATAATAATGTATCTCTCCCTCTGCGTTCCAGGGAATACAGGTTTTAGAAACCTCAAGCGCTCCCGTAATTGAGGGTTTTATCTTGTTTATGCGCGCCGTGAAAGTTCTTGTACATTTTCTAGGTCGGAATTTCACCTGCCTTGAATGGTGCTGTTAGAGTGCAGCAATATTCCAGCCTAGAATAGAACAAGTGACCTGAAGAGGTGTCATCATGGGCTTGACTCCCTCCCTAGTTTTGAAGGTTTCATTATCCATCCTGTCATTTTCTAGCAGATGCGAATTGATTCAATGTTATGGTCCTTGAAGGTAGATCCTCCGACATAATCACTCCCTGGTCTTTGACGTTGGTGTTTCGCTCTATTTTGTGGCAGAATTTTTTTTTGTTTTGTAGTTATGGATGAAGATTAATTTTCCTCATGTTTACCATATCTGAGGAATTGAAATTTCTCATCGTTGAAAACCTTCATTTTGTTTTCTGCATGTCCCACTGAAAAGATTTGGTTGGATGTCTCGCCCCCTTGGAGCCTTTGCTGTTGTCTGCAATGGTAAGACACTGTCATGCAGAATTCGAGAGAGAGGCATCTGCAAAGGAAGTCACGGTGCTGTGGCTGACATCCTTGTCTATGTCGGATATAGAGGATGAGGGAACTAAGATGGGAGATAGTACTGTGCCTTGTGGAACAAGGAGCTTTTCACCGTAGTGCCTCGGACTTTACTCTGTTGACGGACTACTCTTGTGTTCTGTTAGTGAGAGAAAATTATAGATCATCGACCGACTTTTCTGTTATTCCTTTAGCGCGCATTTTCGTGCGCAATTACGCCATGGCTCACACTTGGTCGAACGGCTTTTGCCAAAGTCTGTATATATTAATCTGCATTTCTTTTTGTCTTCTAGTGCATTTGGTCTTGTCGTGTGATCCAGTTGTTGAGACAGACAGGAGCGACCTGTTCTAAAAACCCATGTGACGGGTTGTGTAACTGATGGGTTTTAGATGGGTGGTGGATCTTGCTTCTTGGGAACCCTTTCTAGATTTTTATGATATGGGATGTTGTGTATTGGTATGTTGTTCTTTGCTGTTGCTTTACTGCCCCCTTTGTGGAAGAGGGGCTATGTCTGTTGTTTTTAGTTAACTGATGGGATCGATCTCCAGTGTCCATGCTCCCTCTTCCATAGGATGGAACTCAAGGCTCGTGATAGGGGCTTCTTGAGTGCTTGATGAACACAGAGTTCCATGAGTTGGCCACTGGGTGCGCAGAGTGCATCGGGCATGTCATTTTTCGCCTGTTCGAAGTCATTTGGCGTCTGGGATTATCATCGGATAGGCTTGTGTTAATCAAATTTTGTGGCTCTCTCATAAAAATTCATTTGGACTCTTCGACTCTCTGTCTGGTTAGCGGCTTGCTAAAAAATGAGTCTTATTGGGATTGAGTAGCTCACTCATTTCCTTGCTGTCATTGTGTAGGGACCCATCTTGTTTAAGTAGGGCCCACTATGGCGTTGTCTGATTTTGATTTGGCATAGGAGAAGAAATACTCTTTGGGTTTCTTTCGATTTCATTTATTGCTTTTAGTTCTTCCGCACGATTTCATGACTCCTAATGATTCTTTAGCTTAAAGTTCGATGCTTGCTATTTCTCTGACCAGTGGTTCCCTGCGGCATTTCAGATATATTGTCTCTTTTAGCAGCCTCTGTTATTCTTTTCTCCGTCGCCTGTAAAGGGAGAGGCCTGTCTCTTTCTTATTTTACCATCTACTCCTCCTTTTTCTTAGAGGAATAAGCCTTGTGCATACAATCGAGTGCACGATGGCTTAATCTGTTCTAGGCATAAGTTTGGGTCTGTGTTGCTTAGTATATCTTCCAAGCTTATAATCGGTTAGGACTTGGTTTATTGGTCCCACTTTATGTTTTTGTTATTGAAGTTGCAATTTGAGGTGAATGTCTCCCTCGTGACTAGTTCATTTTGTCGGTCTGGGGCTCTCGCATAATGTCTGAACCTCAATTCTGTTGTGATCTGAGTATTTTGTTTTTGATATGGTGACATTTCTTATCAGATCCATCTTTGTTAGTGGAATATGAGGTCTGTGTGTACTTCTCCCAGTCTAGTAGGCTCTATTATTTGTGGTTTAAATTGAATTTTGTGCAGAGATTTAAAAAGCTCGTGTGAGTGTGAGTTTTTCATCAGAGCTGCCTCCTGGTGTTAGTACTGCAACAATATTATTTGCTTAATTCCTCCATTTTAGGTGCCTAAGTTGTAACTCCCCCAGGGCAAGATGTTGGGGTGCAGATGCTGGAAGATTTTACGACAGTGGTCAATTTTTACAGCTGTTCCTGGAATTGCTGGGATGCTTGCTTCCGGAGGCTTGTAGATACCACATGACTTGTTTTTGGTTCTCGTCCTTTACTGCTAAAACTTCTCTTTACGTCATTTGAGAGCATTAAGCAGTTCTGTGCAAACAAGTGACTCTGCAATGTATAGGCAACCCCCCCTTTAGCCTGTTCACTCTGTACAATCTGTATGGTTGTAACCTGGGATCCTATTTCATGTCCAAGTGATCCTTTATGTGGGTTTCAGTGGAAAGCCGCGAACATTGCCTTTGCCCTGCAACAGCAGTCCACGGAATGAAAGGTTTTTTGTTGTTTGTTGCTAGCTTAGGACTGTATATTTGCTAAGAAGAATGTTATCGGACTGGTGGTATTGTTGGTACTGGGGGGGGATTTTTTTTCGGCAATTAGTATCTGTAATCTGTTGGTTTGGAGTGGAGGCCATCGACTGTGGTTCCACTCCAGGAATGACTGGATTTGGTGTACGATTTCTGCCATTTCCTGCCAGTTTTTTTTCCTTCCTGGCACTAAAAAACCTCTCCCTCTTGAGTGGCTGTAGTAAAAGGTTAGTACATAAAACTGGGTGAAAGAATGATTGTTAAACACACGCTCCACTATTATAATTATTAGAATTACTCTCAGTGTTAATGGTATCTTATTAGTATTACGGATACGCAGAGGTGTATTGTATTTCTGGGACATATAAACAACTGACGTGCTCACACACACACGTGTGCACACACATACAGCCTCGGGGACAGGAGCTGAGTCTCGCCCCTGGAAAAACAACATCTAGGTGAGTAACACACAGCTGATCCTTGGAATTTGACCGCCATCCCCTCACCCCCCACACACCTTTCCTCCCCACAGACCTTTCCCCACCCCCGCTCTTGCCTTTCACTCCCTACTCCTCCTCTTTCCCTCTCCCCTCCTCGCATTTCCTTTCTCTATAGCCTTGTTCCCTCCCTTCCCCTACTCTCTCTTCTCTCTCTCTCTCTCTCCCTCACTCCCATTAACCCTATTCACCCTCCTCTCTCTTCCTATAGGCTTCGTCTCTCCATACTCATAGTCTCAATTCTCTCTCTCATAGCCTTATCCCTCATCCTCCTTTCTCCCTCTCCCTTCACTTTTCCTCCTCTACCCTTTCTCTCCCCTCCATTCTCTCTCTCTCCCCTTTGGTCATATCCCTCACCAAACTCAACCTTCTCATCCTTTTCTACCCCTGCTCTCTTCTCCTCTCTTCCCTCTATTACCTTACTTCTCCCCACTCACCCCACTCCCTATCCTACTTTCATATTTACCAAACAAACAAACAAACAAAAATAAACCCCCCACCACCAAAACAATTTATTAAATCTTCCTTCCCACCCTATAACATTACTGTCCTCACTTTCTTCACATCTTTTCTAATCTCACCACACCCTTTATTAATATATTTTAATTCACTTACTATCTCAATTAATAAACATTCCTTTTTCACTATCCTCTATCATTCATATTTACTAACTTAAAATCATCCTACTCACTTAACCTATTAATACTCTCCAATCCCCAGCATACCCCCTCAATCTCTCCCACCCCCCACTAATATCCAACCTCCAACCATACCTTCTCATCCCCTTTTCCTTACCTCCCCCCCCTCTCCCCCCATCCTACCCACGCTCCTTTCCACACTTCACCTCCCTATTTTCCCTTTACCTCTTTCTTCACCCCACCTTCACCCCATCCCTTAATCCTCACCCCATTCCTTATATCACACAATCATCTCAAAACTGAATCTAGCGTTGTCGCTATCTAATGCCTATCCACCTTTTATCCATAACCATCCCTGTGTGTGTGCTCTTTGGTCCCTCAATGATACTCGCACCGCTAAATCCACTATATATTGTTGTGTCCAGTGTTGTGAACAGATACACTTGTACGCAAATTTTCTCTGAGATATATCGAACTTGTCAGCCGTCCTCTTGCTATACACATGATATATCACGTAGTCGAGTGGTTATCTTGTAGATTAATTCGCGCGTTGTTCTATGTGTTCCTCGCTCTCTCATTTGTGTGTCATTTCACCGCAGTATATCTCCACAGCGTACGACACACACACCCAAATACTACACTCTCACTCTCTACTTCTTAGACAAACACACATGATATTAAATAGACTCAGAATCTGAAAAACACTAGTTTGTGAAATCTACTACTTACCACGCGCTCGCGATCTAGAAAGAATAATCTACACGTTTAGAACTCGCGTGTCTTGTATCAGATCCGATGTGTTACATAGTATTTCGTCCCTCTGGTCACAGGGAGAGAATCGTTGTTAGAGAATTGGTATTAGTAATTTCAGTTTCGTAGGAGACGCCGCAGGAATTTGGCAAGAGTTGTGCACCACCGACTAGCCTAGTCGTATGTGTCTAGTAGATCCAGGGAGAGAGTACTCGCTCGAGTGTATAGCGGGTCGCGCGACTCTGAGACTAACACAGTAAAGAAAGCGATAGCGCTGAGATCGCGCACGCGCTCTCAGAGAGAGTGGGGAATACAGAGTCAGCCACCGCGCCCATGGGGTGGGTTGTTGGGAATGAGAGGCAATGACACGCTAATGAGCAGGACCTAAGACACAGGAGGAAGGGAAAACACACCCACAGAATTCTCCCCACAAAGATCCAAACGACGACATTCCCAACGCAACTGAGCACTTAGCTCACGCTCTGTAACCCAGTCACTGTGCCCTCTGGCTCACCAACCCCCATATAAACTCCACCCCAACAAGCTGTCCCTTATGGGCAATTTGACCCCACCCCCATCCATCACCAAACCCCCACCAACACACAGCCATATAGGCCCCCACCAAGGCTCTCGCTACCCCAACCACAATATTCTTGACAGGACCACCAATGATAGAATAGAAACTGAAAGTTTGGTTCACAAACGGCGGATGGAATATAATGAATAAACATGAGGAGTGAAAACGAAATAATCAGTGAAAAAATCCCAGACATCATAGCAGTGCACAGAAACAAAACTCGCTGAGACAATAACAGACACTATCTTCCCTCTAGGGATATCAGATCCTGAGGAAAGATAGGAGTAGAGGGGGAGAGGAGGGGTTGCACTGCTCATAAAACACCGATGGGATTTGAGGAAATGGAAAGGCATGGACATGATTGGAGAAAGAGACTACATTGTAGGTAACAATTCAGTCCGGAGAACATATAGTAGTCATTGAGTAGTGATGTATAATACCACCACCACAGAACTGCAGGAGGCCAAAGAGAGGAGTACGGAAGAAAACAACAGGGTGATGTGGACACACTGGCTGAGGTGTCAAGAAGAGCTCACTCGAGCAGAGCAAAGTTACTGGTAATGGGCGATTTCAACCACAGGGGAGATCGACTGGGAAAACCTGGAGCCACTTGTGGGTCCCGAAACTATTGGAGAAGGCCAAGGAGATGGATGTGCGTACTTGAAAACTAATGCATCAAACGCATGTCAGGGACACAACCAGGAGAGAGAGGGGAGGTGAAGAGCCAGCAAGGACTGGATCTTGTGTTCACCCTGAGCAGTTCAGACATTGAAGACATCACTTGTGAGAGGCCCTTGGAGCTAGCGATCACGTGGTTCTGAGTTTTGATTACGCTCGCTGCTACGACGCGCGCTCAAGTGGAGAAGGTAACAGGAATGAAGGGGACAGGCCAAACTATAAAAGGGGGGACTACACAGATATGAGAAAACTTCTTGCAGGAGGTTCAGTGGGACAGAGAAATGGTAGGAAAATCAGTAAACGCGATGAATGGAATTTGTGGGCAACAAAGTGTCAAGGAGGCAGAGAGGAAAGTTTGGTTCCCAGGGAACAGAATAATAGGTAGACCAAAACGAGTGTCCTTGGTTTACCGAGGTGTAGGGAAGGCAAAAACTAAAGTGCACAGAGAATGGAAAAGGACAGGAGGCATAGGACCCAGGAAAACAAGGAGATCTAGTAGAAGAGCCAGAAACGGAGGATGCACAGATAAGGGAGAGGCCAAGCGACAGTAATGAAAACGGACATAGCATCGAAAGTCAGAATCTGACCCGAAACGCTGTATAGACCCTACATTAGGAGGAAAAAGACAAACAGTCAAGGACAAGGTGATAAGGCTGGGGGGGGGTTGAGGAAAGGAAAAAAAGAAGAAGGTGGAGAATCTACAAGAAACGATCAAGAGGTATGTGAGGAGCCCTCAACACGAGATTTAAGGAGTATTTTTTTTTTTTTTTTATCAGTAGAGACAGGAAGGATCTCTGGGGGGACAGACAAGATGGGGACAACTCAGCAAGGAATACACCCAACAAGTGTATGACGACAATACATTACAGATGAGGGGAGATGAAAAACTGTAAAGGGACATCGATACCTCAAAGGCAATGGGTAACGGACAACATCTCCCCGTGGGTCCTTAGGAGGGAGCAGACTAGTTGTTTGTGACACTTACCACACATCTCAACCGTCCCTGGAAACTCGGGCAATACTGAGGTATGGAAGACGGCAAATGTGGTAGTTCCCTTTTTAAAAAAAGGAGAAAGAAAAGAGGCACTAAACCTATTATGACCCTGGTCATTGACGTGTATAGTATGCAAATTATTGAGAAGATTATCAGGAGGAGAGTGGTGGAGCACTGGAACTGAACACAGAGTATAAATGCCAACTGCACGGATTAACGGAAGGCAAATCCGGTGTCACAAACTTCTGGAGTTTTATGATAAAATTAACAGAAGTAGGACACGAGAGGAGGGGTGGGTTGATTGCATCTTCTTGGACTGACAAGAAGGCCTTTGACACAGTTCCTCACAAGAGATTAGCTGCAGGAAGTAGAGCATCAGGCGCCCATTAACGGAAGTGCACTGCAATGGATCAGAGAATACCCTGGACAGGGAGGGAGGAAACACCGAGTCATGGTACGTAATGATGTATCACAGTGGGCACCTGTGACGAGCGGGGTCCCACAGGGGGCGTCTAGGACCAGTGCTATTTTGGTATATATGAACGACATGGATGGAAGGGTTAGGACTCAGAAGTGTCCCTGTTTGCTGATGATGTGCTGTTATGAGGAGAATTAAATCTGATGAGGACCAGGAGAACTTCAAAGAGGAACCTGGGACAGAACTGGATGATTGGTCCAGCAAATGGCTTCTCGAATTTAATCCTGCCAAATGCAAAGTCAATGAAGATAGGGGAAGGGCACAGAAGACCACAGACAGAGTATAGGCTAGGTGGCCAAAGACTGCATAAACCTCATCAAGGAAGAGAAAGATCTTGCGGGTGAGTATAACACGAGATGTCTCCGGAGCACACATCAATTAGATAACTGCTGACTGATGATGGGCGCCTGGCAAACCTGAGACAGGCTCATCATTCCGATAAATTAGTAAGGAATCGTTCAGACACTGTACACGTGTATGTTCAGGCCATTACTGGATTCATTGCAGCATCTGTTTGGAACCCGCACTTGATAAAAGCACGTCAGAAACTAGACGAAAAGTACAAAGGTTTGCCACAAGGTTAGTTGCAGGCTAAGGGGAATGTTCCTATGAAGAGAGAAGATTAAGGGAAATCGGCCCCTGACGGACACTAGAGGACAGGAGGGTCAGGGGGGAAGACATGATTAACGACATATAAATATTGCGTTGGAATAGAAAGGTGGACCAAAGACAGGATGTTCCATTGAGGGGAGCGAAACAGAAACAACGCATGGCCACAATTGGAACGTTGAGACACAAATGAGTCAGAGGAGATATTTAGGAGAAGTTTTCTTCAGTCATAGGAGTTGTATGGCAGTGGAATAGGACCTAGAAAATGACGTTGTAGAGGCAGGAAACCATACACAGTTTTAAGACGAGGTTTGGATGATAATGCTCATGGAGCGGGGAGAGAGAGGGCCAGTTGCAACCGTGTGATGAGGCGGGGACAGGATCTAAAGACTCGACCCTGCATACCACAAATAGGTGAGTACAAATAGGTGAGTACACACACCCACGCCACACACACACACACACACACACCACACCACACACGCACCTCACTCAGAAATGTTCAAGAAATGGAAAGTTTTATCCACAGTGGTATTTAAAGACCATTTCTGGGAAATACCCTGACATTCTAGCTGTAAATAATGCATTTCCATGTGTGTGTACTCACTAGGTGAAGTTGTTTCACACACATGGTTATATGCATTATTTATCAGCTAGCAATGTCGGGGTATTTTTCCAGAAGGGTCGAAATTATACCACTGTGGATAAAAATACTTTCCCATTTCTTAAAACATTTTGATAGTTGTTTCTAAATTCATTAATTTGCACACTCCAGACAAATGATGCAAGGTGTGCCCAATAGTCCATCGGGCAAAGTTTACTTTCTTTGGGGTTCACTTTGGTGGTGGTGTTTTAACCTACATAGATATTTGTAACCCCCCGGGCCGGGCGGAGTGACATCCAAGAGTCTGCTTATCTTGTTGGATGACCATAGACATTTTTGGGTCCTCCTGCAGAGGAATGAATGTGGACTGACTTTGTGGGTCAATCTCCCTAAGGGTTAAGTCTTTAAAGTTCATTTGAAGTTTTTTTTCGTTTTGTTTCAAACTGCTAAGGGAAAACCCAAGTTGAAAACTCCCCCCTTTTTTGAAAGCATACAGTTTGGCCAATTTATCAGTTCTATCATGCATTGAAGCCAATGTGGAGGAAATCCACAGCTGTGACTCTTTTTTTCATGTCCACAATTTACCATACCTAGTTGGTTTTTACAAAGATGCCACAATTTATATTTTAATAGTTGAGGCATTTATGGATGACGAGAATCATTAAAAATTAAAGTGTAACCTTAGAACATGGACACATTTGAGTGCAAGGAGTAGGGGCAAACAGTTTTTTTGAAGGGTAAAGGCCCATTTTATTGATCTGCTCCACTTTTTTCATGAAGCCACACTTTGTGTACAACACGCCTACCAGCGCACCAGGGGAGGTAAACAAAACCTCAACGAAAATAATTTGTAAAAAGAGTTTTCTGTTGACAATTTTCCCAATAAGCTAAGGATCATTTTTGGTTTTTCAAGACGAAGCTTTGGTTTGTGATTTAAGAATTAGTTTAGGGGAATGGAGGAATGGTTTGTTTTTGGAATGGGGTAATATCCATGGAGCGGGAAGTGCCCTCTGTTGTTTAACTTGATAAAGATCATGTATGGTTCGCGGAGGTCGGTTCCATTTTTTTTCGACCCATCTGGAAGGATTTTCACCAGTGCTGAGGAAAGTTTGGAGGGCTTCTGTGAGGGATTTGAAGGGGATACCTAACAAATTGACCCAATAAGGCTTTTCTTTCGAAACACATCTCAATGTTGGAATTTTAAAGTTCTTTCCGAATTTTTAAAATTTTGGCATACGAGGGCATTTTTGGATGATCCCATTGCTTCTTTTTTGCTTTTTTCCCCGCCCTCCCCCCTCAAGGGGTTCCTTTGATGTTGGTGAGGGGTCTTGATTTGGGGAATTTGGACTGTGCTCCGTTCCCCAAATTTTAACCCCTGAATGCCTTCCAACCCCCCCCAAAGGCCTTTTAAAATTTCCTGGGGGGGTTTACGCCCCCCTTGTTTATAATAAAAAAATCCAGCCCTCCGGCTTCCGTCAGACAGAGTGCAAGTAGTGGCGCAGCATATCAACCAATGTTTAATATAAGCAAGTACATATTTTCACAATTTTAACTTTTCTCCATACCTGGGATGAAAACCGCCACAACTCTAAGTGCTCTAGCCCTTTTTTGTATTTACGACAAAAATCTCGTTAAAACAGGTCCAATAGTGGAAATCAAAGCTCCCCATGACATAGCCGTTATATAATTCAAAAAAGGATTTTCCTGGTATCGAAAACAGCAATTAGTATGTTGTAAGTAATCCCCTACCAGGGTATCAAATTCATAATTTTTGAAAAAGGGAAATTTTCAGTCATCTGCCTTGTGAGCATAAAGCAAACAAGTTCCCCCTTGCTATATTTGTCCATTAATTTCGCCCCGTGTGGTACTGAGAAACTGATACTAAGTAGCAGCCAAAGCACTGACTAACTCATTTGCCCTTTGCAAGGGGTGGGGGCGCGATTGCCCAGTTCTGTTACCCTTAATTCATTTTTGGGCCCCCCATGCCCCGGGTAAGTGGGGGGGGCATTAGACCATTTGGCAAATTTTTCCCCCTCTGTTGCCGCAGCCGTCATACGCTCTCTGGCAGCAGAAGGGCGTTTGGAAAGGGGTCAGCATTTGGGGTCATGGGTTTTTATGGGTAGGCCCAGTCGGAAACATAGTTTTTAATGTTCGAAGTTTAGAAACATTGTAATAAGTATGGTTTTTTTTTAAGATTATGATTTTTAGGAAGTCATTTGGATTTAGAGTAGTAGGAGGTTTTCGAGGCGGCTCTAAGAAGTTTGAATACTGCTCCAAAAGGGCATTTTTAAAATCCGACAGAGGTCACTATAGGGGAATTAACCAGCGCACTGGCAAAAAGTCATTTTATTTGTCAGGGGAAACATTAAGACGTTTTCCCTTTGAATACCCCCCCAGGGAGGTAGTAACCCCAAAATCTAGAGAGGTTAGCCCTTGGGAAAAAGATCAAAGCTATACTGTTACAATGGAACTCACAGTGGCAGAAGTAATGTTGAAGCCCCCGGGAAAGACAAAGGGCACCTCCTAGAATGTGGGTTCAAGGTCACCTACAATTTGCACATTATCATGACTGTTTAAGAGTGACAAAATTTATTCCCTTACGATTTCCAAAATGAGGTTTCCAATGTTTTGTGTCTTGCATTGTAATCACCCCAAAAAATTGAAGTGGTTCAGATGAGCACAAGTTGGGGCTCCAAGTAATTTTAAAATTTTAGCAGTAGGTACAAGTTAAATAGTTGAGAGCAGAGTTCCCAATATAAATCCAACCCCGGGGATACTGTAGCCCCCCTGTTTTCTTATTGCAAAAAGTGTGGGGAAAAATTTTTAAAATTTAAAAAAACAAAATTTTGGATTTGGGTTTATGCAACAAAAAAAAGGGAATTTAGGGGGTTTGGGGGTTTTTTAGGGGGGCTTGCACTCGTAGCACACAATATCAATGGATTCAGTGGTTACTTTATGTGCAGATCAGAAAATCTTTTTATAAATGACGCAATATTCCAACTTAAAAATGAATAGTTTAGACGAGTTTGGTTCCATTATAACAAGTCCGGGATAGTAATTCAATTTATCAGCAAATGAAAAAAAGACTTACTAAATAAACAGACATAATCATATCAATATATCAGTATTATCCTTATACATGAGTCTCTCTAAGTGCCCTTCATTTAGTGAAACCTCCTTGGGAGTTCTTTATATACATGTGGGCACGGCGTACTTTGTATGTGGAATGTATGTAGGTGACATTATCCACTCGCACTCACCTATCCGCTTTTATTACACTCATTCACTATCATCACATGTATCACTTCCCTCTATTATCACCAGTGTTACAATACCATTATCAACAACCGGGTCATCTCCACACTCATTAATTGGGCGTCCCTCATTTAGTGATCAAAGAAGCTAACTTCCGCAGTCGCAAGTGCCTCGAATCAGCACTGATCACTGTTTCGAATACAAGTAAAAACTAAACAGCGGCGCTTCACCATCTCTGAAGTATTAGCCAAGAATCCTCTTAAAAACAGTAAACCCTGCCATCACATAGTCTCTCCTGTTATACTACACAAAGCACATTACAGAGAGTGAACACTGAAACAGGCTGCCTTTATCCAGTCTATATTTGTCCAACCTATTTTTATGTTACCCAAGTAATAGCTTTTATATCCTTTTACTCATGTACGAATTAATTGTTCCTCTTATTTTTATTACTACTACTACTCAACTTTTGTCACTACTCTAATACTACTACCACTTGTATTGCACTCCATGAGCCTATATATACCCTCTGTGTCCCAGTATTGTTTGTTATGGCCTTGTAATATTAAAGGATCCTGGCGAGACGCGAAAAACGTTGCCACAATTAAATGTCACATTAATTGCACTGTGTCCTTTTACTTTACATATTTGTCGTAATTCTACCAAACTTTAGGACAATAAACCAAGTGGGCACGGAGGCTCCGTAGAAGGAAACGAGTGAATAGTTAAGGGAGTCGTTCATTGAGGGGTTGCATAGTAGGCTGTGCAAAGGCAATGATCTAAATAGAGGGAAGAGCATTCAGGTAGGACAGTTTGCCAGTGTTGGAACAGGTACATTTGCGCGACTTCAATGTCATTGTAACTGCCTTCCATATAGTACCATTTGAACCGCTCTATTGGACCATTGCCGTGAGGGTTTGTAGGCTTGTTGTTATGCTGCAGGGCAAATACATTTGCTAGCACCAGAAAAACTCCTGAAGTTCGTTACTCATGAACGAGGCCACCCCCTGTCCCTGACCACCCTGCGATATAAGCTGGCCATCCAAAGAATAGAGAACAACTGTGAAACGACAAATTTTTAATAACAGGTGAAGCAGTCATATTTTTGCCAGGGAACACAATGGGGTTAAAAACTTGAAAATATTCATCTACTATGTTAAGGAAATATTATCTGATTTTATGCTTGGTAGAGGTCCTTGAAATCTATATTCAGTCTCTGAAAGGCTGGTGGATTTTATAGAGTTGAGTCTTCTCTGGCGGTATGAAAGTTTGGGCTTTGCACTCTGCACCATTACCTGGCTTGATCTGATCACTTGTTCGCACATCTTACACTGGTGAAGTAGGGATTGTTCTTTGATTTGACAAAATGGTAAGGCGCGTAACTCCTGCGGCGGGGTGAACCAAATGCCTTGTGGGGAGCTCTGAGACGTGATTGCTAATCATGACATGATGCTCCACTGTGGGACCTTAAGAGAATGCATCAGGTGATGATGTTCTCTTGAACCGGGTCGGTACAGAATATCAAAGTCATAACCGATAGTTCCATCCTACAGCGTTAATATCTTGTCTTTTTTATCCTACTGTTGTGCATTTCTTGTCGGAACATATACATCCCGCACCGTTGGTCAGTCCTTATGGTGAAATTCACCTTAAATAATGCCTCCAGGGGCGAACTGCTTCTATGATGGCCGGGTTTTTTTTCCTTTTCTACAGTATTTTAACACTTCTCTGATCCTTAAAAAGTTCTCGAAAAAAAGGGCAAACTGGTCGTCCTGCCTGAGTAAAAACCAGCAATGGCAATGTCAATGCATCCCGTATCCACTTAGAAGGTAGGGGCTCATCAATGGTTTGAACTACTGGTTTTCAGTGTCCTGTTTGAGAGATGGAAGGGGCTGCTCCTTTGTCACAGGAAATGTGTAGCACTCAATGGGGGGACTTTACTAAATAGTTTTTAGATCCTTTTGTGAAAATAAGAAAAGAGCCCAAGATTCTTCGGAGTGACCTTTTGTCTTGAGGATTGGAAGTGTCCGTAGAGGTCATAGCGTTCAGGGTCGGGGAATTTTGAACCTCTTCCACTCATAACCAAGGATCAAACCCTTTTATTTTAAAAAAAGTGACTTTTCCTCTTGTAACTGTATTTTTCTTTTTGGGGCGGTTTCCCAAAAACTTATCAACTTTGCATCTTTCCCCTCCTGGTTTTGCCACAAAGGGTAACTTACTAAATATGCATAAGTTCCCAGGTGCGCTTCTGAATGAGGAATCCATAATTCGTTGAAGCAGGCTACCCCATTGGTGACCCAAAAGGGTTCTGGTGAACTGATACAGTCAATCACTACCTGAAATGCGTGTATGGTTTAAAGGGTTTAATCAGCCCTGAAAACAACTTCAGACACTTTTCCCCCGGCTGGCCCCTTCTCGGGAAAAATTTAGTGAATAAAAAAGAAATAAAAACAGAAAACAAAAACACTTTATTATGAAAAAAAATATAAAATAAAAAACACTTAAATAAAAATTTTTAACCAATTAAAGAAAATGAAAAAGGAAAAATATAAATGAAAACTGAATTCAACCCTAATTTTAAACTTGGGTGTTGGTGTTGGGTGACACGCTTTTTTGAAATCTAGCCGTTGCGATGATGGGGGGGGTCGCGGGTGTTGGTGACCACCACTGGTAGTTTTCACAGATTTAACCGCCGTGATAGTATCCCGAGAAGGAAAGCGGGTTTTCTTTACCGCGCAATGTTTGGGGGGGTTACGCCGCAATTTCATACAGGTGCAAGGTAATTAGACCCAAAATGGAGAAGTCTCGGGGGGGGGGACGTTAGCCCTTTCCCCTGTTTTCTCGTTGTTTGACGGGTGCCCCTCACTGTACCCAAGCTGAAAGATAGAAGGTTACCCACTGTTAAAAAATCACTCTCCATGGCAGTTACATTACTCAAAAACATGGTGTTATTACAACATAAACCCTAGAGCAAGACTGAAAGGACTAATTTTATTTTTGGTAAAAAAGTGAAGCTTTAACCAATAAATCCACTAAAATAAAAGGGCGGCATTATTACGTAGGTTGGGAGCTGTGAGTTGAGTGATTTACTTTTTTGCCCAGAGAACCACACATCACCTTTGGGGGGGGGGGGGGGGGGGGGGAAGAGGGAGGGAAGGGGGATAGGGGAGTAGACTGACCCTACGTTAAAACAAGCGGGGCAATCAAACTACATTTTTAGGGGGGGGGGAAAAAAAAAGCGGGAAAAAAAAGGGAGCGTGATTACCCTACCTTTAAAGTAGCTGGTAATAAAATATCACTTCGGGGGGGGGAAGAAAGGGGGGAGGGGACTTTTCCCCACCTTAACAGTTGCCGATAATGAAACTTTTGTTACTATATTGTACTCCTATCTATTGAACTTTTCCCTCACACTCCCCCATAAAGACTTATATCAAGGAGTATAAGAAGAATAGGCGAGGAAAAAGTTCTAACATTGGAAGTCACGTAAGGGGAAAAAATCTTCTACGCGTCACGACTTAACCAGTCAGAGAAAAATTGGATGAACCCTTGATAAACACAATAGGAACTTAAAAGCCTGGAGTGCCCAAAGTCCCCCCTCAGAGGCGACCCGTTGGGTTTCCCTTAAAAGTTTCTAGGGATTCAAAGGGTTTTTGGTCCGTTCTAAAATGAATTCTTTTCCCAGCAAATAAAATTTTGTTTGGGAAAAACCCCACACAAGGGGTAAACATTCCTTTTCTATTGTGGAGTATCTTTTTTTTGGGGAAGGGGTTTCCGGCTTAGGAAGCAACAGAGAAGGGAGTACCACATGGATTGAGAACACTGCACCTAAGCCAGTATTGGGGGCATCGTTCTCAAAAAAAATGTTTTATTAAAACTGGGAAACTTTAAATATAGGGTCTTTTGAGAAGAACTTTTATCTCATTTAAAATTTTCCGAGCTACTCGAAAGTTCAAGAGGTTCCTTCACAACTTTTAAGGAAGTCCGATAAGATGCCTTTAAGATCAGCAAGATTCGGGATAAACCGTGCATAAAAAATTTACAGAACCCAAGAAAACTCCATGACTTCTTGGGTTTTTTTTTTTTGGGGGAAATTTTAAATTCTAAAAAAGCTTTGATCTTACTGGGGGGAGGGGGAAAAAGAGTTATTAGAAAAATATCAGTCCAAGATTCTAATCTTGTTATAACCCCAAAAAACATTTCTTCGGGTTGGGATGGGCCAGTGAGCGTAACCTACGCAAAACTGTGTTAATGTTTGGATATGTTCGCCCACGTAGATTCTTACGTAAATTTATCAAAAAAACTGAAAAATTTGGCATTTAAACCCCAAAACCTTTCTCTCAGTCTCACGTAGGGAGCACAGGCATTTTCCAAACCGAAGGGCATAGTTCTATAGCATCATCCTTGGTGTGTGGAAAAAACAGTGTATGCTTAAAGAAGGATCTAACATTCTTTAGATATGCCTGCGCAAATCAATCTCTGAAAAGAAGGAAGAGTCATAAAATTTGTGTAATCGCTATCTATTTAAAGGGGATAGGGTCAGCATCCCCCCGAGTGATAGCATTAAGGGCCCCTGAAGTCAATAGCAAGTCTATATGAATTATCCTCCTTCTTTAAACCCTGATATGGTGAGCAATATGCAGATACTGAAGGTTCAATGATCTTTAGTTTTAAAAATTTTTACCTCCAGTCAAAGCATCCTTAAGGTGAACTTAAACTGGTAAATTTTTTGTTTTATTGGATTGTCCGTCATTAAGACAATCATGGACTACCGGGAGGTAAAACCCGGAATATCATAAAGACGTTTTGAAAAATTACTCACACAATGAAGTAGTTTATTCTCTTATTTCATCCAAAAAATTTATTTAAAATTAATGTTGGGTTTCATCCGAGTGGTCAAAGTCGCCAATCATTAGTTCTTTATCAACCCAAGTTAGAGGTGTCAAAATTTTGCAACTTTTTAAAATTTTCAGTTGTCTTATCAAGTTTGTGGGGGAAAAACTAAGTCAAAATTTTTTAAGGGAGTTAAACCCAATTTCTTCGGTAATATTCTTAAATCCTAATAACAAAAAAGACAAAGAATAAGCACCACCTTCTCTTAGCTGAGAATTCAAATCAAACCTTTGGGTTACTAGATGATCCCTGTAACTGATTTCATCAAAAATATAACAACACACTTCTCATACCCAAAAATAACTAAACCAACCCGGCTCACTGAGACAAGGGAACCATAATAGACCACTTTGGACCAATATACTAGCCCCCCCCTTTAAAACAGGGATATCACAGATAGCATACAGACCCTACCCTACCCTTTCCCCTGACAAACATTAGTAAAACCCCCACTTGAATACAACAAAGTCTCATTTAGACTCCATGATGAGGCCTCAGTAAGGAAGTTCACAGCTGCCTAGAGATGTTATTTCCCTTTTCGAATTCTCCAAGGCCCCTGGATACTGGAGTTTATCTGGAGAGAGTTCGGGGGGCAACGCCCCCCCCGGCCCGGTCTGTGACCCGGGCCCCTTAGTCGTGTCCCCGGATGCACCCCCACCAGTCGACTAAACCCCCAGGGGACCATTTTACTGATGGGGGAAAAAGACAACAGGTTGGGAAAAAAACACGTCCAATGTTTCTACTTGGGTGGGAATGA